>CM033641.1:65603553-65914502 GCA_019512145.1 Engystomops pustulosus | reverse complement strand
TTTTTTTTTACTATTTTTCAGACCCCCTAGGGTACTTTTGATTGCTGTGCCATTGTAAGGAATGATCAGAAGCTATACAGCCTTGGGTCTTACAAAGACCCGTGGCTGTCATAGAAACAGATTGTCGCTCCCCAACAGATTGTAATTTCTATTTGATTCAAGGCTCAAATTCTAGCTTCAATAGCACCTGCAACTGTATAGAAAAACTTAGGTTTCCTCAGTTATTTACACAAGATTATTAAATGTACTCAGGATACCAAAATATCACATATCTCAAATTCACTGTTATTAACAGAAATACAGCATTTCACAGATATAATTCCAACCAGTCTCTATGAGTCCTGGCGTCCCTGGATCTTTTGAGTTTAGGGTCGGCAGATATATTGTTCTTCTTTCTGACGCTGCACTGAGCTCCTCTCTGCCTCTAGCCCCCACATTTGCATTCCCGGACAGGCTCACACACACACACTGACTTCCTGCCAGCAAACAACAGCAGCATCATGAGGATAGTAAAGCTACAAGTTACAGGCAGATAACATCTTTTTGTAGGGGAGGGAGACATATAGTAGAGCTGACAGCATGTAAAGGCTGTGATAGCAGAGAGGAGAATGTAATGTGTAATATGCATCTCATGGATCTCTCATCTCTGATCTGCCTCATCTGTTTTTCCAAGTGTCAGATACAAGTAGAATGTTCAGAAGCTAAATGAAAGTGTATATAAACCTGGACTCTGATTCCCTAACCACATTTTCAGGACATGTAACTAAATGGCTCATAATGGGGCACAATTACTTACCCGGTCCTGTAGCGATCCAGCAGTACGTTCTCCGTCGAGGATTCAAGGTCTTCCAGCGATTCACTAAGGTCGTGCGCCTGATGTCCACCAGTTGTAGCTGCTGCGCCGAGGTCTGCCGAGGTTCGCCGGAGTTCACCTGCTTCGTTACGGTGTATGTGAGTAATATTCTTGCGACACAATTTTTTTTTAAATTCAGCGTTTTTTCCGAATCCATTGGGTTTTATGATGGCCACGTCCCCCCATTTCTGCCGCGTGAAAGCCGGCGCCGATGCGCCAAAATCCCAGGGCAATTCGCAGCAAAACAGAAAAATTCGGGAAACCCGGCGGAAAAACATGATTCGGACCCTTAGTAAATGTGCCCCAAATGGGGCACATTTACTTACCCGGCCCATTCGCGATCCAGCGGCGCGTTCTCTGCACAGGATTCGGGTCCGGCTGGGATTTAAGAAGGTAGTTCCTCCGCCGAAAATAATCTTAACGCCCCGGAATGCACCATCCCATAGCAGGTGAAGGTGAGCGCTTCCCAAGCGACACATTTCGGTTTTTAAATGCGGCGGTTTTTCCGAATACGTCGGGTTTTCGTTCGGCCACGCCCCCCCGATTTCTGTCGCGCGCATGCCGGCCCCGATGCGCCACAATCCGATCGCGTGCGCCAAAAACCCGGGGCAATTCATGTACAAGCGGCGCAAATCGGAAATATTCGGGTAACACGTCGGGAAAACGCGAATCGGGCCGTTAGTAAATGACCCCCAATGTGTCTGCTCAGAGAGTCCCCGCCCACACTCTGGAAATGTACACTGAACATCACTAAGTGATAGGAGCTAAAAACAGCAATAAAACTGAGTAAGCTTGTAAAGTAAGGGGTTAAAAATGATCTTTATTGTGTAAACATCACTAGGGGATTGAAATTTGAGAATTTTCTTTCATGGGCAAACCCCTTTAATGAGCAAGATCTTTTCATTTGTATTATTAGCCTGGGAATGCCTGGACAGATATGTCTTGTTGCCCTAGCTTGTCCACTGTCTATCACATAATCCTAATCTGTTGAAATCCATACTGTGACTTCCTGGGATGTCAAAACACTTTGTGGAGTCTAAATGTCTCAAAATGTAGATTTTAAACATGAAATCTCAGATTTCAGAACATTTTTAAGAACAAATTTTGGAACTTGAAACTAAATATCACAACATGTCTGGCAATTTAATGTTACCATGCTATGAAAGGCATCTCACTAACTTGGCACCCAGTCATCGGGCTATGTCTTGGGCATTGAATGTTTGTAAGTATTTTGCAGGCAGCTTACTGTCAAGTTGAAAAGAATCCTTTCCCTGTTTAATCAGCTGAAATAGCAGACATACCATCTGTCCTGCCTCAACCAGACACTTGTGTTTCTTCACCTGCCGCACAGCGCCTTTCTAGAGTCTTGTTTCTTATCATGTTTCTCATCATTATAGACAAACCTTCGGCACCTCTGAGTACTGTACATTAAGGCGAGACAGGCCAAATGCCACAACATTCTGGATTCTACAATCATGTGACTTTGTTTCAGCACAACTGCTAGTGGTCTTAAAGGGGATGACCACTTTGCTACAAGTTTTTTTTTTTGTAATGTGTGAGTGGCAGCATAATAAGTAACGTACCAATATTCATCTATTAAAGGAAACCTGCCATTTACCATTTGATTTGATGCATTATGAACCAAACATACCTTGAGAATGCTGTAGCTACACTCATGCAGGCACATATCTTCTTTAATCCTTGTGTTTAGTGGTTATGCTGAAAAAAACATATAACTATGTTAATGAAGCTTCTGTGCCTGGCTCTGTGCTTTTCCTAGCACATTAGTTATGCACTGCACCAGAGGATGATATTATCACTGTTCTTCCTGCCAGGCAGAATAATTATTTGCTTCACCATCCCCCAGCTGCTGTGTAGGAGTGATCCAGCTCAGGTTGATTAATTGTGTCTTGGCTGTTCACAAAGATCGTGTAATGTGGATCCAGCTTTCCCAAGGTCCTGAATTTTATAATAGTTTTTTCAGTAAAACCACTCAGCACAGCAACAAAACAAGATATGTTTCTGCATCAGTGTAGCTACAGCATTCGCAAGGTATGTTTGCTTCATAATGCATGAAATCTTTAAAAGTTCTGCACCGCTGTGGGCACCAGAGCTGTGACAGAGTAACTGCCCCTTGTCCCAGTACAGGAGAATAACAATATTGAGGCTGAATCATAAGGTCCTGGCAGCTAGAGAACAGAATGGACATGGATGTTAGATATATCATCTCCCATTTTGTAGACATCTCGTTCCCCCGATGTCTCCGGGCCCCGATTCCTCCGGTGCCCCTTAATGCCATGCCTATCCGTGGCACTAAACGAATATCTGCCCGTCCCCATATCTCCTCCGTGGCCCATGTTCATCCGTGCCCCCCGATAGTCTCCCGTGCCCCTCTGTCTCCGTGCCCCTACTGCCTTCCGTGCCCCATGCCATCCGAATGCCCGATGTCTCCGTTGCCCCCCTATGCCTCCGTGCCCCATGTCTCCGTGCCCACGATGGTCCCCCGTGCCCCTCGCCTCCGTGCCCGATTTCTCCGGTGCCCCTATGTTCTCCGTGCCGCTCCGTTCCGCTGGCCGCCCGATTTCCTCCTCCGTGCCCCTATGCTCCTGCCCCGATCCTCCGTGCCCCGATGATCTACGTGCCCCTATGTCCCTCCGTGCGCCCCTATGGTCTCCGTTGGGCCGCTCATGCGGGCCGCTAGCCCGTAGCAATCCGTGCCCCATGTCTACGGGCCCTATGTCTCTCCCGTGCCCCTAGGTCTCCATGCCCCGATGCGCTCCGTGCCCCAACCGTCGGGGGGTGGCCCCACCCCTCCCTAATGTCTCCTGCCCGATCTCCGGGCCCCTATGGTCCTCCGTGCCCCTGATGTCTCGGTGCGCCTCCGTGCCTCTGCCCGATGTCCTCCGTGCCCCATATGTCTGCAGTGCCCCGATGTCCCCCGTGCCCCTATGGTCCCCCGTGCCCTATGTCTCCTGCCCCTATGTCTCTGTGCCGCTCCGTGCCCTGCCCGAATGTCTCCGTGCCACTGCCCGATTTCTCCGTCCGCTCCCCGGTGTTCTCGTGCTAGCTCCCTCCCGGTTGTCTTCTGTACTGCTCCCCGTGTCTCTGGCTGCGCCCCGTTGTCTCTTCTGCCTCTCACTCGTGTTTCTTCAATGTGTTCTGCCACATCTATATGTTCTTCACATACTATTTTGTTGGCAAGCAGAACCTACCCCGATTCCGCGCCTTATCTTCCGACAGTTAGCAGATGTGAAAACAGTGAAGAATAGAATAAACAGTGACACCGTGAACCACAGGTCCTTTAGGGAAAACACAGTATAGAACACAATGAAGAATAGATTACAGATGTTCAGCACATTCTTACTTTGTCGGGAGATACACTCTGGAACGGTGGCCGTACAAAAATAGCAGGTTAAGACAATATATATTGTGAAGAAACATTGCCGATGTATGTAACAGACGCCATGTGTTCTTTACACACATATAGATTTGTTCTTCACTACTATTTTGTACGCACCGTTCCCGCGCGTATCTCCCGCCAAGTAGCAGAATGTGCCGAACATCTGTATTCTACTTTGCACGGGTCTGCACTGTGTTTGTCACTTATGATCCTGTGTTCACTGGTTTTTATCTTATTCTCATTGTTCTTCACTGTGTTTTTTTAATTAATGCTATATCTCGAGCAGGGGAAATACTCGGCCCCGAGCACGAGTGCCGTTCAAGTACCTTAATACTCGAACGACACATACCTCGTCGAGTAAATACTCGCACTCATCTCACTAACCCATGTACGAAAAGATAAACTGACATTAACCAACTAAGGGGGTAGAGGGGTTCCATATGGCGCAGAAGTTTTGGTATCACCCGCACTCTTAATTAACCATATCAACGTTGTGCTGGTAGCCATTACCTCCCCAGCAGGCATGATACCGCACAGTTTATGAAGTGAGTCTTTGCCCTATCAATGAACTCTTAATCTTTATTTAAATGAATCACATATCCCGTAAGCGTACTTGTGACCCCGCCTTCTCCATTCTCTCTGGCCCTGCCCTGCATCCCAATGTTTGGCAGAAATCTTGTGACTGCAGGAGAGGCAGAGCAGAGGGATCAGAAGTGATCAAGTGCTTTGTGGGGGCATACGTATGTCCGAGGGGTCTCTGGCGACACACCTGAACCCTAATAACAACACTCTGCGGATTGACTAAAAAAAAGTTCATTTTCAGACCTTAAGTAGAGAGCAAGAGCTTCAAATGGTTAAGGGCTACTCAGATACAGCCATGGCAAAAGTACTTATGTCTCTGGTTTATAATGCTAAGTAATATTCACATATATTCATTGCTTCAATGACATGTATTTAAACATGTAATCTTGTAAAGCAGGCCCATAATGGCTCCAGGTTGGCCCGGTAGAAACAAAAGCGGGTTTCTTGTACGACCTACCTTTGAACTCTGGCACGGTGGTCCACATGGGCCTATGGAGTCGCCCTGGACTCAGACCCAGAGGAGTCACGGTGAAGAAAACCAAGAGGATGGTGTTGTGACATCCAGTAACTTCTGGACATTTCAGATAAAAAAATTTTTTATTGGTGCAATCCTCTTCCAGCCACTTGATGTCATATACAAACACAGCAATCTTGATTCTGTGTGGGCGCCTATATGACTCCATTGTCCTTTCATCTTCATCAAATTTCTTTCAAACATTAACAGTTTGCTAATACATCCATCAAAGAAAGATAGATAATGTGCATGATAAATTAGTATAAATGTCAATGCCCTGATATGATCAAGAATATGATTTTATTGGATCCCTGACGTGCCCCGGACCGGACAGGTTTGAACGTAGTAGTGCGAGGATCAGCGCGCCCTGTGACGTCAGCGGGGCAAGCGGCGATGGGTCGCCATGTAGCCTCCGGGTCTTCCAAAGACCTAGGCGAACTTCCGGGTTGAACCCATGCATACATGTGCTTATCAGCAGTAGATAGTAAACGTACAGACCCATAGGGTTAAAGTACCCTAGGGAGTCTGGAAATAGTAAAAAAAAAAAAAAGTGAAATTACACAAAAACTCAACGTAAAAAGCCTAACAAATTACGTTGTATACCGAGTATAGCCGACCCAATGCTAAAGAACAGCCGAGGCCCCTAATTTAAACCAACAAAAACCAGGTCAAACCTATATATTTTTACCTCTGATAAAAGCCAAGTTAGGGTTTTCATCAGACCACATTTTTGTGCGTTCTGACAAAAGCTAGCATATAGGCTCGATATACGGTCGGTCTCGCCGCTTCCAATAATGTTCCGCTCTATAAAAAATGATAACGTGGTTTTCATTGCTTTTAACAACCGGAACGGAAAAATCCGCAGGCCGCAACTGGCCCTGGTTTTTTTCCATATTAAAAAAAAAATCATAAAAAGAGAGTAAAGGTTCAGCGACAAGTCCCTAACAATGATAACATTGTAAACAGCATCAAAATCTGCAAAAAAACAATACCAAGTTCCAAAGCTCCGTACCATAATAGAAAAAGTTATTAGCGCCGGGCAGAAGAGACGAGAGGGCGCAAAATCACTCCCCCCCAAAAAATTTTGTAACAGGAGGTTTGTTAATTTTTGGAAAGGTATGGAAACATTATAAAACCAAATATAATTTTGCTTATCTCCCCTTGATGGAAGTGTGTTTTCCCAGCTTTCCAGGTACAAGGCAGGGAATATTAATACCACCATTTTGAAGTGTACTTTGTTACGCGAAGGAAATAGACATCACACAGCTCATTTGAAAGTAAAAAAGTTTAGATTTGGAAGGTGTGGAATTAAAACGCCCAAAACGAAAAAGCGCTGAGCAACCTGCCCTGTGGTGGCTCATTTATCACCACCCCGTTTAGCTGTAGACGGTTGGGTGCAGTGCATCCAGTAGCCCAGTGTTATGGTGAGGTGGTGTGTTATTTTAGCGAGGGTAGTGCGTGATGGCAGTTTACAACACATCATGACTACGGTACATTACAGACATCTGTTTAGATCACTTTTGGAGAAAACATAAGAGGGAGGAGTACTGGAGAACGAAAAGGATCTGGACTTAAGTGATCCCATTGGCGGCCCAGCTTTGTAAAACTGTGCCTACTTTAGAAGCCATACCCTTCTTATGAATCATAAAATCAAACCAGCTTAAACTAGTCCTTTTGCCTTTTTGGACTACTGACATTGAGTTGTGTTACATTACTCCATTTATAAGCATTATCATCCACATTCAGATCCCGAATACCCCTTTTATTGTCTGAAAAGTAAAGAACTATACAGTTTGGAGATATATTACATGGCCCCCAGGTGATTACTAGCCAGTCTGGCCCCTATAGTGGTACAATCGTAACACTACCGCATGTAGATTAGCGAACAGAACTGAGGCAGATCTCTTCTGGAAAAGTTTGCCACAAGCTTCTCTCTCTCTCCTTCAAAGGAAATTCCTCTAGATGTCAAATCACAGGTTTTATGAGAAGGGAACTGGCAAGTTTAACGCTCGAGTTCTTATGTTCATTTGTACTTGGCAAGAAAAAAAATGCAATCTCAACCACGAAATTATACTTGGTTTTACACAATGATAAGACTATCCAAGAGGTAAACAATCAATAAACATGTCTACGGTCCATAGAATAAAAGATATATTACGAGATAATAAATGTGGTGACAGAATCTTGTCTCAGTGTTCTATTATACCAAGTCAATTACGAAAGGGATTCCCCGTCACAATAGGGTGAAGTTGTAATGTATGTATGGCCTGAATGTTCCGCTCATGACACGTGTGCCCTACATCATCTGATTTCATAACCTTCTTCAGAACATACAGCCTGTTCATGGGGGAAACCCATTAAAGGGTACGTTTTTTGCATAATGTGGGTGTAAACGTGTAGGGAAAATATAGGTAATTGTACCATATAAATCTAATTTTAAAGAGGAACCTTTCACCCCCATTTATCTGCACATAAGGCTGCTTACTAAAGTAAACGCTCCTCGTGCTTGAACAAACGCCGCAGTGTTAGAGCGATAGCGTTACTGGAAACCTCCGTAACGCTATCTAACACAGCGGCAGGGTATAAGTTAATTGTCGAAAAGCTTGCAAGCTGTCCGACGTATCTCATGAGGGGGCGGGTTGGGCGACTAGGGGCGGTGACTAGCGCCGCCACTGATCGCGCGCATTCACTGCCACGCTATGGAGCGAGCGGGGTGTCCTGGGTATGAGGCAGCGCCTCGCCCTCCCCTCATTAATACATCGGACAGCTTTGCAAGCTGTCCCATGATTACACGTGCCCCGCCGCAGTGTTTTGGATAGCGTTACCGAAGGGTTTCCAGTAACGCTATCACGCTAACACTGCGGCATTTGTCTGAAGCACAGAGCTGCTTACTTTAGTAATGGCACTCCTAGTGCAGGTAAATGGGTGCGTTTCCTCTTTAAAGTTCTGAGGCGCTTTATTGATCGTAAGTGACAAGCCTATAAAAATGACCATTGTGGACATTCTCAGATATAGATAATAAAATCTATTATTTAGATAACGCCATCACATTCTGTACGCTTTACAAATCATAGGGGACATATACAAATAATTACATTACAACAATATAGACAGTCATGTGGAACAATAGGAGTGAGGGCCCTGCTCACAAGAGCCCTACATTCTAATGATATCAGTCTCCATTCTACAGAATGGACATGGATGTTAGATATATCATCTCCCATTTTGTAGACAGGAATGGTAGCTGATATCATAGACTGTAAGCTCTTGTGAGCAGGGCCCTCACTCCTATTGTTCCACATGACTGTTTATACTTTGTAATGTAATATATTTGTATATGTCCCCTATGATTTGTAAAGCGCTACAGAATATGATGGCGCTATATAAATAAAGATTATTATTATTATATATCTCGTTCCCCCGATGTCTCCGGGCCCCGATTCCTCCGGTGCCCCTTAATGCCATGCCTATCCGTGGCACTAAACGAATATCTGCCCGTCCCCATATCTCCTCCGTGGCCCATGTTCATCCGTGCCCCCCGATAGTCTCCCGTGCCCCTCTGTCTCCGTGCCCCTACTGCCTTCCGTGCCCCATGCCATCCGAATGCCCGATGTCTCCGTTGCCCCCCTATGCCTCCGTGCCCCATGTCTCCGTGCCCACGATGGTCCCCCGTGCCCCTCGCCTCCGTGCCCGATTTCTCCGGTGCCCCTATGTTCTCCGTGCCGCTCCGTTCCGCTGGCCGCCCGATTTCCTCCTCCGTGCCCCTATGCTCCTGCCCCGATCCTCCGTGCCCCGATGATCTACGTGCCCCTATGTCCCTCCGTGCGCCCCTATGGTCTCCGTTGGGCCGCTCATGCGGGCCGCTAGCCCGTAGCAATCCGTGCCCCATGTCTACGGGCCCTATGTCTCTCCCGTGCCCCTAGGTCTCCATGCCCCGATGCGCTCCGTGCCCCAACCGTCGGGGGGTGGCCCCACCCCTCCCTAATGTCTCCTGCCCGATCTCCGGGCCCCTATGGTCCTCCGTGCCCCTGATGTCTCGGTGCGCCTCCGTGCCTCTGCCCGATGTCCTCCGTGCCCCATATGTCTGCAGTGCCCCGATGTCCCCCGTGCCCCTATGGTCCCCCGTGCCCTATGTCTCCTGCCCCTATGTCTCTGTGCCGCTCCGTGCCCTGCCCGAATGTCTCCGTGCCACTGCCCGATTTCTCCGTCCGCTCCCCGGTGTTCTCGTGCTAGCTCCCTCCCGGTTGTCTTCTGTACTGCTCCCCGTGTCTCTGGCTGCGCCCCGTTGTCTCTTCTGCCTCTCACTCGTGTTTCTTCAATGTGTTCTGCCACATCTATATGTTCTTCACATACTATTTTGTTGGCAAGCAGAACCTACCCCGATTCCGCGCCTTATCTTCCGACAGTTAGCAGATGTGAAAACAGTGAAGAATAGAATAAACAGTGACACCGTGAACCACAGGTCCTTTAGGGAAAACACAGTATAGAACACAATGAAGAATAGATTACAGATGTTCAGCACATTCTTACTTTGTCGGGAGATACACTCTGGAACGGTGGCCGTACAAAAATAGCAGGTTAAGACAATATATATTGTGAAGAAACATTGCCGATGTATGTAACAGACGCCATGTGTTCTTTACACACATATAGATTTGTTCTTCACTACTATTTTGTACGCACCGTTCCCGCGCGTATCTCCCGCCAAGTAGCAGAATGTGCCGAACATCTGTATTCTACTTTGCACGGGTCTGCACTGTGTTTGTCACTTATGATCCTGTGTTCACTGGTTTTTATCTTATTCTCATTGTTCTTCACTGTGTTTTTTTAATTAATGCTATATCTCGAGCAGGGGAAATACTCGGCCCCGAGCACGAGTGCCGTTCAAGTACCTTAATACTCGAACGACACATACCTCGTCGAGTAAATACTCGCACTCATCTCACTAACCCATGTACGAAAAGATAAACTGACATTAACCAACTAAGGGGGTAGAGGGGTTCCATATGGCGCAGAAGTTTTGGTATCACCCGCACTCTTAATTAACCATATCAACGTTGTGCTGGTAGCCATTACCTCCCCAGCAGGCATGATACCGCACAGTTTATGAAGTGAGTCTTTGCCCTATCAATGAACTCTTAATCTTTATTTAAATGAATCACATATCCCGTAAGCGTACTTGTGACCCCGCCTTCTCCATTCTCTCTGGCCCTGCCCTGCATCCCAATGTTTGGCAGAAATCTTGTGACTGCAGGAGAGGCAGAGCAGAGGGATCAGAAGTGATCAAGTGCTTTGTGGGGGCATACGTATGTCCGAGGGGTCTCTGGCGACACACCTGAACCCTAATAACAACACTCTGCGGATTGACTAAAAAAAAGTTCATTTTCAGACCTTAAGTAGAGAGCAAGAGCTTCAAATGGTTAAGGGCTACTCAGATACAGCCATGGCAAAAGTACTTATGTCTCTGGTTTATAATGCTAAGTAATATTCACATATATTCATTGCTTCAATGACATGTATTTAAACATGTAATCTTGTAAAGCAGGCCCATAATGGCTCCAGGTTGGCCCGGTAGAAACAAAAGCGGGTTTCTTGTACGACCTACCTTTGAACTCTGGCACGGTGGTCCACATGGGCCTATGGAGTCGCCCTGGACTCAGACCCAGAGGAGTCACGGTGAAGAAAACCAAGAGGATGGTGTTGTGACATCCAGTAACTTCTGGACATTTCAGATAAAAAAATTTTTTATTGGTGCAATCCTCTTCCAGCCACTTGATGTCATATACAAACACAGCAATCTTGATTCTGTGTGGGCGCCTATATGACTCCATTGTCCTTTCATCTTCATCAAATTTCTTTCAAACATTAACAGTTTGCTAATACATCCATCAAAGAAAGATAGATAATGTGCATGATAAATTAGTATAAATGTCAATGCCCTGATATGATCAAGAATATGATTTTATTGGATCCCTGACGTGCCCCGGACCGGACAGGTTTGAACGTAGTAGTGCGAGGATCAGCGCGCCCTGTGACGTCAGCGGGGCAAGCGGCGATGGGTCGCCATGTAGCCTCCGGGTCTTCCAAAGACCTAGGCGAACTTCCGGGTTGAACCCATGCATACATGTGCTTATCAGCAGTAGATAGTAAACGTACAGACCCATAGGGTTAAAGTACCCTAGGGAGTCTGGAAATAGTAAAAAAAAAAAAAAGTGAAATTACACAAAAACTCAACGTAAAAAGCCTAACAAATTACGTTGTATACCGAGTATAGCCGACCCAATGCTAAAGAACAGCCGAGGCCCCTAATTTAAACCAACAAAAACCAGGTCAAACCTATATATTTTTACCTCTGATAAAAGCCAAGTTAGGGTTTTCATCAGACCACATTTTTGTGCGTTCTGACAAAAGCTAGCATATAGGCTCGATATACGGTCGGTCTCGCCGCTTCCAATAATGTTCCGCTCTATAAAAAATGATAACGTGGTTTTCATTGCTTTTAACAACCGGAACGGAAAAATCCGCAGGCCGCAACTGGCCCTGGTTTTTTTCCATATTAAAAAAAAAATCATAAAAAGAGAGTAAAGGTTCAGCGACAAGTCCCTAACAATGATAACATTGTAAACAGCATCAAAATCTGCAAAAAAACAATACCAAGTTCCAAAGCTCCGTACCATAATAGAAAAAGTTATTAGCGCCGGGCAGAAGAGACGAGAGGGCGCAAAATCACTCCCCCCCAAAAAATTTTGTAACAGGAGGTTTGTTAATTTTTGGAAAGGTATGGAAACATTATAAAACCAAATATAATTTTGCTTATCTCCCCTTGATGGAAGTGTGTTTTCCCAGCTTTCCAGGTACAAGGCAGGGAATATTAATACCACCATTTTGAAGTGTACTTTGTTACGCGAAGGAAATAGACATCACACAGCTCATTTGAAAGTAAAAAAGTTTAGATTTGGAAGGTGTGGAATTAAAACGCCCAAAACGAAAAAGCGCTGAGCAACCTGCCCTGTGGTGGCTCATTTATCACCACCCCGTTTAGCTGTAGACGGTTGGGTGCAGTGCATCCAGTAGCCCAGTGTTATGGTGAGGTGGTGTGTTATTTTAGCGAGGGTAGTGCGTGATGGCAGTTTACAACACATCATGACTACGGTACATTACAGACATCTGTTTAGATCACTTTTGGAGAAAACATAAGAGGGAGGAGTACTGGAGAACGAAAAGGATCTGGACTTAAGTGATCCCATTGGCGGCCCAGCTTTGTAAAACTGTGCCTACTTTAGAAGCCATACCCTTCTTATGAATCATAAAATCAAACCAGCTTAAACTAGTCCTTTTGCCTTTTTGGACTACTGACATTGAGTTGTGTTACATTACTCCATTTATAAGCATTATCATCCACATTCAGATCCCGAATACCCCTTTTATTGTCTGAAAAGTAAAGAACTATACAGTTTGGAGATATATTACATGGCCCCCAGGTGATTACTAGCCAGTCTGGCCCCTATAGTGGTACAATCGTAACACTACCGCATGTAGATTAGCGAACAGAACTGAGGCAGATCTCTTCTGGAAAAGTTTGCCACAAGCTTCTCTCTCTCTCCTTCAAAGGAAATTCCTCTAGATGTCAAATCACAGGTTTTATGAGAAGGGAACTGGCAAGTTTAACGCTCGAGTTCTTATGTTCATTTGTACTTGGCAAGAAAAAAAATGCAATCTCAACCACGAAATTATACTTGGTTTTACACAATGATAAGACTATCCAAGAGGTAAACAATCAATAAACATGTCTACGGTCCATAGAATAAAAGATATATTACGAGATAATAAATGTGGTGACAGAATCTTGTCTCAGTGTTCTATTATACCAAGTCAATTACGAAAGGGATTCCCCGTCACAATAGGGTGAAGTTGTAATGTATGTATGGCCTGAATGTTCCGCTCATGACACGTGTGCCCTACATCATCTGATTTCATAACCTTCTTCAGAACATACAGCCTGTTCATGGGGGAAACCCATTAAAGGGTACGTTTTTTGCATAATGTGGGTGTAAACGTGTAGGGAAAATATAGGTAATTGTACCATATAAATCTAATTTTAAAGAGGAACCTTTCACCCCCATTTATCTGCACATAAGGCTGCTTACTAAAGTAAACGCTCCTCGTGCTTGAACAAACGCCGCAGTGTTAGAGCGATAGCGTTACTGGAAACCTCCGTAACGCTATCTAACACAGCGGCAGGGTATAAGTTAATTGTCGAAAAGCTTGCAAGCTGTCCGACGTATCTCATGAGGGGGCGGGTTGGGCGACTAGGGGCGGTGACTAGCGCCGCCACTGATCGCGCGCATTCACTGCCACGCTATGGAGCGAGCGGGGTGTCCTGGGTATGAGGCAGCGCCTCGCCCTCCCCTCATTAATACATCGGACAGCTTTGCAAGCTGTCCCATGATTACACGTGCCCCGCCGCAGTGTTTTGGATAGCGTTACCGAAGGGTTTCCAGTAACGCTATCACGCTAACACTGCGGCATTTGTCTGAAGCACAGAGCTGCTTACTTTAGTAATGGCACTCCTAGTGCAGGTAAATGGGTGCGTTTCCTCTTTAAAGTTCTGAGGCGCTTTATTGATCGTAAGTGACAAGCCTATAAAAATGACCATTGTGGACATTCTCAGATATAGATAATAAAATCTATTATTTAGATAATACAGAATATGATGGCGCTATATAAATAAAGATTATTATTATTATTATATCTGAGATCAACATTTGTAGTCATTTTATAGGCTTCAACTTACATATCAATAAAGCGGCACAGAACTTTAAAGAGGACCTGTCACCCTCCGGTAACGCTATCAAACACTGCGGCGGGGTATAGTGTAATAATCGTACAGCTTGCAAAGCTGTCCGATGTATTCATGAGGAGGCGGTCAGAGGCGCTGCCTCTACCCCGGACCGCCCCGCTCGCTCCATAGGCCGGCCGCTATCACTCTAACACTGCGGCGTTTGTTCAAGCACTAGGAGCTGCTTACTTTAGTAAGCAGCTCCTAGTGCCGATAAATGGGGTGACAGATCCTCTTTAAATAGATTTATATTGGTAAATTACCTATTTTTTCCCCTTACACTTACACACACATTATTAAAAAAAACATACCCCTTTAATTGGGTTTACCCCATGAACCAGGCTTGTATGTTCTGAAGAAGCTATGAAATAAGACGAGTGTAGAGCCACACTTTTCCACTGATCAGAAAAGCATGCCATATCATTACATTACACTTCACCCTATTGTGAGGGGAATCCTCTTTCTGTAATTGACTTTTTAAATAGAACAATGACAATGATGTCACCACATTTTATTATCTCGTATTATATCTTTTTACATTCTATGACTGTAACATGTATATTCGCTTGTTTACCTCTTGGATAGTCTTATTCATTGTGTGTAAAACAATATAATATTCGTGGTTGAACATTGCATTTTTTTCTTGCCAAGTACAAATGTAACATAAGAACTAGAGCGTACACTGCGTCTTCTCTAAAACCTGCTGATTCTGCACATCCAGAGGATTTCCCTCTGACATGGAGAGAAGCTTGTGGCCAACTGTTTCCAGAAGAAGATCTGCCTCAGTGTTTTACATCCTACATTGTAGTGTTACTATGTGTCACCTATAAGGGCAGACTGGCTAGTAATACTCAGAATGCTTTTTCTCTGTGGGCCATGTAATATATCTACAAATGTATAGTTCTTTCCTTTTGGATAATTAAAGGGGTATTCTGGGAATATGAACGTCTGATGCAAAAACCCATAATGCTATAAATGAAATAATGTAACAAAACTCAATGTCATTAGTCATAACATGGCAAAACGAAGTTTAAATAGTTTGATTTTATGATTCATAAAATGTTATGGGCCTTCTAAATTAGGCAGAGTTTTTAGAAAGATGAGCGCCACTGGAAACTACGAGTCCCATGATCCTTTGGTTCTTTGTAACTCCTCCTCCCTCTTATGCTCTGCAACCAACCAACTACAGCCAAATGTAGTGATGATCACCTGACCACACAAGGCAGGTGCAGGACATGTGATGTGGACATGTGACCAGTGGCCATCTTCTGTCTGTGCATGCTCCGCGCGGAGAAAATCACTGATTAAAGGGCCGGAAGCATTTTAATTCTCCAATACAGTGTATAACCACAGCATTTTTCTGCTAAGGGGAGCAAAATTTTAAATAAGAACTAATTACATCTTAGCTTATGTTAGCTTATATTTTAAGGATCCATTTAAAGTCATATTCTCATCTGGGTATTGACATTTTATTTAATTTATCTGCCATAGTTTTTTCTTAGTAAAGATAATTTCCAATGAATTTAGTCATATGGCTCCTCAGAATCAAGATTGCTGTCTTTGGATATGACAAAAGTGGCTGGAGAGATTGCACAAATACATAAATTGTTTTTTTCATATGAAATGTCCAGAAGTTACTGGATGTCCCAAAGCCATCCTTATGAACGCTGAATCCAGCTGGTCAGCCAGGGCTCAATAGCTCAAGTGTGGCGACCTCTGCCAGAGTTCAAAGGTGGTCGTATCCAAGAACAGCTATCTTGTTTCTAAGGGACAACATGGAGACATTTATAGGAAATAATCTGTACACAGATAAATTTTTTAATAACATGTAATTGAAGAAATTAATATATGAGAGATTAATTACATTAAACCTTAGAGCATAGATGGGAATACGCCTTTAAGTCTTTTGTTGTTCACTTTTGCCATGGCAAATCAAGCACTAGTGCTGGGGGGTGTCACCAGAGCCCCCCTGGCATATATATGCCCCACCAAAGCACTTGTAATCAAAACTTTCTGCTGCCTATGGCAAACTATAGAAAGGCAACCCCTGCACCCCATCTAGTGGTTATATGTCAGTTTATCTTTTTAGTACATGGGTAATCCAAGCGGTATCTGACATGGTATCTGGTGTGAAGAAACGCTATTTTTTCTGTCAAGTTCTGCTTCTGTTCCCCTGATGCTGTCCCCCATCTTGTTGGAGACGCTGCTACCTGAGGCAAGAGGCTTAATTTCTCTCATGGCTGGTGCACCCTCTCTAAAGCTGAAACAGGCTGGTAGGTTTCATTTATGGGTTGGTTCGGGATCAATATATTTTTATTAGGGTGTAAAAAAAATGAAAGAACTAATATTCACAACTGTCCAGCTCCTCCCATCACAGAGGACCTCTCTTAGTATATAGAGGTGCTGTGTTGTTTTCACATTGAGAGCACATACGCAGTACAAACTTATTTGTCAGCGTTACAGCGCCACTAAGCCTCTGCCGATGCCACAGATGACTGGAGGAGCCTCACTGGACTGTCGGGAAGGATGGAGGTAAGTATTATCTCTTATGTTTTTTTTTATACCCCCTGGGAACAATAATAACAAAATTATTAATTAGATACAACCATTTTAAATGCTGACCAAGATAAAAAAAAAGGTTATTACCAGCAGCAAAGGTATTAAATAAAAATATTAACTTATACTCATCTATGTTTTACCGTTTAATGCAGCAGAACTCCTAATAATGTTAGTCTTTGTTTGTATACAGAGGCTGCAACTTAGATATTGCATGCCTTAGCATTACTGCAATGCCTTACCATTGTTGGAGCAGTTTTCAGACAGACAAGGTAAATATAAGGCTCCATTTCCAACAATGGGGCATGCTGGTGCTCGAATGTCCTTGCCAGCAGTATTTAATATTAGCTGAGATCCCTGGCAGGTCAGACCAGATCAAAATGCCATTCGTAATAGATCCCCCCAAGTAGACTGCATCAGCTGTATTGTCTCAGAATGGAGATGAGGGCTAAATATAAGTATATATTTTTTTATTTTACAGCCTCTCCTGCTGTTGGTCACATCTTTTTTAAGATCCTAGACCCCCCCCCCTTAATTTTCCCCTAATAAGGCCTGGCTACATTTCCAAGGACGAGACTCCATGCATTATTATGTTATATGGTCCCTAACTTCCCTCCTAAATCACAGTGTAATGACCATGCACAAATAAATAAATTGTTATTTTCATATGAAATGTCCAGAAGTTACTGGATGTCCCAAAACCATCCTTTGGTTATAAACGCTGAATCCATTTGGTCAGCCAGGGCTCAATAGCCCATGTGTGGCCACCGCTGCCAGAGTTCAAAGGTGGTCGTATCCAAGAACAGCTTTCTTGTTTCTAAGGGACAACATGGAGACATTTATAGGAAATGATCTTTACACAGATACATTGTTTAATAACATGTCATTGAAGAAATGAATATATGGCATATTAATTACATTAAACCTTAGAATAGATAACTTTTGCCATGGCTGATATGTGTAGCCTTAACATTTGAAGCTTTGCTCCTCTACTTAAGGTATAAAATGAACTTTTATTTTTATGTAAATCAAGCAGAAGTGCTTTAGGGGGTGTCACCAGAGCCCCTCTGACATATATATGCCCCACCAAAGCACTTGTAATCACTTCTCTATTCCCTCTGCTCTCGCCTCTCCTGCAGTCACAAGATTTCTGCCAAACATTGGGAGAGGGAGTGCAGAGAGAATGGAGAGGCGGTCACAAGTACTTTACTGGATATGTGATTCATTTAAATAAAGATTAAAGTTCATTTTGTATAGGAGCAAAGCTCATTATAAACATGTTGCTGTTATCATGCTGCTGGGTACTGGCTACCCAGCAGTGTTAATGGTTAATAAAGCTGCAGGGTTGAACCAAAACTTCCTGCTGCATATGGCAAACCCCTCTACCCCCTCTAGTGGTTATATGTCAGTTTATCTTTTTAGTACATGGGTAGTCCAAGTGGAGATGAGGGGTAAATATAAGTATATATTTTTTTTACAGCCTCATCTGCTGTTGGTCACATCTTTTCTAAGATCCTAGACCACCCCGTAATTTTCTCCTAATAATGCCTGACTACAGTTCCAAGGACGAGACTCCATGCATTATTGTGTTATATGGTCCCTACTTCCCTCCTAAATCGTTGCTGTAATGATCAGCTTATACTTCAGTCATTTCGTCAGTCTTTTGCATCTTTTTTGTTGAGCCACAACGAGAAGTGGTCAAACAAAGCAGGTGCAGGTGCAGATCTTTTTATCATTTCTTTGTGTTCTCCACACTAGGTTTTACCTCCTAATACAAAAAAACTTTGATACAACGGATATTTCATTTAGAAAGAAATGTTGAAACTCCAATGAAATGACAATTAAGATCCACTCGATTATACATTTATAGGTTCTATGTACCTTTAAGAAGTGATGTGTCAAGCCTCAACTATTCCGAGTATCTGAATCCCTGTGTTGTGCAGTCCTTCCTGTGCAGACATTTACTTAATATCATAAAAAATAAATAGAAAGAATTCTTAAGAAAACTGTATATTTTTTCCAGTAATCTTTGCTCCAGTTTATTGGATTTGGAAATAACGTCTATGTATCCTATTTGGCATACTCTATAGATTTCCTGTGCAAAGGTCTAGGAGGCCACCACATTGAGACTTCCCGAGCAGACATAATGGCTCAGTTTTCTATGGAATTATCTTTTTTTGTCAAAGGTTCCCCAGAAGTTTGCAGAAAGGCCCATCCTAACACTGTCACCCCTGTTTTGAAGTCTCGCTGCAGCTGTGCTTCATAGAAAATAAGTGAGTAATTCATAAATTCCCAAATGAGAACAGAAACTTTGTCGACAAACCAGACTTGTTTGTTGAACATAAAAGGACATAAATCCTCTACAGTTCCCTAGGGAAAGACTTTAAAAGGGGAGTAATTATAATAAACCACTTAGTGCTATATGCTCTGTATCATGTTGCCGTGAGAAAGTTAGGTTTGATTGGTTCATAAAGCAGGTTTCGTAAATCCTTTTTAGGTTTGTTTCAACAGTTGTATGTAGCGTAATACAATATGACTACTGGTATTATAAACCATAAAAAGTCCAAAATGTAAATTATACCCTAACCCTGATCTTACACATATATACATGGCAAACTTACTACTTGTTCAGTTATTACATGGCTTAGCTTAATTATATTAATATTAATTATCATTATTTATATTAGTGACAAGATGAATACCCAATGACAATAGGAGGAGTGGTCTTTGCTAATACGAGATAGACAATTTCAGGGACAGTATTTCCGTTATTTGCTTTGTACCTGTTTATATGCTAAACCAGATTAGATCAAGTCCTATGCAAAGCTTGAATCTAAGTGCAAGAGACAATGGGAGAAATTCATTAAAACTAGCGTTAACTATAACGTTGTTCATAGTCCAAAAATATGCAGGCGTGAAATGAAACCAATTTAGAAGATTATTGTCTTTTGAATTTGAAACCATCTATGATCAAATGATCGCACATAAATTTTAGTAAACCTATAAAGAATTGGGATTCCAGTTGAACTCTTCTTACAGTGCCTACGAGTAGTATTCAACCCCCTGCAGATTTAGCAGGTTTGATAAGAAGCAATAAGTTAGAGCCTTCAAACTCAAACAAGAGCAGGATTTATTACAGATGCATAATCTTACAAACCAAAAAAGTTATGTTGCTACAGTTAAATTTTAATACATTTAAACATATAAGCATGGGGTCAATTATTATTCAAACTCCCTCAAACCACCAGAATTGTGTTTGGTTCCCCTAAAGTATTAAAGAGTAGTTCAGGCACAAAGAACAATGATCTTCTCATGTTTGGATAATTATCTGTTTTTCCAGCCTTTTCTGACTATTTAAGACCTCCCCAACTTGTGAACCCGTCATAGACATGTGTCAACATTGGAAAGACAAAGGAGCATTCCAAGGCCATTAGAGACAAGATCGTGGAGGGTCACAAGGCTGGCAAGGGGTCCAAAACCCATTTCAAGGAGTTTGGTCTACCCTGTCTCCACTGTTGGGAGACATCATCCAGAAAGTGGAAGGCTTATTGGAACTACTGTTAAGCTGTCCACGGCCTGGAAAGCCTTGCCAAAGTTCTTCCTCCGGCCGTCTGGGCCAGGCTTGTCCGAAGAGTCAAGGCTAACCCAAGGACAACAAGGAAGGAAGCTCCAGAAGTTCTACATGGCAGTTGGGGACATTGGGGTCACGTCAGTCAATACCATAAGTAACGTTATACCCACCGGCAATGATCTCCATTCCAGACGAGCACGTAAGGTACCTGTTACTTTCAAAGCGTCATGTCAAGGCTCGTTTACAGTTTGTCTCATGATCACTTGGAGGACTCTGAGACAGACTGGTCAAGGTTCTCTTGTCTGATGAGACACAAGATCGAGATCTTTTGGTGCCAACCATCACGTGACGTTTGGTAGACTGGATATGGCAACTGCATACGACCCCAAGAAACCATCCTACAAGTCAAGCATGGTGGGTGGCAGCATTCATGCTGTTGGGGCTGCTTCTTCTCAGCAAGGGGCCTGGCCATCTGTTCCGGCATACATGAGGAAGATGGATAGCACGGTCCCTACTTGGAGATTTTTGGCCAAGAACCCCCGCTCCTCTCAAGGTATCTAGAAGAGCGTTGTTTCTTTCCATTATCTCCAAAGACCAACGACCCAAAGCACACAGCAGAGAAAACCAAGGGCCTTGGTTCAAGAGGGAAAAATCAAGTGGTTGCAGAGTCTAGTGAAGTCTCCTGACCTAACCAATTGAAAACTGCTGGAAGGAGCTCAGATTAAAGTCCACATGAACACCAAAGAACCAGATAACTGGTGAGAGGATCTGCATGGAGGAGTAGACCAAGATAACTCCGAGATACTGTACCAGCCTGATCAGGTCTTATAAAGACGATTATTAGCTGTAATGCAAACAGGGTTTATTCCACACAAATTTAAACCTGGGGTTGATAATAACTTGACCCACCACTTTATTTTAAAATGTATAAAATATAACTAAGCAACATACTTTTTGGTTTGTAAGATTTATGCATCTGTTAATAAATCCGCTCTTGTTTGAAGTTTGAGGCTCCAACTATTTGCTTCTTATCAAACTGCTAAATCTGCAGGGGGTTGAAACTACTTGTAGGCACTGTACATCTACAAGTACAGCATAAAAACACAAAGAGTTACAATTTTTACGAAACTCTGAATTCAATATGCATAACATTTTTATCTTTCCATAGATAGACCTCTTCTGACCTTCAGACATTCCTGAATGTCCTTTTGAAGAGGGCAGACAGGCTAAGCACCTTTCATACTCTGCGGGTATTTACTTCATAATACAGAAAATACCCATCACTAGCACCACGATCGTTGCTTGCACCGATTGAGGGTGTTTACAGGGGGATTTAAAGGTTGGCGACACATGGGCGCCGCCACCTTGGTCGGCACGATCAGCACTCCCCATGATCTCATCAGGGCATGATGATCAGTCGTCATGACAGCCGGGATTTTGAGTTAAACTCCCAGGCCTCAAGTTAGGCAGTATCTGTAATAGTTTGTGAGTGACAGACCAATACAGATGTACTGCAAAATCCAGACAAAATTCAGCCCACCTAGAGTATCCTAGAGGTCTAAAAATACAGTAAAAGAATTTTTTTTTTTAAAGTTTAAAAGAATTACAAAAAAACTAAAAGTTCAAATTACCTGCCTTACCCTAGAACTGATGTAAAGATAAATATGTTAGGTATCCCAAAGTGTCAGATCTATCAAAACATAAAAAAGGCTATTACTTATAATGGAAAATATCGCCCAAATGTTTTGTACGACACTATTGTGCTAATTTGCATCACATAAAATTTTGGTTAAAAAGTGATCAAGGGTCATACAGTCCCCAAAATGGAAGCAATGAAAATGTTGTCTGTCCTGCAAAAAGTGGCACCTTACACTCCAAAGTATGAAAAAGTTATTAGTGTCAGAATAGGGCAAAATCAAGATTTTTTTTGTACAAAAGTTTTTTTTTTAATGAATTAAAACATGCAAAAAACAATATAAATGTGGTATTTATGCGATTGTACCTACCCAAAGAACACATTTGGGTGTCATTGGGAGTGCACAGTGAAAGTCCACAAGAAAATGACACAAATGTGTTTTTCTGCCATTTCGCACATTTGGTTTTTTTTCCAGTTCCCAACACACAGCACTGGAATATTGATTGTTCAATAGGAAGCCCAATTTGTCTTTATACAAAAACACGCCCTCAAACGGTTTTGTACAAGGAAAATAAAAAAAGCTATGGATTTTTGAGGGTGAAGGAGCAAAAAAAATAAAAAACAAAATAGTGCAGTGGCGTTCATGGTTAAGCCTCACCCGCAACGACAAATGCAGAGATACAAACAATGGTCCCAAATGTCCGAATGTCATCGGCAGATGAGCTCAGTCAAGTTCTAATGACAATTGAAAAGAGCTACCAGAGCCGCAGACAGGCCAAGAATAGCAGCTACTTTTGCGTCTCATGCAGTCGGCTCATGCATGGGACCTTGGAATCTAAAACCTTGCGCAACAACCGATTAGATGTAAAAATGGCCAGGACAAATCCTCAACAACAGGTGGGATAAGGGCTTCATCTTTTGCGGATAAATGTGTTTTTTTTTATTAGTGACATATTATTTATTATTCAATTTACAAAATACAGATTTTTCCAATTTTTTGGAAGGTGCTATAAAATTAGTTTTTCAGCTTTTTTGTCAATGTGGGAAAACTAATTTCTAGTTGGGACATTGTGATTACAATAACATTATTAATTGTGGTGGGTTTTTTCATGTATATATTTATATTTTGTATTATAGTTTGTGTTTCCACATGTTAAGTTGGGGAAAAGCTTCCACAATAAATATAAATAATAATCTTTATTTATATAGGACACAGATTACGCAGCCCTGCACAAGCTTGCCAAATCAGTCCCTGTCCACATGGGGGCTCACATCTAATCAACCTACCGTAGTTTTGGAGTCTTTGCAGGTGTTGAACTTGAACCCAGGATCCCAGCGCAGCAAGGCTGTGTGCTAACCACTTGAGCCATGGTGCTGCCCATTATTACACTACAGATAGTGCAGCTGTGTTGCATGGGTAATAAAACTGGTATTAAAAAACGCAGGTGGTTCATCTTTTATCAATAGATTGTCTGAATATTATGGTATGAAAAAGTGGATTTTAGATTAGATTAGTCAGAGAAGAATTTAGAGCAAGGGAAAAACATTTGCTGCAAGTAGATATTTCCTCTTATGCTTATAACATGACAATTGTAACCATGAAGATGTATCATTGTCAAGTGAGAAAATTTTCTACAAACACGGTGAATGAAAACACCCCATGGACCTTGATTTGAACATTTAAATTGGAATGCATTTCAATCATTTCTTTCACTTTTTGCACAGTAACCTCTTTTGTCAAAATTCCTAAATTTTTGCATTTTTTTAAATTGGTTACTTCTAAGGTTGAGGTCACACGTAGCTGGTTAATTGCATTTTGAAACTAATTACAAAGGCTGAGGAGAGGTGATTTGCCTTATTTCATTACTGTTAACATTTGTGTTTACAAAACGCAATATAAACACCATGTTATCTCATGTGTTAACATTGTATATAACCCCCTCACATGACTTGTGTCCTCTCCTGTATATAACCCTCTCACATGGCTTGTGTCCTCTCCCGTATATAACCCCCTCACATGGCTTGTATCCTCTCCTGTATATACTCCTCACATGGCTTGTGTCCCTCCTGTATATAACCCCCTCACATGGCTGGTCCTATCCTGTATATAAACCCCCTCAATGGCTTGTATCCTCCCTGGATATATACCCCTCACGTGGCTGTGGTCCCTCCGGTATAAAACCCCCTCACGTGGCTTGTGTCCACTCCTGTATAATCAACCCCCTCCGTGGCTTGTGTCCTATGGGATTTGAGACATTTGCAACAAAAAGTCTCAAAAAGAGCACAAACTTTGCGCCTACCAGGGCACGAAAAACTGAACATGTATCACAAGTAAAAAGACATGATCATACATAAGTTGCAAAAAAGAGCTGCCAAATGTCTCTAAAATTCACCAACGGAAAAAAAAACTATGATAGATGTGGCCCATTGTCATATAAATTGAAGCATCATTACTGTGGCTTATAAACTTTCTTTTGTATACATTCTGTTGTGTGTAATACTTTCCTATTTTTAGAATATGTGTAGTTTATGTAGTGTATTTTTGATTATTTTGTTGCTTATATCTCAAATACTTTGTTCTTTTTTTTTTTGCTAGCCTGCATTATGAATATCGTGGTCTGCATTAGTGAGGACTGCCAAGTGCACCCCTAGTGTTTACATTTTGTACGTTGGTTCTTTTTATGCATTTTTAATCCTTTTAATTTCTGTGTTTCCAATAAAGATTTGTAGAGTTTATTTTTTGGAACAATTAGTTGCCTTTCTAGTGGTTTCCTACAGTCTACTATTATTAAGGTATTTTGGCATTTACACACTATCATTGTTGCAGTGCTGGTCGTACTGTACATGCTCATGTGACCACCAGCAGGCCTCAGCCTGTGTTGATTTGCTGCAGGGGTTGTGTGTATCTGTGTACCATATAATTTCTGTATATCTAATTAAATACCATTTGGAGGCACTGAACAATCTGTGCTCCAATGATGGTTTTATTTGCTTTAGCTCCTTTTCTAAGCTTTGGACAACCCCATTAATGATTGCTCATTTTTGCAAGTAAGCCTTTCTATTTAATCTGCTATATGGATTTATTGCTTCTAAATGAAGCAAACTTACATGCTATGCAGTGCCTCCTGAAACAGGATCTGTAGTTTTTGTTGCTTCTAATACCTTAGTTTTTGGGAAAACCATCTTTTAAAAGTATTCAAATGACTACATCACAGAAGCCCCTTCTGCCTCAGTCATCTGCTAATTATTCACGCCTACATTCAGCGTTTCCAAGTGGAGGGAGAAGACGGGCAGAAGTCCCAAATGGATGCCTGAAAAATTAGCAGTTGATAGAGCCAGAAGGGGCTTCTGTTACATAGTCTCATTTAAATAATCTTAAAAGATGTTTTTCCCAAATATAAGCTTTTATATGCAAAAAGAAGAATAGATCTTTTAGAATAGAAGAATAGATTTATCAGGAGGCACACCCCAGCAGATAAGGGTGCTTGGTTTATAAGCACTGTATTCATGCGGTTGATTTCCTTTAAGTTAGAAACATAACATTATTTTCTTCTATATAAGAAATCATGTTTGCCTTTCTTTTAATAGGTATGATTTTGTGGAGATTGAAGACCCCATTGATGGGACCAAACTTGGACGCTGGTGTGGTTCCAGTGTAGTCCCTGGCAAGCAAATATCAAAAGGAAACCAGATCAGGATACGATTTGTATCAGATGAGTATTTTCCCTCTGAACCGGGATTCTGCATCCATTATACTCTTCTCACTCCGGTAAGCAAATTGCCTCTAGGCAGTGTAACAATTAACAAGACATCACTGTGCGTTCTGTAACCTGATCGTTTTTAGGCCATATGCTCTGAAAGGCCCCCTAAAAGTTAATGAAAAGTAAACAACATCTTCAGAGAGCAATGTATTCCTTTCAAGAAAACTAAATATATACCCAGGTGTTTCACTCTGCTGATTTGGGATGTGTCAGTGATTTGAGTTTGCGGTCAGTCATCTGAAAATTCTTGCATAACTATTTTTCCCATTTTGCAAGGTAATTCAATATCTGTAAATTACATTTTTTGGAAAGTAATATTGCCTGCAACAAACAGAGACTGCCAGGGTATGAGTTTACATAATACCATGTGATTATATGCAGATGGAGTTATTTTCAGCTTTTTCAACTCACTTGTCAAAACTTTACCGATGTTGTGCTTCGTTCATAGATGGGGACCTCTTATGCTGGTATCTTCAGATCTCCTCTGTCAAATAGCATTGAATTACCAAACCAAACATTAGCTATGGAGAGCACTTTGAAGTAATTGGGAGTAGTTTGAGTATATCCATATGATATTACCGCCTGTTACCTATACGTTATCATATAGACATGTCTCTTACTTCTTCTTATAGTCTGACATGTGTTTCATGGAGTGTTCGGCTTTTGTAAACAACATAATTTATGAGACTTGTAAGTTGAACAGACTGAAGCATCCACACAAGTACAGTGGTCTTTTCAATTCCTACCAAGCTCACTGTTGTACAAAATATGGTGGTTGTGCTTAAAGAGGATCTTTCACCATAAATAATCCCTTTAGGAGCTGCTCACTTAAGTAAGCAGCTCTCTCGCCCTACCCCAGTAATCGCAGTGTTAAATCGCTAGCTTTATCGGTTCAAAAGAATGCCGCACCTTATCTGTGGGAAGAGCTCAAACGATGGTCCCGGATGGATCCAGAGCATCCGAAGATTTTGATGAACTTGGTCCGCCATTTTGCCGGATATATAGTGCAGAGTTTGCTAGCTTATCTGGAAAGCTAGTGATTTAATACTGCTTTTACTGAGGTAAGGCTAGGGATCTGTTTACTTTAGTAAGCAGCTCCTAGAGGGATTATTTAGGGTGACAGGACCTCTTTAATATTGCAGCTCAGTCTCATTCACATGATGAATGTTTTGTCTGTGATACAGAATTGGCACCCAATGGAGCAACATATCCATACATTTAATATACACAGTGGGGGAGATTTATCAATCTGTCTGCACCAGTATTCTGGAGTAATTTGTGATAAAAAACTGTCTGAAATGTCTTGCCCCACATTTATTAAGAGTATTACACAGTACTTCAGCTAAGCAGAAGGCAAATTTGTCTAACTCTGGACTGGTCATTGATAAATCTCTGTTATTGAGTGATAAATGTACATATACTTCTATAGCAAGTTTTAGAATCTTAGTTTCTGATTATATAAGGGTAACCTATATAGTACTTTCCCTGCTAAAAGTCACCGGGACAGGAAATCCTGATGTAAATGGTTACGTGACCTGTCGGCTTTACAGAAACCAGGGTAAGTAATATATGAGTGATCACATAAGGGTCTTGGTAAAATTTTGTGAAAGTAACCAACCCCTTTATATGAGAGTATCCCTTGTGGTTTATGCATATAGTATATTTCTGCAATATGCTGCAATAACCATAGCTTGAAAAGCCTCTACATATGTCAGATTGTCACTAAATCCTAATTTACAGCTATGGAATTTTCAAAGAATAGTCTGATGTCTATGTTGGAGCGATTTAATAATCAGGGACATATTGACAAGCAATGACTCCACTCATCTAGAAACATTTAGAGGGCATTTCTGCTGAAGTTGACACTGTTTTATTCATCCCATATTACATCCCTACATAAATGGAAATAATAGCTTAAGCAGATATTTGACCTCAAACAACTTCTTCATTAAGAGATCACTTTGAGTTACTATCCAAAGACGAGATGACATCACACGTCTCTGATCTTGTAGATGTTTACAATCTCCCTACAGAGCTTTCAGTATAAAAATCCTGACAATAGAAGGGAATCGAGCCATGACCCAGTCATTCTGCAGGGGCCGATTATTGCTTTATCAGCCATTCCCTCTCTTTAGCTTTAATCCTCTCCTGATGAACATGTAGTTATTTTCTTCTACTTCAATAATATCTTTCCCAGACCTTTTAAATTATCATAAATCCCTCTTGAAAATCTGTTTGTCCATTGATAATAGTGTAGAAATGCCTTCATGCTTAGGTAATCCAACCTGCAACCTACGGCAGTATGGGAAGGAATTGTGGAAATGTGTCTAAGCTTGACGACTGAGGGGACAGAAATTGACGGAGCTGCTTTACACTGGACTTCACTTATGAATAGACTCTATGCACACATGCAAACACTGACATGAGAGTATTCCAAAACACGAAACCAGTTTCTCATGTGTCAACCCTACATTTCATCAACTATTACTCATAATGGCTTTACCACGCAATAGTGGACTAATCTATCACAAGAAAGCTCAGTAAGGGTAATTGTAATGTGTAAATATTATAAAACATTGTCTGAAGAACTTTATATGGCTTGTCGAACTGTATGTGAGGGAGAAATGCAAGCCATTCTATACCACAACCATAGTTATGTAGTTCTTCTCGACTTCTGTTTCTGTAGGATTCCATATCTATTGATGAGGGGGCTACAGATATATGCAGACATGCAAGCTCTTTCAGGTACCCCAGAGTTTCCTAAAGGGAAACTGTCAGGATGATTTGGGACACTAAACCATGCAAAGGTACTTATTGACCTCCATGTGTCCCTCCATGTGAGCAAAAAAGCAAACTTGTATACTTACCTCAGTCCAGTGCACTTGGCACCTTTGCACTGATGTAGTTAAGCCACTATAGTGGCCTCACTGCACATGTGGCATAGGTACAACTCATTCCTAATTTGCCATGTGCCATAGGTACAACTCATTCCTAATGTGCCATGTGCCATAGGTACAACTCATTCCTAATGTGCCATGTGCCATAGGTACAACTCATTCCTCATGTGCCATAGGTACAACTCATTCCTAATGTGCCATGTGCCACAGGTACAACTCATTCCTAATGTGCCATGTTCCATAGGTATAACTCATTCCCAATGAGGACAAGAGCTTTGTTGTATCATTGCACATTTGTAGGGGGGAGGGTGCAGAGATATGCTCAGCGTGCCTTATTGGACTAATCTCTACGTAAGTATAAAGATTTATTTTTCATAGCAGTCACAGAGAGAACTCTAATAGGTTACTTTTGGACATTAAACCACAGATTCACAAGGACCTGTAGTTGTTTTAGTCTCCCAAATCTCCCTAAAAGGTTCTGTTTAAAAAGTGGTTGCATGTGGTCACCTTCAGGTGATGTCTATTGCATTCTGCATTACTAAACTTCACCTAATGTTATGGCTGCACAATAGACAGAGGTTGGTCCCATTTCATGAGATCCATCATATGCAAATAAATCAGTAATCCATCATAGACCAGACACTGTGCTATACTTGCATTTATCTTGATTATTTGACCATGGGTCATGCATGGGTAGAATGATCTCAACCTTCTTTTCTTGTATATTAGCAGATGTGTTTTTAGTCTATGTAGCCATTGACTTCCTGACTGCCCTAATGATCATTTCAGCTGCAGTGAATATAATGGCACAGTCTTACTGTTGGATATATTAGCTATAAGTAGGCTCGGCTGCTCAGCACCTGCCTTCCCTTAGCCGTGTTTGGCAGGTCATGCCATGCACAGATTAGAAGGTCTGGCAGCGCACGTTTCAGCATATTTGATTAATTACAGGGAAAGGTGTGTACTGCAGAGCCAATTCTATGAAAGTCAATGCACCTGTGCTGTCATCTATTTTGGAATAGCAGCCATAGTCATTTCTATTCACATTTTTTGGGGTAATGTGAGCTATGTATAAAATAATAATATTACATGTGAGATTACTTTCTGGAAGTAGATCACAGTGGGTGGTGTTCAATGTAGCCCAGTAGATAGATGTGTATCCTTTTTCCTGAGTTGTGAGAGTACATTGGGGTAACGTAGAATCCAAACCTGTTATTAACACACCTCATTCACATGTTGTAAAGACCCTTATCCACTGTAGATAAAATTATTTCAACCGTACAATTTCAGTGGGTTTCAGCAGGTTATATATATGGGATCTCCCACGGTAGCAAAATAGTGGAACAGGAAGAACAGGCAAATTGGAATTTAACAGCCCAATCTTTTTCGCTTGTGAGCCATAGATGATGGACAACCAAATACTAAGTCAAAGCTATCCAATGTGTATGGGAGCCTAAAGTAAATCAGCGCTGACCAGATTTTCTTAATTCAGAGTGTCTTACAAAATTCCAAGAATTCCCATTGTGATATTAAGGGGTATGTTGCTGACTTTAATGAGGTGGCTTTCAACATCTTCACAGCTCCAAACACCTAAGCTTTAAATACCTAATGCATTAGGTGGCAATCACACAACCCGGAGAAATGCAACACCCATAACATATCCATTTTGACCAAAAAACATGAGCATGGTAACTAGCAACATTTCTTTTGTTTTTAACAATGCAAAACACATCTTGCCAGACATGTGGAATTCAGTCAAAACCCATTAGTGTTTGGTGTTGCATTTTGGTGTTGCCTTGATGCGTTTTCAGGGTGTTTCATAACTTAATCCAACAGATCTTGTGAATGTAGCCTAAAGGCCACTCACTAAGAATATAGCAATAAAATACCATAAGTGTGTCAAAATGGATTTTGGGTATTCAGTACGTTTCCTACAAAATTAATTTATGTAACTTTTACTATAATGCATAGAATTTGTTTAACTTCAAAGGGTTTGGTGGTACATGAAAGTGCAACCTTTTTGATAAATTAAACACATCTTGACAGATCAATAGATATGATTCATACACATCTAGCGCCATCAAATTCCGTAGCGCTTTACAAATCGTGTATTTGGGGTCCTGAGTATTCCAGTAAGTCTCTAGTAAATGCAGCAAAAGAGAAAATAAAGTGTTTTACTCTGACCGGAGCTCCAGAAATTTTCCATAAGTCTCCTTCCAATCCAGTGTCCACCCGCAGTCACTGCTTGGTAACTTTGCTGTATCTTTTACTGATAGTTTGCACACCACTACAGATCCTCTGATGAAAACAGGTCACCATTCAGACCAATACCATTGCATTTCTATTCTTCCTTTACTGCCTTTGATCCTGATAACGGAACACTGGAAGAATTACGCGTAGGGATAGCGTAGTATGTCTATACAGTTTAAAATTTATTCCAAATCCAACAGTGAGAACGGGACGCCAGCTTCAACAAGTCCGCCCAACAAGTCTCTAGTAACATTGCACCCAACTATATAATGATAAGTTGTACCAGGGCCCTGTTACACTTGGTTTGTTACTTTTAACGTTCTACTAAATCATGTATGAAGATACAATATCTTAGGGCATATACAGCTACCATATATATACGTCCCCCATGGGCCGGCAATGGACGCTGGGCGCGGTACGGAGCGGTATGGTGCAGCACAAGTGTCCTATTTTTTCCCGTAATATGGTGCCGTGCGTCATGTATCTCTATGGAGAGGGACGGGGGCGTGCAGTGCTCACCCCCCTCCTCCTCTCCCGTTTGCCGCCGTGTGCCCGCCTTGCTACGGTACGGTGGGCACACGTTAGTGTGAATTCACCCTTATGTTGTGTTATAAAAGGGAGTTGACATCAGCTGCTGAGTACTAACCTTCATCAACCTTAAACAGAGCTAGATCACAAAGGGAAGGCTGTTATCACAACTATGACTTTACAGGAACATAATTCAGTGTTAATGAACCGTTTACACCTAATTTACATCAAGTGGTCTTTTAATAACCTGCAATCATGACATTACTATGAATAAACCTAAGTAATGGCTCTTATTTCATCTGAGGCATAACAACATATCAACCTTGTTATTTTGACAAAATAATTAGAAACGAGTCTTCTTTTATCTCGCTCTACACAAAAGCAGACCCTCAAGCAAAGCTCAAAATGGCAGATGATAACCTCAAAGACACAAATAGTTTCATTAATTAAACTTTTCAAGATCAAGCTACAAGCATTTAATGGCATTTCATTTCTTTTATTTCACTGTATTAAGTACTTTAGGGTAAAGTTATACATGTTAAAAATGCAGGTTAGAGAAATAATGTGTAACCCACAATTGTATTACAGGTAAAGTAAAATAACTTCAATTAGCCATCAAATTGATTCAAATTCTCTTAGATGTGGCTTTTCTAAATCATCAAATGTTTTTTCCAAGAATTAAATAGTTTGAAAATCACATCGCACATGTGTAGCTTATTTCTGTATCTCTGCATATACTGTTAATATTCTGCAGTGCTTACTTACATCCTAAACTACATTCACACTGCCGCTGCCCGCCCGCACCGTAGCGCGGCGGGCACACGGCAGCACGGGGAGAGGAGGAGGAGGTGATCGCCGCTCACCCCCGCCCCTCTCCATAGGAAGATATGGCCCACGGAGCCGTAATACGGGAAAAGATAGGACACGTCCTATCTTTTCCCGGGCTACGGAGCGGTCAGCCCATAGAAGTGTATGGGGGACGTATATCGGCCGTATATATGTTGGCCATATATAAGTCCCCCATACATGTGTGTGAATGCAGCCTTAGACTGCAATTCACATAAAGCCTTGCATAGCAGGCCGTGTTGTAAGTTCTTTCGGCTCCACCCTTTCAGCTCTTGTAGTGCAGACCACTTAATTAAAGGAAACCTACCATTTGATTTGATGCATTATGAAGCAAACATACCTTGAGAATTTTGTAGCTACACTGATGCAGAAAAATCCCTGAGTTGATCACATACAGGACCTTGGGAAAGCTGGATCAGCATGGCTTCTCCATAAATACTGATCTTGTAATTACAAATGGAGATAAGTCAAGCATGACTAAGCAGGACTAATCAACCTGAGCTGGATCACTCATACACAGCAGCTGGGGGATAGTGCAGCAATTGATTGCTCTGTCTGGCAGGGAGAAGAGTGATTGCATCATCTTCTCCTGCAGAGTAAAACTCTCCTGCTAGGAGAAGTGCGGAAGCAAGCGCTGAAGGCACTAGCCTTAGAAGGGGCAGAGATTCATTATCATAATGTTATATCTGTTTTATCAGCAAAACCACTCAGCACAGGGATTAACCAAGATATGATCCCGCATATCCTGTATCTCAAGCATTCTCAAGTTATGTTTGCTTCATAATGCATCAAATAAAAAGGTAGGTTTTCTTTAAGAAACACACTGTACCCCTTAGATCTTGTACCTCCTCTCCAACACAGCTCAGTGTTCTGCTTATTGAGTACACATCATGCCACAGCCATAGACCATGTCAGCTGCTTGTTTTCCCTCTTTGCTGAGATACCTCTTCCTCCAAGTTCAATCCTGCTCTATCTGTGGCATCTAAAGTCACATGATAGAGTGCGAGGAGGGGCTGGTTGATTCCTTTGCCCTCTTTGACCTCATGCAGTTTCTTAATATCACATGTATATAAACTTTAAGTGAGTTTAGAGCCGTAAACCTGGCTAGAAAAGTGTAAAAACTCCTTTAGAGGAAATTTACCATTTGCAGGCTAGTAATTTGAGCTAAATATACGTACCTATACGTCGGCAACTTCTCTCTGATCTCGACACATATCTTTGTTAGTTTTGACCCCCTGGCAATCCTGTAAAAAAGACTTTTAAAAATATGCTATTAGCCAAAAGGAATCGGGCAGCCTGTGCGACATTAACAGAGTGCTCTTGGCTAATAATTATGCACTCCTTCTGCATGACATCAACAGGCTCCAGCAGGGTAAAGGAGGTAAGTATGGCTCCTGGAGGCGTGCAAAATTATTAGCCGAGGACGTTCTCTGTACATCACAGGTTAGCATATTTGTAAAAGTCTTTTTTTACAGGATCACCAGATTGCATGTTAAGACTAACGAAGATAAGCGCCGAAATCAGGGAAAAGACGCAGACGGGTTTGTATATTTAGCTTAAACTACTACACAAGTGGTAAACTTACTTTGAGATCCCAATAAGACAACCATATTCCAGAATATATAAAGCCATAATATTGGACTTTTACTTAACCTCCACATAACTTTATAGCATTCTCCATATTAATGAAGATATTCTTCCCTGAGAGCAATGAGTTAATCTCACTGGAATTATACTGTGGTGCAAAATTTGGGCCTTTATAACTTAATTACCCTTTCAGATTAACTTTTAAAGAAAAAACTGTGATGTATGTACATTCAGGTAACACAAGTCATGATTGATGGTAAGGGACCTGCTTGTTCCATCTAGGAAAACTTATTTGCATATCTCCCACAATTATATAAAAGCGCAAAAAATTATTAATGTGAACATATAAATATAGCAGTACTTGTAAGATAAAAATCTATCAAACGCCCCACTTTTTATAAGGCCTGCATCCCTCATACACAAGCTATGGAGTTTCTGAAATTTGCTTTTTCTAATGGTTTGTGCAGAGCTTGTTGAAAAGTTGAGTAGTTGAAAAGTTTAAAAAAACTTTAACTATGATCCAATATTATAAAGTGTGTAATTCATGCTGCTGACAGATACATCTACACTATGTTCAGTTAACGTGAGTAGTTGCAAAATTGCTAGTAACCAAAAAAATACATGTAATGTTTTGAAATCACAATGATTACTCAATGCAGGATATTCATGCAGACATACTTGGCACCAGACATCAAACAAGCTTTGGCAGCAAGTATATTATTCATTTCATAGAAGCAGTGTTCTGTTCTATGTTCTGCTTAAAATAATTTTCACTGATATGAAAGTGATATACATTTATTTATGAGGTGCCCTGAAAAGCTCTCCTATAAAGACAAACTCCTTGCACTCTATACATTTATACTAGAATACTGGCACACTGCTATATACATAAGCTAAATGCTGCATAAACATTTAGCACAAATTGTCCTACGTGGTTTGCAACATATTTTTTTTTTAAACTTGTTTATTGAAAAGAGAAAAAGGCTCATTTATGTACATGTGTTGGAGATCGTGTACAATTCTGACAAAGTATATCACATGTGCCATTTCCAAAGGAAACTTCGTACACACAAAAACCACGTATGAAAAAAAAATACTTGCTACATACATGACAGTCTATCCCCCCATCCTGAGATCTCACACCATATCAGACATAGTGAGCAAAATCCAAAAGAGTTAATGAGCACAATTTCCCTATGGGCGGAGTAGTTGAGGCGGAGTATAGGGTCAGAGGGGAGTTGTACTACCTGCCAAAGACCTTAGCAAATTTCTCAAGATGGTGTCTATGGAGACAAACCACCTTTTCATATGGAACAACATGATTAACAAAGGACTTCCATTGGAAACACCTAGAAGGTCGTGGTTCCAACCACCTAAGTGCCACCGCGTTGCGGGCCATAAACAATGCACGTCAAACAGGCAAAATTCAGGTAGACAATCAACAGGAGTCTGTCTCTATATCATATAATGTCTTAATCACCTCCTTCCAGAACATATGGCAGTGCAGGCAAACCCAAATCATGTGCCAAAAGGAGGCAGGCATGAAGCTACATCTATGACAACTAGGGGATGGAATATGGCCCATTTTATGAAGCCGTATCAAGGTTAGGTAGCACTGGTGGATTACATAGAGTTGGATCAGCTTATTGTTAATAGAAGGTGACACATAATGGTGCGATGCAAGCAGCTCAGTGAAGTCCTCTTAGCTTAAGGCCGGGATTATTGACCTCCACTCCTCCAACACCCTCCCTTCATTGGAGTTAGGTTCGATAAGATACTAGTAAATAATGGAGATCAGACCCCCAGTCCCCTGAAAGCGGACAGCATCTATCAGGGGGCAGAGATGGCAGGGAACTGGGTGCGAAATGTGTGCCTCAATTGAAAATAACAGTATAGACAGTGCCTTTGAAGTTGGTGCTTAGTGGACAATTGTTCAAAGGAAAAAAAAAATGAGCCAGGGGACAGGTTTGCTTTAAGTAACCAGTCAGCCCCTAGTTACCAACCACAGTATTTGTACTGTACTTTTTGTATAGTAAGTGCTATTCTGAATATTTTTAGTTTTTTTTTTGGATAGGCACAGTATTACTTATTACTTAGCTGGGGACACAAAAGAAATGTGTTGCATCTTTTACATCCTTTCAATTTCATAAAATACTTTTGTAATCTTTAGCGTTGTCTTATGCTTTCTTCCTGCATATCTTTTCTTACAAAAACAATCTATAACTGAAAGACCTTAATTCACATGGCCTATTTAGGTTGATGATTAGACCGATGATCCATCAAAGAACGTTCCTTCCAAACTATTTTGGAACACTGCTTACAGCCAAATGACTCTTATCTAGTTTTAGATTGGATTGCTGGAATTTAACAAGTTTATTTTTCAAACTGTGTTGAGATGCATATCCAATATCAAATAATTGGTAACGTTCAAGAAAATAACTAGCATTCCAAGAGCTCACCCTGAAACTGGGAGCAGAAGCAGGGACATTTCTTTTCTGGTAATGACCCTACCTTTAGCTAAACATGTTTTTGTATTATAGGGTGTGTTATCTCTTGTGGGCACTACTGGTTGGCTGCTTGCCAATCGTAAGATTTATTGTTTGTATTAATGTCCTGCTTTATAGTCCTGATTTTTCTATCACTGTTAGAATAGTTTTTTTACAAAAAATATTCTTGGGGGTCTGAAAGAATTAAAAAATAATCTTTTAACCACAATCGCAAAGCATAAAATGTAAACTGTTCTGTAATTGCTTGTTAGATTGTGTTTCTTGAAGACAATTTCTTAAATATCTCTAACTGTTTTGAAATGATGTGAAAATCATTTGAAATATGAAAACATAAGCATTTGAAGAGGAAAGCTTAGAAAGAGCATACATTCTCTTCATGAATTATCTTAAGGTGGTAGTCCACATGCCATTTTTGGTGGTACCGGCCATCCAGCTAATGTTTAGGGGATTTCTCAATGAGCGATGAGCAATGCTTGTTAATCCTTTAAATTCGTATGGCCACCAATCTAGCAAGTAAATAATAAGTTCTGTATATACTCGAGTATAAGCCTACACAAGTATAAGCCAAGGTATCCAATTTTAACAGAAAAAAATTGGGAAAATGTATTGACTCAAGTATATGCCTAGAGTTGGAAATGCAGCCACTACTCTCTAATAAAATGTCTAGTAGTCTCCCCTCATCAATAAAATGTACAGTAGTCTCCCATCATCAATAAAATGCCCAGTAGTCTCTCCCCTCATCAACAAAATGCCCACATCACCCCTCCAATTAATACAATGTCCAGCAGAGTGCCCCATTAATATAATGTCCAACAGAGAGCCCCTTAAAAAAAAGTTAGTACTTAACCTCTGGCGCTGACACTTGGCATCCTTTTCTTACCGCAGCACCTCTTTGGGTCCTGGCCGGGCTGGGAGATGCACGTCTATGTGATCTGCTGCCACACAAACTATGACTTCAACAGGCGTCAGCTGCCACTTCATGGTTTATGTGCCGACACTTCGCATAGCACAAAAATTGTGCAGAAAATTTCGGCTTACACTCGAGTATACATGTTATGTCTACTTCTGCTATGATTGTGTATATATATTTATTTAAAAAAGGAAAGAAATTTACACATCTAGTAAAACAAATCAGATGTTGGCCAGTTTAACACCATCCCATAATTTTACACTCCACCATTTCACAGAGCTTCCACTATCCTTTAAGTTACAGTTACAGAAGAAGGCTGCCTGGCCATGACATATTGACTGCTAGACTAAGAACAGGCTGCCCCCTGGTTACATACAAGATAGGTTCCTTAGGTATATAGGTACTGTAAAAGAGAACATAGGGGGGGGCACTGCACTTAGACGGACATATGCAGATTTCTGGCAAAAGACTGCGCTTTGCACAAAAGGGAAGAAAATGTGTTGCAGGGGTCTTGTCCGTATGAATGCTGGGGTGGTGCTCTAGCTTGGGTAAAGCAATAGTGGCATCAAAACAAATGTTCGTAAGAAGAAAAAAGAAAGCTGGCACTCACCCAGTTAAAACTTCAAGGCTTTATTTCTTCAGAATAAAAGAGACATCGTTGCGGGAGGGAAGGAGTATATACAGCAGGAGCCCACAAGAAAGGCGACGGTCCGTTTCGCGCTGTAACAGCGCTTAATCCTGCAGGTCCGTTTCGCGCTGTAACAGCGCTTAATCCTGCAGGATTAAGCGCTGTTACAGCGCGAAACGGACCTGCAGGATTAAGCGCTGTTACAGCGCGAAACGGACCGTCGCCTTTCTTGTGGGCTCCTGCTGTATATACTCCTTCCCTCCCGCAACGATGTCTCTTTTATTCTGAAGAAATAAAGCCTTGAAGTTTTAACTGGGTGAGTGCGAGCTTTCTTTTTTCTTCTTACGAACATTCCTTAGGTATATACTTAAGTTGAATTTGTATGTAAGTAGGAACTGTATATTTTATGATTGGGGCTCCAGGCAAATTTTTTTTTTGCCCCAGTGATTGGAATTTAAAAATTTTGTGCTGTCATGGGAACAAGGATTATCAATAAAGCTTCATTACAGACACCTTACAACAGATCATTAGAGCCTGGGACTAAAGTAAAGCATTCATGGAGCTTCACTCTGTAGGAGTCGTCTGTAAGTCAGGTGTCCTTAAGTAGGGGACCGCCTGTAACTGGAAAAACAATATAGAAAATGCCAAATGAGGTGGTTACTAGTCTATGCTGGTACTAGGGGTTGTGATCATGAGTCAGTTGTATCCTTGAATGAAACCAAGTTGAATACTTTAATTGTTGTTTTTAGAAGAAAACTACTGATTAGAGGTAGAGATGAGCAAATGCATATGCCGATTTTGGTACAATTAAACCAACATTGGTTTAAACAGATTTCGGCTTGAATCGAATCTCAAGAAAAATTCCGTGAAGTTTCTTTAAAGCGAATCTTAAATGATCATCTCTATTTAGACGGTGGTTATGTGTTCTCTAGAAGAACCAACTCTTACGAATAATGATGTATATTATTGCATAGCATTCTACTTCAGGCTTATGGGTAACCTTAATGTTTTGAAGTTATTTGTGTTTCAGAGTCCTTATTTGCCTTTACTCAGTGAACAGGCTGTCTATATTAGACACAAAAAGAATGTGACATTTGTGTACATAGTCAGGGCTTTTATGCTTAACCAACACATTTTTCTTTCCATTCATTAACACATTTCATGAATTTAAAATACCATTAAGTATGCTGTAACAATTTCTTCTTAGTACAGATGTTGCAGATCACAGCTTGTATATAGCCTCAAGGTAAAGTCCTTCAACAAGTGTTTGCATTATTAGAAATTGGATTTAATCGTCAGTCACAACCCCTTTAAAAATGTGTTCTGTCGACTGACGATTGATCCTTATATGGGCCCTTTCTGGACATTATTTAGCAGTATACAGAGACTGAAAGAGTAATGCCATCTCTGATGTTTGCTTTTACCAAAAAGTCAACACTTAATGCACAGACTGATGTGTAACTAAAGAAAATTAGGAGACTTTAAAGTTAGTCTAAAAGGCACATGTGTATGCACCTAATTTGATAGACATGTAAGCTATCCATTGATCAAAACCCTTACTTCTATCTCAGATCAAGGTCAAGGTCATTGTTTAGTCCCATGTGAATAGATCCTAACATGAGCAAAATAACAGTAATTGAAGCCTATTTTATAAATTGAATATACTGTAAAGGGCAGAATAAAAAGTTAAAGGTGATAATTGCAAAAATTAAACAACTCCTTCAGATACCTGCAAGTTATTGGTGTTAACAGGCACTAGGTGGTGATTTATTTAATTATCTAACCCGATTTAACTGACAGCCTAACACTCCAGTTTCCACTTTGTAAAAAACGTTGTGCCATTCCAAAGTGACTAAAACCCTTGGCAAATAAAAGGCGAGAGGGACGACTATCAGCCATAGCAAGAAAAGATGGCCATTCGAAATCTGTGATTTCTAGAAAATTGCATCTTTACAACATCACAAACCCCAAGAAGGCTGGTCACCCTCAAAAGACAAATGCAAGAGACGACTAGATAATGTGGAGAATCTCAATGGGTAATTGTGTCAACACTTCAGCTGGAATTGCTTGCTAGTTCAGCACTAAACAGTTTAAGGAGCTGTCTCATCATACAGGGTCTGGACATTTAAGAACATTTGGACTAAAAGCCCAAACCTCTCATTAGCATGATGATTAAAAAGGCTAGACTCACCTTTGCTAAGGAGCATGTTGTGTGGACAAAGGAGAAGTGGTCCACAGTTCATTTTAGTGATGAAAGCAAGTTCAATTTTCTTTGGATCTTATGGGAAAAATTATGTTCTGGGTAAAGACAGAACCCAAGTCATTGAAAGATGGTGGAGGAAGTGTCATGGTTTGGGCAATGTTTTCTGCAACAGGTGTTGGACATCTGCTACAGCTACAAGGTAGAATGAATTCAAATGTGTATCAGAACCTTCTTCAACAATAGAAAACATTGAAACAATTAAATGGCTAGACTAGAGTCCTGATCTAAACCCAATATAAAACCTCTTGAAAATCCTTGGTGACAATGTTATGTCCAAGAAACCCACAACAGTCACAGATCTGTAGAAGAGACTGGAAGAAATCGGGTCAAAATCACACCAGAGCTATGTGAGAGACTAGTGATGTCCTTGGCCGTAGATGTACTGAATTCATTCAAAGCAAAGGCCTGTACCCTTCCTACTGATTGGTGACTGGTGTAACCTTCAGAAAATATCATTGGAATCTTTCTTTGTGCTACAGTCATTGCTGTTCTCTGATAATGATAATAACATTTTTTGCAAAATAAAGGTTTTATGTTGATATACTTGATCATTTTGTAAAATACTGTTCTAGTGGCCTGGTACCCCTTACAAAAATCCATCAAATGTTGATCAATTGAAATTACATTTCTGGAAGAAAAAAAGCAAGTGATCATTCATTGTTCTCTAACTCTGATTTCTATTGTGAATTTATATTTATAAAATGGAAATATTTAAAAGATAAATAATACATATCTTCATTCATTACAAACATTTATTTTTATAAAAATTATGCAGTCCTGCGGACCCCTGTAGGTCCCAGTTTTTACAGTGATCATAACCTACTCACTTCTTATAATGGCAATGCAGCAAACTTTGGTTTTGTATAATACATTATATATATATTTAATCCATAGATTAATCAAGATTTTAAATTTTAGTACAGAACCAGGATGTAGATGGTGATGCCCTGTACCACCATGTTTTGCCTGAAAAGCCCCAAGTAGAAAATGTTTGAAAAGCCATATTCTAGAGAGTTGACCTTTTACAAAAGATAAACAATATCAATATATCAACAATAACAATATACAGGCGGTCCTCTACTTAACCCCTTAAGGACGCAGCCATTTTACAGCTTAAGGCTCAGTCCCATTTTTTGGATTCTGACATGCGTCGCTTTATATGGTTATAACTTTTGAACACTGTTACTTATCAAAACGATTCTGAGATTGTTTTTTCCCCACATGTTGTACTTCATTTTAGTGGTAATTTTGGCTGATAGTTTTGCGTTTATTTACAAAAAAAAAGAAAAATATGATGAATTTTCTGAAAATTTGCCATTTTTGAAATCTGAAATCATTGCGTCTTAGACAGATAGATTTATCACCTAAATAAATTGCTGAATAACATTTCCCATATGGTCTACTTTACATTTTCACCCATCATTTTGAAATGTCTGGATAATTTATTTTGATTCACGCGCTTACAAATCGAATAGCGCTTTTCCGGATTTTCAGAATTGACTATTTTGGGGATAAATACAGTTTTGAATGAAAATTACATATTTAGCATCAAAACCCCCCATATAACCAACCCAATTTCAAATCTGCACCCCTCAAGCTATCAGAAACAGATTTACGAAGATTGTTAACCCCTTAGATCTTCATAGTAATTACAATCAAAATGGAGGCGAATTAGAATGGTCAAATGTGCCGGTTATACGTTCATTTAGCCCTAAAATTTACACATTTCCAAAAGATAAAATACAAAACCACCATACACATTTGTTCTACCATTTCTCTCCGAGTGCAGAAACCCCCCACATGGGCCGGCTGACTTTTTATGGCACACAGTGAGGCGCAAGGAAGGAGCACCCTGCAGCTGCCAGATTTTACTTTCCTCATTGGCCTCTTTGAAGGCTGTAAAATTTTCGCTTTTGTGCTATTAGGCCATGTGATGGCATTTTTTTTGCGGGATAGATGCTTTTTCCAATGTTACCATTTTGGGGTTGGTATCACCTATTGTTTTAAAATTTAGGAACTTCTTTTTGAGAGCAGGAGTAGAAAAGCATCAATTCTCTACTGGTTTTTTTACTTTTTTTTTTTTGTGGTGTTCACCGTATAGACTAATAATCATATTATCTTCATTCTATGGGTTGATACGATTACGGGGATACCAGACATGAATATATTTTCTTGCGTTTTACTAAATTTGTAAAATAAAACCCTATTGTGGGGAAAAATCATTTTTGTATTGCCATCTTCCAAGTGGCATAACTTTGTTACGTTTTTGGCTACGGAGCTGGTTGATGGCTTGTTTTTTGCGGGACATGTTGTACTTTACACCAGTATCATTCTAGAGTACATATGTTTTTTTGATCACTTTTTATAGCATTTTTTGTGGGATTGAATAGGTAAAAATCATAATTTTTGGAGGGTTTATAACAGTTTTCTTTTACGGCGTTCATCGTGCGGGTTCAATAATTATTTATTTTTATTCTACGGGTTGTTACGGACGCGGTGATACTATATCTGTGGGGTTTGTGTTATGATTTAGACTTTTTTTTTTAGTTATATGTCTCTTTATATGTTTTGGGGCTTTTGGGCATTTTTGGTGATTTATTACTTTATTTTTTTATTGAACATTTTTTTTTTTACTTTTTCACTTTTTCCACCATGGGAAATGAACAAGCAATCATCTGATTGCTTGTTCATAATAATACCCTGCAATACTTATGTATTGCAGGGCATTATCAGTGTCAGCCTATGCACTTGCATAGGGTGGCACTCTGCCAGTAAGATGACGTCACAGACGCCATCTTACCGGCAGTTCCTGCAGGTAACACTGGGGTCCAGATCGGACCCCATTGATACCGTAGCAATGATCGGTGCCCCCCGAAAATGATTCGGGGGGGCCGATCGTGGGGGAAAGACACCCCAAATGCATGTTAGATGCCGCGGTCGCGATGACCGCGGCATTTAACGGGTTAATCACCCGCAATCAGAGACAACTCCGATCGCGGGTGTTACACTGGGGTGCCGGCTATCAGTCACAGCCGGCACCCCGTGTTTCCAGATGCCGGTTCGGCTCAAATCTTGAGCCGAACCGGCATCGGCTCAGCGTCCGATTTATCGGACACTGAGCGCTAAGTCACTGAGCTCAGCGTCCGATATATCGGACGCTGAGCGTTAAGAGGTTAAGAACACCCGACTTAGAGATGACCCCTAGTTATAAACGGACCTCTGGTAATTAGTAATTTACTGTACTTTAGCCTTAGGCTACAATAAACAGCTATAACAGTTATTTAAGGTGTCTGCAATTAAGCTTTATTGTTAATCCTGGTTCTTATGACAATCCAACATTTTTGAAATCCTACTGTCACAGAGACCAAAAAAAGTCTGGCTGGGTTTACAATTATAAAATATACAGTTCTGACTTACATACAAATTCAACTTAAGAACAAACCTACAGAACCTATCTTGTACATAACTTGGGGACTGCCTGTATCTATAATAAAATAAAATTAAGATCTGTAACAGAAGAAATCTTTGCTAGATCGAGGAGATCCTTCAGTTCTTTAGTCCTTGAGTTGATCTGTTTGATAGATTTCACCATACAACTACAAAAAAACCTGCTGTCAATTTCTTTAGTCTGGTTTAAAAAGAAAGTGGCACCAGTAATATACGTAAACCTACTCAAATATTTAACAGTAGAAAAATTCCTTTTCTTTAGATAAAGTGAAAACACATGGACTCATGAGGGGATTTATCAGTCTTGATCTCCCCTCTATCAGATAAGAGAGAATGCACCTAATTCATTATAGGGTAGATTTCATTGACACCATTAGTGTTAATTATAATTAATCTGTTGGGCTGCATGAAGACACGCCCCCTCTAACTTAGCCCCACCTGATCAAAACCAGAAACTTTAATGAAATATATGATAAATCTCTCCCCTTGTTTTTTTTAAATCTTTTACAGAATATTCTGTGACTGGAATCCCACTTGCAGCATTGCAGGTCATTTCTCTCGCTTGGTGTTGGGATTGCTCAGAGCTCTATTCTATGTGCTCTTCTTTTCCTCTACACAGCCCCTATTGGACAAACCACCAGTGAATTAGTTTTTCAGTACCATCTTTATGATGATGACATCTTTGTATATGGAATGTTATTATTAGTTCTTTATTAATATAATTTATTAGTGAATTTTTCTCATTTATATAAAAAAAACGCATGCAAGTTTGCTTATCAGCTCTGACTTAACATTGATAAGCAACATTTGTGCTCATCTTGTGCACTGTAGGCAAAGAGAACTGTAAAAGCTGACTTCTCCCATGTTGCACCAATTCTCTAGAATGTTCTACCCTGGACAAACAGGCTAATATTCAACTTTCCAAGTTTCAAATGTGACCTAAAACCCATCTCTTTGGGTAGCCCAATCACATTATTTATTTACTCATCATAGACCATTTCCCCTACATAGCCTTCAGGACCTGATGTTGTCATATGAAGCTAATTTGGCATACTAACACACCTTGTCCCTGTACATACAGAGATTTTAATGTGTCTGTGCACTAAGTGTGGCTTGCCTTTGTATAATGCAGGGTGCCAGATTCAGTATTTCTGGCACATGTTCTTCATTAATCTGGCGCTCCCTGAACTGGCCCAACAGAGTGCACCACTTTTTTTCTGGTCTATTTTTAACATAGGGCGTGCAGCACACTTCTGTCAGACTTGTGCACGGTGCAAGTCAGACAGAGCAACGGAACGCCCCCTAATTTGTGTCGCATGATGCCTAGTGCAGCTGTTCCACAAAACGGTCGCATGCAACACATTTGTAGTGAAGACACTTCTTAAATACCTGTACAAGCAGTTTACACTAGAAAGAATGTGCAAAGTCCTACAGAAACCTGGAGCAAAGTCCTTAGTAAATGTGCCCCATTTTGTATTGCTAGGAAATGGGGTAGTAATTTTCCAGCAACGGTTCCAGAATGGTTGTTGTTAGTGAGTAAGGTAAACAGATATGAAAAGATTGCAGCTTTTAGGGAGGATTCGCTTGGGAAGTGCACCAGAGTCAATTTTCTGCACTTTAAAAATGAGTAGTGGGATCCACATAATGGATTTCCTAGGCATGCAGAGGATGGGAAGAGGTTGAAATATATATATTTTTTGACGCATGAAGTGAGGGGTGCGAAAATGGTTGAAAAAAAAATATTACCTGATGGCAATGTGTCTACATTTTTTATCTACAATTTTGTTTGACTTTGAAGACAACTATTCTCTCCCCAAGCTGCCCTCTTCACTAAGGAAAACTCAACATGCAAAAGGTATTGTGGAAGAACAATTTCTGTAATAAAAAAGACCACAGTTGAGACACTAAGTGTGTCCGGCTAGCCTTATTCCTCCATATGATTCATGTTTCTTATAGAAAAGTCATACCTTGAAATTCTAACAATAGAAGCATTGAGTGTTTAGCTTTCGGTGAAAATGTTTGCATTAGAATATTATTTTTTTTACTCGAAGTGAAGTAATAAAACTCTCAAGTTCTCTTTATTGGAAAAACCTGGATACAATTAAACAAGTGACTTATTAAATTGTGGCTTTTCAAAGATTCAAACCTCCCATGATTCATCATCTGTGATGTGGCTAGTCATTTTTTTGTGCATATGACAATGTACTTGTGTTTTTCATGAGGGATCACTTAGCAGATACAAGTAACACGTAAAGGAACACTCCAGTTAAAGTTGATTCATTGTATTATACCTTGCAGGGCCTGAATGGAGGAGAACTTCTCTAGGTTCTAGCAAGCAGGGTCAGCTCCAGGTTTCAATAGGCCCTTGGGCGACAGAGCCTCAGTAGGCCTCTTTGCAGTGAACTTACGTGGCAGCATTAAAAATTAAGAAACTAAAACAGTCTCCTGTTTCCTAAAATATTTCCTAGTTTATCATACTATTTAGCCCCCTCACGGCTATTTTATATACAGCCCCCCCAACCCATGGATTCCTTATGTACAGCCTTATGTGGGCCCAGGTATGCCCAGTGCTGGCGCCGGACCTGCTAGCAAGGATCTAGGAATATGGGTCATTATCACACCCTTCAGGTTCTGCACAACATATTATTTAATAAATTGGCTTTAACTGGAGCTTTTCTTTAATCTGTCTCAATATCATTCATTGTATGCAGAGATGTGGAATATTTATTCTTCAATTGTATTGCTTCAAGTAGGGAATGTTTGTTTTATCGTAGTCATTATGATCATGCAATGTATATTTATATTATTTATTACATAACATTATTTATAAATGTGACCCATACTTGAACTATAATATTATAGAAGCAGTAAAGACTTATGGTCCCAGGTTCAATAGGTCCACGGGCCCTTTCCTAACTCCCCAAAACTACCACCAGCTATGCCTGTAAGTCTGATATCACCGGAAATGTGGACTGATCACCAGAACAGAACTGCATTTCTGAGGAGTTTGCAGGGATGACAGTGAAGAATAAATGCTGCCTCAATATTTATTGTCTGTGGGACTGAGGGAAAGAGCTGAGCACTATACTTGGATTTCTTTCCCAGCTCATGACAAATGGTTTGATCAAGCTCCTCCTTAGCTTGCACTCATCTAGTAAAAGCGTTTACTACCTACCCAGCAGACAGGAGATAAATGTTTTAAATAGAACAAACCCATTAACCCATAAAGCTCCTTGCCACTTTTTCAAAGTGTTCTTAGCACCTAATAAACAGGGGATCATTTATCATAATTACTTCTCCTCCTGTTCGTTTTTTTTGGCTACTTAATCATAAGGAGTTTTTTTTACTGTGTTGAATCAATGTCAATTCACTCTCCTGTTCCTGCGTTTTATATGGTGCAGTTTGTGCCTTTGTTTGATCCTGTTTCCCTCTTCCATGAAAGAAACTTGTTATCACCAAGGTTTTGCTGGCATAGATTTGTGCCAAAAAGGCGCAAATAAAACAAGCACTTTTGCTCTGCTTAGATAAATATGGCTAATCTGAGGCCGCAAAAAGATTCTTAAATCTTTAAAAATGTATGACATAGGCACAAAAAAGCGCATATAAAGCACAGAACGCCCAAAAAGGCGCCAATAAAGCGGAAAAAGAAAAGGAAAAACTAAGATAAATGACCCCCAACAGCGAATTGAAAAGAGAATAAACCTCGGCTCATTACTGCATCTCACATTCATCGTATTACAAGATACCGTAAGATGCTGTGACTTTCATAAGCCACTATCCTGAGAATAAAGATGTCTGTGAAATTATTTACAGCTTTCCCGCTACTGAAAACATCCCTGGTGTACTATGTTGGGAAATCTCCATAAATAAGTAGGAAATATCAAGGAGAATATATTGTAAAGGTTTGGAGATTGTTGTGATGGCTACAGGACAATTAGGGCACCTATTAAATAAGCATTTTCCTTATTTTTTATGGACTATTCATTGCTATCCAAACCATCCAAATCCAGACTAAATTTACAACACACCTTATGTTATCACATAATACAGAGAACCTGTCCACACCTTTCCTCCTCAGGATAGAATTCCATACATTCTCTTCTTTACTGCCTAGATTTTAAAATGTAATACCAGAAATATGCTCAACATTTTATCCTTGATTCACCTGCACAGCCATTTCAGTTTCATTATTGTAAATGAGATGTACTGAGCTTATCTAGGGATTATACTGTTGCTTACGTGTTTAAAAAGAAGGCAACACAAATATAATCTGGGATATATATATTGTATATCTTACAGTATTGGTAATCATAAGAATGAAAGTCTAGTAAAAATATTGAAAGAGTTTAATCCTACACTTTCTGCATATCAGCTGTTACTTATAGGGTGCTGCCACATGCGCCCACCTCTGATGGCCAAAATTGGTAGAAATTTAAGGCCACCCTTGGCCATCAAGAGTGAATGATTTTATGGGTGTATCAAGCATCAGACATTACATGGTGCCCATCAAATATCAACTGCTATGCTATCAAGAGCCCTGACCTTATCATCACTTGGTATATCTTTGATTGCATGAAAAGATCCTAGCAATGTTTACACACATCTAAAAGAATTATGCTGTTTAAAGGAAAACAATCACTTGGATAGGTATAATTTAAAGAACATTTATCACCACATCAAGGATTGTAAACCAAGAGCACTGACATACTGGTGTGTGCCACCTTTGACAGGATCTGCTCTTCTTTTAGTTTCTTATGCCCTTGTTTTTAGGAAAAAGGGGCTTTAAAAATTTTGCAAATGAGCCTGAGGGGCCCCAGGCTCCAATAACTCCTAAAGCCTTTTTTTCTTAAAAACTATGGCATAAGAAGCTAAAAGAAGAGCAGATCCTGTCAGAGGGGGTGCACGCCAGTATGTCAGTGTGCTTGGTTAAAATCCCTGATCTGGTGATAGATGTCCTTTAAACTGAATACACTTAAAGGTCGATGTTTTCTTATTCATCCAGGATTCTGGGGCAGATTTATCAAGCTGTGTGAAAGTCAGAATATTCTTAGTTCCCCATGGCAACAAATTACAGCTCAGCTTTCTTTTTACCAGTGTTCATGAATATTTTAAAGGGGAGCTGTGATTAATTGTCATGGGTAACTAAGAATATTCTGACTTTCTTGATAAATCTGCCCCTCCATCTTCATTATGCTTGAAACACTGCTGTTGCGATAAAAAAAATATATATATATGCTAATTATCCTTGGGTGCTCTTGGCTCATAATTATGCAAGCCTCCTGCGTGTAATGGTTACCACTCACTAATTCTCATTCCCCTGCTTGAGAGCTTGTGACATCACAGGAAGGGGGAGTGATGATCCTGCATGCAATGATTACCACTCACTCACTCACCCACCCACTTACATTCTATTGGTTGAGAGCCCGGTGACATCACAGAAAGTGGGAGCTGTGAAGACATGAATAATTAGGAATAATGAGGAAGTCCCAGACAGCCTGTGTGAGATGCACAGTATTGCCCCAGGATAATTAGCATATTTTAAAGTGCATTTTAATCCAATAGCAGTGCTTTGAAGACTAATAAAGATATGATCCTGAATCAATAAGAATACACCAACTTGTAAGTTTTTTTTTAGTTTAAATCAAATTATAGTTTTCTATAAGTAGCAAAGGGGGGTTACATATTAAGTCTATTTGATTTTGTTTATTTACTTAGAAATTTCTTAATTGATAAAAAATAAACTACTAACACTAATATTTTTAACACGTTTTTACTTTGCAGCACTTTTGCACACCTGTGCAAACTTCATGGTACTGTACTGTAACGTTTAACTTCATAGGCAGTGTAGTCTTGTATGTTGGTGAAAATTATAATGCCCACATTAAAATCCTTTTCATGCCCTGTGTGGCGGCATATAAATACTCTTATAGATACTTAAATACATACATCTTGTTTTGCACATTCCAGACTTGAAATTTCATAAAAGCCAGAGTGAAACAGGAGAACCTGGCAGGAGATCTAAGTTTAAAAAGATTTTTTCCACTAAACTTAATAACAAAAGCAGAATTACAACAGTTTAAGAAAGCCCTAGTGTTATATAAAATAATATGCAGCAAAAGAAAGTTATTATTTTGTAAAATCTCATGGAATGTGACTACTTCTTCATAAAACCAAGTAATTAAAAAATATGGAAAATCTGTAGACTTTCAAGAGAACAAACTGCTAGATTTTCTGCTACTAGTCATAAATGGAAATGAAATTATCTATACAGATATTTATTGGAAAAATGTTAGAAAGTTAGCGAAAAAATACATACATTTAGAAAAATATTAATTACATTGTCACATCACAGCATTAAAACGATGGCTAAAATCGAGAATTGTAATTCACGTTGACTTGGGGCATTACCATTGACTGGTGTGAGATCCTATCTCTGTAAAACTTCATCCCAAACACTGGTGTAAATGCAAGGTATCAGCTTTTTCTAATTTGCACATTTAAGTGTCTATGTATCTTCTCATTGTGACATGATCACAAGCTTATGTCCAGATGAATGTAATGGGTTTCTCCAGTCCTATGTATGAGCCTAGTGCTCCTAAGACAAAACTTAGAGCATGTCCTATTCCTGACCATGGTTGGGGCTCTGCCTTCTTACAGAAGTCTATTTGAGTGTGAAATATACAGAGGCGACACATTATATGACCCTCCAACCTGCTTTATGTTTTTTGCTAATCCGACATACAGGTGACATGTGGATCAACTTTGCAGACATAAGAAGCAGATTTGGACACAGTCTAATTCTGCGGCAAAAAAACATACTGGATTATTTTTCTGGAGTAGTTTATGACTGTGGAGTCTACTTTAGATCAGCTATTTGTTGGTCTAGTTTCTGACTGAATTTTCTGGTGCAGTCACTGAATTTTCTAGTGCAGACACTAGGCCACTCTTTTCTTGAGGCCACGTCCCTTTTTCGGACAAGTCGGAAAACTGCCTAGAAAAACCATTAATGACCTATCAACGTAAATACATGTCTGCCGATCGTGAAAGGCCATATGGAGAGGGCTCGCGAATCGAGCCCTTTCCATATGCGGCGGGTGACAACTATATTAAAAAGCTAACACCTACCTGTAACTGCCGCAGTCAGTGTTGGCATTCTGACGTCTTCGGGAGGCCATGACAGCTGAGAGCCTTTTAAAGGCTCCCTTTGCTGTCGTTTGGCATGATGTATTACAGTCTGTCAGACAATATACTGCCATACAATTGAATACTAATTCAAATCACTCCCTTTTCCTAGAACACATATAAAAATAAATAATGTTAAATCATAAGCATGTTAGGTTTTGACGAATCCCAAATTGTCTGATCTATCAAAATATTACAACAATTATTCACGGCGGTGAACCCTGTAAAGGAAATTAAAGCCAAAATGTCAAAATCTCCACTTTTTTGCCATTTTGCCTCCAAAAAAAACTCCAATTAAAAAAAAGTGATCAAAAGGTTATACATTATTCAAAATGGCATCAATGAAATAGTCATCCCATTCTACAAGCAATGGCACAGATCTGTAGACTGAAGTATGAAAAAGTTACGGTACAGAATATGGTGGAGCAAGGCATTGCATTCATTTAAAAAAATATATTTTTGGATTTGGATTTGTGATAATACTCATCTAAAGAATAAAGGGGAAGTGTCATCTCGACCACATTGAAAGCCGTAAAAATAAAGCCCTTCAGAATATGGCACAACTGTGTTTTTTGCCAATTATACTACATTTGGAATTTTTTACTGCTTCCTAGTACATGACATAAATATTAAATAGTGCACCTAGAAAGTACAATTGATCTTGCAGGTCAAAAGCCCTTATCTAGCTTTGCAACAATCAAAAAGTTACAGCTTGTGGAAGGAGTGGAGTGAAAAATGGAGGCATAGAAAAAGCTATACAATACATTTAATATATTATTGAAAGGAGTGAAGAACTAAGAGAAAGGTCTTCAAGGAATATAAGGTACAGCCTTAAATCATTGTAAAAATGTGTCTAAAAGATAAAAGGTGACATAAGACAGGAAATAATAGTCAGTTATATATTTTGCCCTTATAGCTTAGCCCCAACTTCTATGTCTAATACTTGTGGAAAACGGAGTCTAAGTGATTTCTATTCATTTATATGATTGTAACATAAGTAATAGGATCAGTATAGTTTCTGGGTATAAAGTGGGAACCAGCATTTATACCCTAGAGCTGGTATTTTGGCAATTAAATACATATTTTTTGCTTTAACTGCTAACCCAGTTCTATGTGTGTGTCACTGATGGAGAATGTAAGTGTGGGGCAGGTCCACTCTGACCCCGGTCATGTGGTGTAGGGTTTCATGGCATTCGGCCAATGTGATTAGATTAAAAATGTAGAAACTGCTGCATTAATAATAATCCGCTTTTCGCTACACTTCTTAATATCTTAACAACAGCTGCAATATATTATAAAATGCATACTTCATGCCGAGATTTATGTTTAACTCTTGCCGCCAAGCTCCTGTACAGCAGATGAATCGCTTTGCACATCATATAATGCATACCTAGAGGAGAGATAAGAAAGCGTGTATAATGCACTGTATGTCTAGAAATCATAATTAAGATGAAGCATCCATTCCAAATGGGAAAATCTGCAGTGTGCGAATGTGGACTCCAGGGTCTATCGAATCTCACTGAAACCATGTTAGACTTTTATGCACATAATGTCCATTTTAAAAAGCTTAGGAAGCAGACAAGGCATGTAGACTGTGATACCTGCCAGGAACATCTGACAGTAGGCTCTACAAAGGCACAAGCATGCCCTGGAACAATTTAAACACTCTCACTCTCTATACAAAGTGCTGCCAAAAGTTGTTTTTATAGGAGTTTGAAAAAAAAAAATAGAAGGTAAAAAGCATTAAAGATAAAACAAAAGACTCACGTGGGATTTAAGTAAAATACATTCGTTTTTAACTACTTGGCTGAATTTATTAAAGCTAATGTATAGAGGCTTGCATTAATGTTTGATGCTAAATGTCTATTGCAGAGCTATTATACAGACCAATAATCTTTACAAAAAAATACGGAAAGGTGCAATGTCCCTGATGACAAACTCTCCAGATCCTGCTTCATATTATGTGTGATATTCCTTGAAAAAATTTTTTTATTCTGCTCTTTCACACTCCTGCTACTTTATGTGTCTCCGCTTGATTAACCCCTTCCTGGCGAGGGACATAATAGTACTGCACAAGCGGTGGTGACTTGCCGACCCATGCAGTACTATTATGTCATGCTTCTGATTACCGGATTACAAAGTGGAGCTTGTGCCACAAGCTCCGGGTGTCAGCTGTGTTAGAAATAACTCAAATATGTTTGCGGCGTGCATGGGGAATACAGGCTCGTTCCTCCATGGATTGAACTCCCAGAGCCATTTACAAAGAGAATCCGATCCTTTCCCTGGCAGCCCTAAAGTCTGAGGTGTACCCCATGGCTGACTGATACTCAGAGACATCCAGACAGCATGAGCAGCCATATAAAAAACACAAAAAAAACCCACGTATTTGGTATCGTCACATTGGTAACAATCTGTACAATAAATTTGAAACATAAAATTAAAAATGAAAAAAAATTAAAAACTTCCCATAAAAGGTGACTTTTAATCAAATCCCTTCACAGTAAATATGATCAATAAATGGGCCGAAAATGATACAACTGAAAAGAACAAACCTTCTTAAAATTCTTCTTAAAAAATAAGCCCTCCACCGGCCATGTCAACAGAAAAATACAGAAGTTATACGTTTTGCAATGCTGAAACAAATTAGATTTTTTCCATTTCCGTTTTTATTTAGTAAAATTAGGCAAAACAATAGTATATGAAGGAAGTGTCACCATAATCATAGTGACACATAGAAGAAAGATTACATATTATTTTCATTGTATGGTGAATGGCCTAAAAAAATACTAAAAATCAAAAAACAAGAATCAATGATTTTCTTTTCCTCTACCCATAAAGAGTTAACAAAATCTCATCAATAAGATATAGTAGCCCCAAAATGAAGTATCTGTAAAATACATCTCACAAAAAATAAACCGTCATTTGTGTGCAATACCAAAAGAATAATACACAGCTCCATAGAGATTAACGGAGCAGAACGTTCATGCGCGGCCGCTGCTCCATTAATCTGATGGAGCGACGAGGGGTTCGACGGACCCCTCGTTCTCGCGATCTATGGGGGTTTCAGCACTGAGACCCCACTGATCAGCAAGTAAGGCCCAATCCCCCCTTTAAGCTTGTCTATTGCTATGTGGCTTCAAGGTGGTATGGTTTACATTTCATTTAAGTTGTAGAGTTACACTTTTACAATTTTAATGTTGTCTGTCTGGAAAAGCAAACTGACTAATGAAATGTCAAGTTAAAGATCTTGCTCTAAAAACAGTAACCCTCTTATACTCTCTTTTTGCTCCTTTTTACCCACAGTGCTGCCCGTCACTGCCAGTAGCTATTTCTCATAAGAGCATCTAAAATCTCTATTTTTCGACTTATTTTTTAGCTTTTAATATTTGTTGCATTTTTTAGCATTTTTTGTTGCAATATTTTAGCGCATTCACATTTAAGCCTTCAAACATCAACCTTTTCTTAATTCAGTTACTTGGAGGAATACAAACGTTCAGGGATCTTTAATATGTCATATGACTGAATTTTCAGAACGCCACAGGCAGTGTTTCCAAAATAAAAATACTTTATTGTAAATGTACGGGACGTCTGGAAAGAGAATCTCTCCAGACATAGCAAGCTGCAGGCAGTGCACAGATCAATCAAAGCCATTCTCAAGCTTCAGGTCACCATATTTTCTAGTTTACTATACAACCAATGGATTTAGGTGAATTGATACTGAAAGCTTAACTTAATTAAATTATGGTGGTTTAGAAATAGTCTATATGTAAGAATATTTTGAACTAGACTAAAAAGTTCATATTTTAATACCTAGGATTCAAGGAAATGGGACCCGCCACATCATACCCGTAAAATTAAAATTATAGTTTATATCTTGTACTTATTATTTTTCAGGGGTTTCCGATCGTTTCTATGGCAACTCTGGGCTCTGATCTAACACTACAGGACTGTCCATTGCAAATGTTACAGGCGGGACCTTACAGGCAGTGTGTCAGCGTATGCGATTGCATAAGTGCTAAAATGAACAAGCAAAGGACACATACCATTTAGAATTAACACCAAAAAGTTTAATCTTTGGCTCATCAGACCAGAGAATCTTATTTCTCATAGTCTGGATGTCCTTCATATGTTTTTTTTTGCAAACTGTATGTGGCTTTCATGTGTCCTGCACTGAGAAGAGCTTTCTGTAGGCACACTCTGCCATAAAGCCCCGACTGGTGGAGGGCTGCAGCGATAGCTGACTTTGTGGAACTTTCTCCAATCTCCCTACTGCATCTCTGGAGCTCAAACACAGTGATCTTGGGGTTAATTTTTATCTGTCTCTCCATGGCTCTTCTCCCATGATTGCTTAGTTTGGTTGCAGGGCCAGGTCGATGAGTTGTGGTCATCCCAAACTTCTTCCATTTAAGGATATGGAGTATTGGCTAGATCTGGGCCATGCCACAATTTTGTCTCTGAGCCACTTGGGCAGTTCTTTAGACCTCATGATTCTCATATGCTTTGATATGCACTGTGAGCTGTGAGGTCTTATATAGACAGATGTGAGATGTGTGCCTTTCCTAATCAAGTCCAATCAGTTTAATGAAACACAACTGGACTCCAATAAAGGAGTACAACTATCTCAAGGAGAATCAGTTGGAAATGGACAGCATGTGAGTTAAATATGAATGTCACAGCAAAGGGTATGAATACTTACTAACATATACTACCATATCAGTTTTTCTTGTTTAATAAATTAGTAAAAATATCTACATTTCTGTTTCTTCTTTCAACATAAGGTGCAGAATGTACATTAATGACCAAAAAAAATTTTTTTATTCTACCAATTGACTGCAATGAAACAAAGAGTGAAAAATTTAAGAGTCTGAATACTTTCCCTACCCACTGTAAAACAAAAATATAGTCCAATATTAGTTAAAAATTCAGTTCTGTAAAACCATATAGGCCCCACATGAGAATCAAAATGCTTTCAGACCTCAGATCACAGTTATTATTAAACTCCTAAAATGTATTCAGACCCCAGAAAACAACTAATACAATTTTGCAGACCCCAAAATATTCCCTGAAATAAATGTATCTCTAAAATTAAGGTTGACTCCAGACAGGTTATTTTCAGTTCCAGGTACTTACTTATATAATGTATACCAACCCAAATAGTAGTTAAATACATCCATAGGAGGAAATATTGCCCCTAAGTCCTTCTATAAGGACCAGGTCTCAAGCTATTTAGCATCTACATTTCAGAGTATTTTCGGTTGAAAGCCCTTGGAGGTCATGAAAGGCCGAATCAAGATTGAGAAGGTAATCACTTTAACTCTAGCTGTTGTATACACAGTTGATGGAGAAGGGTAGAAGGACTTCAGACTAGCCTGCATTTCAGGGCACCACCTTTAAAATGGAAGCATGTCTATCTTCCTGGGTCAGATCTGCTAAGATGTCCAATGTTGGGGTGTTGGGCTCCCCTGTCCATAACACTTACGAGAACAACCAATGAGATTTCAAGCTATACCCTGTTCAATTACGCCCGGCACCCCCACAGCTTTTTCTCCTCATGTAAAATTATCAAGAAATGTGAAAGTATTCAGGCATTTCCAGAAAAATGCATTTATTTAACATCTAATTGTAATTAAAAATATGTATAATGGAGTAGAAGCCGTTTTCTCTAAAGTAGTGTTTAGCTCTATGCATGCTTTCTATTCACAGTAGCTTCTTTAGACTAAATCTTGGCCCACCAACCACAGGTAAGGAATAGGGGAGTTGATAGGTTGCTTGCGAACGTCCATGGTCATACATTTTCAGTGCCAGGACTTTGGTCTTTTTCCATGTAATAATGAGAAATAATTAGCTTTCTTCTTATTCCAGGAGCAGGTCTTCATTTCTACGTTGGCTTTGATACTATTTTCTTTGTATGTGTGCCACTTTTTATTCCTTGCCAGATGTTTACCTGCCTCTTGCAAATCTCACATCCTGATCTCTTTATATAAATGAGTTGCTGTTCATACTTTCCAGGTCATATTTATCATATTTCATGGGCAGCTATAAAAGAAATCCTTGTTGCTAACTACTTGTGAACTATGTGATAATTTGTACAGTATGGCAAAATGGGGCTTAGACAGAGAAGATTAGTAGCCAGTAATATTCCCGATCATTAAATGCATAAGACTACTGGTTATATGAAGGTTCAAACCAAAAGACATGCCAGAATTTACATTGTATTTATAGAACACAAATGATTTTCTATAGTGCTTAGGTACACTAAGTCTGGATGAGCTGGGTCATGTGCACAAGTTGTTACATAGAATGGGGCAGATTTACTTACCAGGTACAGTTTTGATCCAGCGGCGGGTTCTCCGATGCTGATTCGGGTCCGGACGGGATTCACTAAGTTCAATGTGCCGATATCCACTAGGTGTCGCTGCTGTGCAGAGGTCCGCTGGATTTCACCTGAGTTCACCTTCTATTTCTTGGTGCAGGTAAGTGCGTGTCAAGTGATACTTTTTTTAAAAAAATAGTGATTCTTCCAAATCCATCGGGTTTTCCGATGGCCACGCCCCCCGATTTTCGTTGCATGCATGCCAGCGCCGAAGCGCCACAATCCGATCGCGTGCGACAAAAAGCCGGGGCAATTTGCCGCAAATCGGAAACATTCAGGAAACCCGACGAAAAAAAGCAAATAAATAGTAGTAAATAGTTAGTAAATAACCCCCTTATGTATGTAATTGTGATGTCATTTTCTGGATCTGGAGATCTAGGAAGCAGAGCTAGGCCAGATGCATGGAGTGCGCAGAGCAGACTGACTGCAGGAGGTGGGATTGTCTTACTACAGAAGGCTTGGTAATCTGACTGCAGGAGGCGGGGTTGTCTTACTGCAGGAGGCGGTGTTTTCTGACTGCAGGAGGCGGGGTTACCTGACTGTCTGACTGGAGAATAAACAAAAGAATAAAAGATGATTTTTCAACCTAGAAATATGCGAAAAACACCTCCAGGGGACGTACATATTACAGAAGTAGGTACTGTTTGTAGTCTTGGGGGGAGGAGGGGGTTAGTGTGACAGGTGTGACAGGTTTGCCTTAAAAATAGAACTATTGCTAGTGCAACACCATGAAAAGCCAGATTCATGACTTGTACCTTTTTAAAAAACTTAATAAAAAGTCAGATAGTTACTCCAGTTCCCTGACAAAACAGCACAGCAAGTATAGCATAAAATATTTTATTTAAGGGCCAAAGCAACTTTAATTAATCTGACTTTCAAACTCTGAATAGTTTGTTTAAAGGGAACCTGTCAGCAGAAATTGACCTAACAAACCACTACCAATATATTGTCAAGCAGCTATAGATCAAGTTTCTTTAATGGTCCAGTGTGGTGGCATCATCCAGAAAATTAACTTTGAAGTGACATGTAAATTCATTGTGTAAAGGAGGTGGAGAGATTAACACTGAAGTCAAGCGCTCCCTTCACTGTAATGGATGGTCCTGCATCCAAAGACATCACTAACCACTGAGTTGTGGTTCAGAGGTGAGGAGAGATTGACTTCTGTGTTAAACTCTCCACCTCTTTGACTAATTTATATCTTCCACTTAAAAGTTCATTTTCTGGTTAATGCCACCACGCTGGGTCATGAAAGAAACATGATCTGGAAGGTATTAAGCTGCTTGACAACTTACTAGTTATAGTTTATAAGGCCAATTTCTGATGACAGGTTTCCTTTAAAAAGTGTTGGTCTGCGGACATTATTATGGGGCTGCACAGGGGACATTACTATGTGGGCTGTGCAGGGGACATTACTATGGGGCTGGGCAGGGGACATTACTATGGGCATTGGGAGGGAGACATTACTATGTGGGCTGTGCAGGGGACATTACTATGGGATCTGGGCAGAGAAAGTTACTATGGGGGTTGGGCAGGAACATTACTATGGGGGCTGTGCTGAGGACATTGCTATGGGGGCTGGGCCTGGGACAATACTATGGGGATTGAGCAGGATACATTACTATGTGGGCTGAGCAGGAGACATTACTATGGGGGCTGGGGACATTTCTATGGGGGCTAGACAGGGGGCATTACTATGGGGCTGTGCAAGAGACATTACTATTTGGGCTGTACAGGGCACATTATTTTGGGGGTTGGGCAGGAGATATTACTACGGTGGCTGCACAGGAAACATTATGATGGGGGCTTTAAAGGGACATTACTATCTGGGATGCGCATGGGACATTACTATCTGGGATGCGCATGGGACATTACTATCTGGGATGCGCATGGGACATTACTATCTGGCCTGTGCAGGGGACATTACTATGGGGGTTGGGCAGGAGAAATTACTATGGGGGCTGCACAGGCAGCATTATTATGGGGGATGGGCAGGGGACATTACTATGGGTGCTAGACAGGGGACATTACTATGGGGCTGTGCAAGAGACATTACTATTTGGGCTGTACAGGGCACATTACTTTGGGGGTTGGGCAGGAGATATTACTATGGTGGCTACGCAGGAAACATTATGATGGGGGCTTTAAAGGGACATAATTATGTGGGATGCGCAGGGGACATTACTATGGGGGTGGGGCAGAGGACATTACAATGGAGGTTGGGCAGGAGAAATTACTATGGGGGCTGCACAGGCAGCTTTATTATAGGTGCTGGGTGGGGGGCATTACTATGGGGTCTTGGGACATTTGTATGTGGGCTGTGGAGAGGACATTACTATGTGGGATGTACAGGGGACTCTACTATGGGCGCTGGGCAGGGAACATTACTATGTGGGCTGCACAGGGGACACTGCCATGGGGGCTGCGCAGGGGACACTACCATGAGGGCTGTGCAGGGGAAATTACTATGGGGGCTGCACCGCGAATATTACTATGGGGGCTGCGCACGGGACATTACTATTGGGTATAGTTAGGGGACATTACTATGGGGGCTGCAAATTTTTGAGTGGCCTCAGCTGTGGACATTTTATTAATGAGGGGAAGCTGCTGGACATTTCATTAATAAGTAGCAGCTGCAGTTCCCACACTAGGCTTTTACTCAAGTCAATAAGTTTCCCAGTTTATTTTGTGGTAAAATTAGGTGCCCAATTTATACTAGGGGGCTACATAAAAAGTGGAACTATAAAGGAGGATACAGAAAAGGGAGAGGCCTACAAAAAGGGGGACAGTGTAAAGGGGGCTACAGTAACAGGAGGGGTTACATAAAAGAGAGCACTATAAAGGGGGCTACAGAAAAGGGGACATTATAGAACGGGGCTGCACAAGACAACACTTTATATGGGTTGGGATTAGATATGAGGTATTTTATTTCCCATTGACCATGGCTCCAGTCTCTGGATAAAAATTCACACCATCACCCAAAACTAAATAAGAACAGGAAGGGAGAAGGAAACTGTGCAGTTAGCCATCAGTGCTAACAGTAAGTTGCATGGAGAGTGTAATAAAGATTAGGATTGGGATATAGAGTCCACGTTTTAATAATGTATATTACAAAAATTACAAACACTTTCCCTGATAAAATATTATAGTGTGTTTTAAAGGACAATGATGCTTTAATACTATTGCACCAACAAAGAGCCTTCTTCAGGACCAGAGTACCTCATACTGAAATATACTCTAGCATACATGAAGGTGCCCTGTTTTGCTTTGTTGGCTGTGTAATTCATTGTACCTTACGAGATAGAAATCAAAGTTAGATTCTCTATCTGTAGTAAAATAATGTGAAGTCTTGGCAGCTGCAGTAATTATACGTAATCTATTTTATCAGTTGTGCTTTTTGCTCATTACAGAAGAAATGTTTTATGTGCTTTTAATTATCCTCAACTGATCAAAATAATTTGTTGAAAATTCTCTTTGAAGTTATTTGTCTGGTAGTAACTGAAAAAGTCAATTAGTATTTAGTGTTCAAGCAGAAAAGCAATTATGTGGTAAAAATCCTACCCATATTTTACATATTTTTTATATGTCTGCTTCTAAATCAAACACCTCAATACAAAAAGACTTTACAACCATACACTATAACTCCTTTACTAAATTTACCACCAGTGGCATAATAAGACACCAGTGCACCCCAATGTGAACTTTGGATCAGGGCCCCTTTATATCTATAATCCCACTGCCATCCCCCTCCCACTTATTAAGCTTGAAAATATAGGCAGTCCCCGGGTTACATACAAGATAGGGTCTGTAGGTTTGTTCTTAAGTTGAATTTGTATGCAAGTGGGAACTGTATATTTTATAATGGTAGATCCAGACAAAAAAATTTTTTGCCCCAGTGAAAATTGGAGTTTTAAAAATGTTTGCTGTAATTGGACCAAGGATTATCAATAAAGCTTCATTACAGACACCTTACAGCTGATCATTGCAGTCTGGGACTATAGTAAAGCATCCAGAGAGCTTCACCAGAGGTCACAGTGGGCAGAGGGGACCGTCTTTAACTATGGGTCATCTGTAAGTCGGGTGTCCTTAAGTAGGGGACCGCCTGTACACATATATGCTGCACTGACATATACTCACAGCACCATACTCGTACACCTTAAACGAAGTGTCCATCAGCAGCCCCTTATTAGAATATTGTCTTGCAACCCCTCCTCATTATTAAGATGAGCAGCAGCCTCCACTCAATGAAACATCCAGTAGCAGCCTTCGCTCAAGAAAATGTCCAGTAGCAGCCTTCACTTGATAAAATGTCCAGCAGCAGCCTCCACTGATTGATAAAATGTTCAGCAGCAGCCTCCACTGATTGATTAAATGTCCAGCAGCAGCATCAACTCAATAAATTGTCCAGCAGCAGCCTCAACTCAATAAAATGTCCAGCAACAGCCTCAACTCAATAAAATGTTCAGCAGCAGACACCACTCATTAAAATGGTCAGTAGCAGCCTCAATTCTATAGAATGTCCAGCAGCAGCCTCCACTGATTGATTAAATGTCCAGCAGCAGCATCAACTCAATAAAATGTCCAGCAACAGCCTCAACTCAATAAAATGTTCAGCAGCAGACACCACTCATTAAAATGGCCAGCAGCAGCCTCAACTCAATAAAATGTCCAGCAGCAGATTCCACTCAATAAACTGTCCAGCCTCTGCCCACTATTAAAATGTCCAGCGTCAGCCACCACTCAATAAAATGTCCACGAGCAGCCTCTCCTGATTATTAGTATATACAGCGGCAGCTTACACACAATAAAATGTCTGGCAGCAACCTCCACACAATAAAATCTCCAGCAGCAGTCTCCTCTCAAAATTAAGATGTCTAGCAGCAGCCTCCCCTCACTAATTGTCCATTAGCAGTCACAGGGTCCCTCATCATATATAAAACATAAACTCAGTCCCATGCAGTAGCACAGGCAGAGAAAAGTCTGTGAGCTCTGTCCGTGCATACTGTATGTCACAGATCGGCAGAGGCATGTCTGTGTGACATCATACAGTATGCGCTCTGATAATCAATTGTATGTGTATGTCTTACATGCATGGAATTGATTATCTGCTCCTGTCATGGACCCGCAGTCCACCTTCCATCCCCAGGCACCCTATGTGACTGCAGTTGTTATGCTGCTGTCCACCTCTACTCCCATTTGCCAAGTTCCTTGCTGGTCATTGGTTCATGGGCCAACAATGACACGTTGACCGGCAGTTGACTAGGCAATGTTGGAATAGGGGTAGTGGGGGATCATTAAAAGTAATAAAGCATATAAAAATTGCAAGGTGTAAATTACCTTTAGTACAATTTCACAGTAGTTTTTAATTTTGTGATAGTTGATTACTAGATACTTACATGTGTATGGATACTGTCTGTCCTAGCTATGCTAGTTTTACCACACCTCTGGCTCCATAGCTATTGTAGAAATATGTACACCTATAGCTATTGTAGAAATATGTACACCTATAGAGTATCATTAATAATAAAGAGTACCATAAAAGCAGCATTTCTTACATTTAACTAATGATATAGTTAGTACTTTATGGTGTAATGGCACACAGTGGGTAGTTTTGTGGTGCCCTGTGTGGTACCTTGGTATTGAGAAACCTTTTAAAAGGCCATTTGTTGAACCATCTGACATTATTTTTTACCAAGTAGCAGGATTGCTTTCTAATTACTGATATATTTCAGTTGGTGCCATGACTTTCCATTGCTTTTTTCACCTTCACCTTCACCTTTTCACATCCCGGGGGCATTTCCCATTATTTGAATGTATGGTTTGATTTCTTTGCCAGTTTGGTTCGGGTGAATTCTTACTGACATCTGGTGAGAATTTCATATAAGTAGCATCATTAGAAATATATGTCCTTAAAAAAATTGGTAATGTGTTCAATATCTATTTATCCCAAAGTATAAGTGACTTTTTTACCCCTGAAGCTGCCAGACAGTTCTTGGCAATACATGTGATATACTTGGTGATGTTGGACCTCACCATGCAGAAGGTTACAGAATAACATGGCACTAAGTGTTATAAGGCACAGTATGCTTTGTTACAAGTTTTGTTCTTTTATTTTTGTTCTGTAATAATTTTTGATGATGGGATATTACTACATGTGACCATATTTCCTGTTTTATGTTGTCATAGGTGACTTCTGACTGTGGTTCTTATTGTGCTTTCTATTATATGTTTAACATGATGGGTTTTTTTAATGTGTCTTATTGGGGCCTTTTTAGAGCATGGTAATACAAGAAAGGGCACATGTGAGGCACATGAAGCTGCATACAGCTGGGAAGGGATGCACGGGGCTTCTGGGATATGTAGTTTTAATGTGAAGCAGTGGTCACATTTTCCTGAGCAGCAGTATTGTCCTGTACTGCAGTCCAACACTTGCTGAGAACAGAATATCACATAGCTAGTGTATGTGGTGGCCATGGTGGGATTACTCTATTTTCAGAATTTGGGAGCTACTTCTATTGGGGCTCATGTGTACACAGTGTACACAGGTACAGTGGCATAACTTGTGTCTGATGAGTCCCAGTGCAAAGACTGTGTCAGGCCCCGACTATAATATATGGTTTATAGTACTATTCTTCTCATATGGGAAAAAAGGCCCCTTAGCCTCTTGGGCCCGGTTTTGACAGCACCATCTGCACCCCCTCAATTTATGCCCCATACACAGGTATGTTTCAATTTAACTGGCAATATGGAAAGGACTTCACAAGACAAGCAATTGACACACAAAGATATCCTTATGATGAAGTTCTATTTATAAAAATGTGTCACATCATTGGGAATTCAGGCACGTTATGTAAAATTAAAAAACACCTCACATGTATAAAGCATATGATGTCAAGTGGAATATCTTGTCAAAATGTCCTTAGTGTAATGGACGAGTATACTGTAAATAGACCAGTTCAGATTAATATGTTCTGTAGTACAGTAACAATTTTACAACTGACTAATGCATCTTCACAATGGTCTATAACAAAAGAACTGCCCATAGCCCCAATAAAAAAGCAATGTACAATAAAAATACTCTCTCAAACATTTGTTTGGCGGGTCTGCAAGTTACAACTACAGTGTGTACCAAGAAGCAGAGTTGTGCATGTCTGGTTTATCATTGTGACCTGGTTGTAGGGCCTGGATATTGCGTGTCAGTGTATGTACTTCGGTGCATGTGCAAATGAAACACTACACGATCTTTACAGGATGTATTCAGGGTTCGGCTAACCTACCTGAGCACCATATCTTCCAATTCATCTTACCTCAAAATAACAAATTTTTTTTCGAGATGAAGGTAATTTCTATTGATTAGCAATCTGAAAAGATTTTCTCTGATTTAAGATATTAAAAAATCAGTGCTATGTTTCCTATTACAAATATACATTATCTCCGCTCAAAACGTCTTATGGATAGATGGATTGAATGTTTTGATAGAAGGAAAGTCCCAAACATTCATTTCCAAAGTCAATATAGAATCCTCAGTGGGTAGTAATCGTTTCATGGATGTATAACAGTAGCTGCGTTACGCTGAGAGTCGGAGTAGAGTAGGTGCGAGTTCCCGCATAGAACACTGTCTAGAGTGAGTGTATCCCAAACCGGCTGTGCAACACCTCGACTTGTCCCTCCGGTCATTGAATTCAATCTCCAAAGGTTCCGCACTTCTGGGTTGCTTTCTTCCAGAGATCACACATTCAGAATGAAAAAACTAACAGTATTGCACCACCAATTGTATATGGACTATTAAAAAGTATTTATTATACTCACAAGAGGTAAAAACTTTTAAAACATGGAAAAACTTGTTTTTCACTCTCTCAAAAGCGTATAACCCGGCTCCATCTGGGGGATGTTTCCTATTAGAATGTTAATTGAAGTACATGACATTGGTTTTGGAAATCTCACACACTTGATGTATTAAAGAACAAACTAAGTGATAATTATATTTGTTCATTTTCAGTTACAGTTTTATACAGTTTGTATCTACAAGCTACTCCATCTTTGTGTTCACTGGTAAAGGTCAATGCATATTTCTCTAGGCAATGATTTCATAATTAAAATAAAAGGAATGGCCATAATAGGAATGTTTATAAGTAAGATTTGCCTGGCATTGCTGAGCCATGAACAGAGCTATGCTGAGTGATAGTAGATTGTAAGGATTCCTTCACCAAGATGCCACACTGGAATAACTGCACAAGAACTTCTGAACTGACTTATGATTCTAGTAGTCCTACAGAGACTGTTGGCAATTTTCATTTCCCCTCTTTAAAACCAGATAGCTAATTGTATGACTTGTTTCTAATTTCTTTTTTGATTTTAGATGTTTTAATATTATGTTGTATTATTGTATTATTTACAGATATGCATTTGTGATGTTCTTGTTATCTGTACTGGAATATTACTATTAGTCATGCTTTTATTATCTGTCACTACAAGTGTTGCTGCCAAAAAAGTCAAGCAGCAAAGGTTACTACTTGTACTATTGTTGCTTCTAGTAAGTACCATTGTGCTGTCTGGTTGCCCCAACGGTCTTTACAAAGATTTATCAGTATTTATGTGCTATGCCACCATCCAGTTTGAGGGAAGTAGTATCCGTAGTGTGATTCTGATAAGTGTTCAGTGGTTATTTATAACATGACAACAGAAATTCAAGAGCAATTCCATAATTTCTGGATTTGACCTCACAAGGAACACAAAAGGCGTATATCAATATTGTGGTATGCTGGAGGGGTTGTCCATGACTGATTTTTCTTTTGGTCATTGAGAGCCCCATGCTATTCCTGTACATTTTATGGAGTTTTCTGTAGATACCTCTGAAAAATGGCCCAGTCTATGTTGGCTGCAGCTGCACCCTTTAATATAGTGGGTGATGGTAGCAAACAAGGGTATGTACAACGAAAATACTCATAGAAAGCTCATTGGCTTAATAGATCTTCATGCAGTGGTTACAGTTGTGATAGTGTTAGCTAAAACTAGATACCAGCCCTAATGTCATTTTTACTTTTGAGCCTTCTTTACTCTTTACACCTACCTTGGTGACCCTGTCATATTGATGCTCCACCCAATGTTAAAGGACATCTACCACCAGGATGAAGGATTGTAAACTAAGCACACTATACAGGTGTGTGTCCGCTCTGGCAGGATCCATTCTTCTTTTAGTTTAATATTTCCTGTTTTTTTTTACAAAAAAATTATTTTAAAATTAAGCACAGGAGCCTGAGGCGCTCCAGGTTCCATAGGTTCTAGAGGAGTGTGGAGCCCCTCATGCTCATTTACATAATTTGTAAAGCCTTTTATTCTTCAAATTAGGGCATAAAAAGTGTAAAGAAAACTAGATCCTGCCAGAGGGAGCACACACCAGTATGTCAGTGTGCTTGATTTACAATCCTTCATCCTGGTGGTAGATGCCCTTTAACATGCATCTATAAACAGTTAGGGAGATGTTTCTGTATATAAGGTACACAATAACCCATCAATAGTTTACAAACATCTCCATCTTAATTTACTCATTATACACAGGGACATGCCTGAACCGGTAATAAAGATACAGTTGTAAACATGTCTTTAATTTGATTTTACACTGAAAATCTGAGTATTCCATGTCCATTGAGTGGTCCTGTACTCTGATACAGGCTCTAAATTTACATAGTATACCTTTATACCACTGGTGTTTTTATTATCTTTTTTTCTAATTGTGCAATGTTCTCATCTAACTCCTAATTGTTCAAATTTCTGATTGAGAAAGCTATGTTAGGGGATAAACACTGGATCCCTTAGATGATGCACACTATAATAAAATCTCACTGAACTGCTTAGCATTTTTTACACATTTTCACTTTGAGACATTTATTGAGCTGGTTCCTGGAAATGTCATTTGTTTTATAAATGTGCATAGTTTATAGGATGGAGGTAAAGTGAATTTGATAATAATGACTTGGATCCATCACCATTCCCCCTCCGTCTCTCCCCTCTCCCCCTTCCCTTTAACATACAAGAGTCATATAGTAGCTGCCATTGGCAGATTCTATACAATCCTCTTGCTATTCAAGGCATGACTCTATGATGAATCTGCCAATATACTTTATTCTTCTTGGACACTTCAGCTTGCATTTGCCTCACAAATTTCAGTCCTGCCAAAAGTTAAAGTAATATTCAGTAGCACAAAATGTTCAATAAATGAAAAGGGCATAGTTATTTTGTGTGAGAATTATGTTCTTATATTTCTTGGGGATGTTTAGTACAAATGAAAGACAAAAGCATAGAGTGTATACCAATATCTGCAATTTTTAGCTTTAGTTTTTTTTCTTATTTTTATTTAAAGGAAACCAACCATTGGAAATCTACCTGTTAAGGTAGGTCATACGATAGGTTGCTATCAACCTACTAAACCCTGATCTACCTTAAAGGGGTTGGCCACCTTACCTCATATTTTTTGTAATGTGTGTGTAAGTGTGTGTGTGGGGGGGGGGGATATTGGAGTGGAGCAGAATTATTAATAGATGTATATTGGTAAATTACCTAATATCCTGCCCCTCACACTTACACACACATTACAAACACATGAGTGGCCAACCCCTTTAAGATAACCCTATAAAGCTTTATAAACGTAGCTAAACTTTATCTAGCTAATATGTAAATTTTCCAGAGAGGCTCCTGGGAGTGGAGTATCTTCTCTGAAAGCAAAGGCAACACCACGGCTCAGTAGTCTTTCCAGAAAATGTACATATTATCTAGATAAAGTTTAGCTAAGTTTAGAAAGCATTATAGGGTTGGCTTAACATTAGCGTTTACTTGGTTAATAGGAACCTACCATCAGATCTACCTTAATAGGTAAATTTATATGGTAGGTTTCCATTAAAGTGTAACTGTAAAGTTACTGACAAAAAAAAGTGTTGGACAACTGGACATAGCCTTTGATAACAATTCCAGGCTGCTGACTTCTTCATAGCCTAAAATAAATCTGGTATTTATAAAATTAGATTCAGATTCAGCTAATTCTGATGTGGGTGGGCACTTCCTGGTTGGGACATCAGCTCACCCCACTGAAGCCAGAAGCGGAGAGCATATTTGTAATTGGCCGATCTGAAGCATGTGATGACTCACATACTTGTAACATCACTACAGGTCCTTTGCATCAAACTAATTACTTCAAATGATGCAGGACAGCTTGTTTATAATTGGCTGGCCTGAAGCATGTGATCAGTCCCATCCTTGTGACATCACTAAAGGTCCTTGGGATCGAACTAAGTACTTTCAAATGATGTAGGACAGCATGTTTGTAATTTTCCGGCCTGAAGCATGTGATGAGTCTTGTGACATCACTACAGGCCCTACAGACCATCTTAACAAACCTCCTGTCATCTCTAGTTGTACTATTCGGTTTCCCATGGCAACCAGAAAGTATGGCAAATGGAGATTAACCTGGGGGGCAAAGGTAATACATCTTCTAGCTGCTAAACACCTATAGATAGCTAATTATAGTGAATGAGAGAATTGCTTATTTTTGCTTAGTGCAGAGTTTTTAAACTTAACAGTTGGACTTCAAGTTATATTAGTACAAATGCAACAGTTTCATCTTCATGGGATTATCCCTTAACATAAATTGTAATGTTTGCATGGAGTAAAATGGTGCATTCTAGTCTTTTGTGGGTATCGTGTCACTATTGAGTATTCTAGCAGAGTTATTCATTTTCTACGTGCTTATACATTACGATTTAAAGGAATCCTACCATTTGTCATTTAATTAGTCTGAAAATGATGCAGGTCCAGCAAGAATGCACTATTAATGTCTACAATCAGCCAAGTTGCTAGTATTAGACTTATACCGTGTGAGCTATAGAGAGCAGAAGAAGAGTGAAGAAATCAGTTAGCCTCAAAAACGTATCGTCTGATTTTTTCCCTCGTCTTCTATAATCACCCAAATACATTGAAAGAACAACAGAATTTTACCACCATAATCAAATGAACCCAGCCAGGCTTTTCTCAGTACTATGTGATATACATAATTTTTCACATTCCCTACACATTTAAGATGTAGGTGCCTATAGATCCACTAGTGGTGTTCTCCAAGCAAAAATGTTTAAGGAATGTACTTGTATATACAAGGGGGAACATGCTACATGCTTCAATGTAACTAGAACTCTCTACTGGTTATTATATCACATGTAAGGACTAGTGATGATGAATTGGCTCGCAGTTACTGGTTGACTGTTAGAAAGACATATGGACATTTATTAGCTATTGGAGAGCAATGGGCACAAAGCACTGTCCTCCACTGCAGATAAGATGTGGGGAAAATAAATATTTGGGGTTGTGACACTAAAGACATTGAACTCCTATACACAGCACAGGATATAATCTGCATCATATATATATATATATAATTGCAGTAGTGTCATTTGCATACTCCTGATGAAGCCTTCAGGGGTGAAACATGTATTGGGGTTGGGCAGCACACTTGGTCTGTATCCACCATCTCTATGTCACATTCTGGTTACCGTAAATTGTGTACTTCTCCTCAGTTTGGTGTTTATGTTGTATCGAAATGTAATCCTTTTACATTGTTTTTTGCTCTACATTTATCTACATTCACTCACATTGTTGTACTTATGGCAGTATATACTTATCTGACATGTGCTACATCATCATGTTGTGTGTGCATTTTTTTTATCATTGTGACATTTGGTTTAATAAAGATTTATATAGTTTATCATATTAAGATGTGATACATGTCATTAGGCAATCTTTTACAGAATGTATATTGCATTTTTTAGCAATTTTTTTAACAACATTTTTGTTTTGTATTCACAGCAGCAGGCAGAACCAGTCAGCCCCTCAGTGCTTCCCCCATCAGCACTGCCCTTAGATTTACTAAGCCAGACTGTTTCTCAATTTGGAACTGTTGAAGAAGTAATGCGATACCTTGAACCCGATAGATGGCAGTTGGACTTAGAAGAACTGTACAGACCATCATGGCAAGTACTTGGGAAATCCTATATCCATGGCAGAAAATCCAGAGGTATGTGTAGTATGTTGTATGGCATTTCAACGTGTAATTGACTTCATAAAAAATCCTTTGTTGGTGTCTTATTCAATTTGTAAGTAGTTACTTGTGTAAGATATATTTAACTCATAAGCTGTCACTGCCACTGAGCGCTTACAATATTTTATTGTTGTCTATGAAACATTAGAGGTACTGTATATGGTAGTCTTCTGAGGACCTGTGATGATTTATGGCCCTCTATTCCTGTCTCTGTGTAGAATTACAGGAGGTCTGTAACGTTAACATATGACCATATCGACTTGTCTTCCAAACATAAACTTTAGGCTTTCTAATGCAAACTCCTGAATAACTATTTTATAAATACCATTTTTAATCTAACACTCTATGAGACATAAAATAAAAAGGCGCCTCATGGTGCAGAACGAATTGTGAATTTTGAATATAATAGATGGCAAAAAGACCTGAGAGCTACTGCATGTTCCCTGGGTTGGGCGACATGGGTGACATCACAAAGTCTCTACAATATTGGAAAGTGTCAAAAGATCAGGGGTTCATGGGCACATGCTAGGAGTATGGGAGAGAGAGGTGATGTCACGCAAGAGGCATGAATTCACACCCTTCTTGTGATGTCACCTCCCTCTCCCAGCATGGGAGAGTGAGGGGGTGGGGCAAGCATAATTAGCAGCCTAGAGTGCTGGACATCTTGTCCCCTGCTCCAGGCTGCTAATTATAAGTTTCTTTTCTAAGTGATTCCAGCATGTCAGGACTAACGGAGGACAGTGCCAGGATCAACATCAAGAGGAGTGGAGGTGAGTATTTGTACATGGTTTTTATTTTTTTAAATAGTAGATTTCCTTCAATATTTCATCAGGCTACTCCACACCCCCGTAGCTGTAAAGGCAGTGTTGCAGCATTCAAGGGCGGCGTGGATATGCAGAGGCTACTCAGTTTGTGGGATAGTCTTAGTCCTGGAGCTCACAGAGTCTACTCCACTCCCCCAGTAGTGTCTGAAGTTAATTAATTAAATAAGTATTGGGAATATTTTGAAGCTTCCCAGAACACGGCACAGACTATTAAATGGTCCCACTAGAAAGAACAATTAAAAAATTATTTTAATTGCTGTAGTTGTAGGCTTCAAACTGTGCTCAGAAGTTCCTAAATTTTCGGTCCAGTATTCCCTCAAGGTGTACAAAATATTCTGTTTTCACAAACAAATGGTGAGTAAATATCTGCCACAGTATCACTTCCCATCCTTGCAGCCAATACATCATTGACCCTGAGGTGCTGTTGAAGTCTGACTATGTGAATGACTTGGGGGAATCATGTATCTTTTCTGAAAGATGAGAATGTTTGATCTGGAAGCAGAACCTTCAGTAGTTGTTGCGATGTGTTATTTATGAATATGTGAGAGTAGAGGAAAAAAATTCAACAAACCACAGAGTAAAGCATTTATATTAGGCTTTTCTATAAAACAGATGACTAGACGTACGCAGGAACAAGTCTAAGCATGTTTAAAGAAAAGCAAGTGGCTGCTGTGTGCAGAGAACCATATGCTCAGCCTTGGAGTATAAACATACACATCCCATTCCTTTCTATTGTCCTATGAGGACCTCATGTCACTTTATTTTGTATTACAATTCTCTGTTAGGCCAATTCAATACCAAGTACATATAAGGCTAGATTCACATCTCATATTTTGCCTACACTGTAAAGACACATCGGGTACAATGTGTCCTTACGACGTAGGGCACAGACATATTCCACAGTATTCCACATATACCATAAAGTGGGATACATCACCCAGTGCCTCCTTCTCCCCTCTGAATGTATTGGCAGCAACTGGTGATTGGCTGATGCTAATGTTCAGGGTGTCTCCCTAGTGATGTCACTGTCCTTATATCACTGAATGTACACTCAGCTGCAACCAGTAATGCAGTACTACATTATTACCGTATATACTTGCATATAAGCCAAGTTTAAACTTATACTCAAGTGTATTTATATATATAATATATATATAAATATAATTCTCCACCGGCTCATTTTCCATGCCCTGCACCGGCTTCCTGGCAGTGTGTTCATGCAGGAAAAGAACATAAATGTGCCTCTCCCCGCATTGCCGGGACGCTGAAGCCAAGCTGAGAAGGCGAGCCAGGGGGAGCGCCGAAGGTGAGTACTAAGTTTATTATTTTTTCAGGGGCAGTGCTGGAAATTGTATTTAAAGGGGGTCTCTGCTGGACATTTCTTTTTTAAGGGGGGGTCTACTGGACATTTTATTAATGAGGGGAGGCTGCTGCTGGACATTTTATTAAAGAGTAGTTGCTGCATTTTTTACCCCACGCTTATACTCGAGTCAATAGGTTTTCCCATTTTTTTTGTGGCAAAAATAGGTACCTGGGCGAGTATACGGTATGTAATAAATAAGGTATACTTTTTAAATATTGCTGAATATTTAGTATTAAATACTGATTGATACAAAAAAGTGGCATTCAACATCACAGAACCTAATTAAAAATAGGGCATACATTGGCATATATTTTCCTCTTTATTGCTTTTGGCAATGCATATTTATTATTGATATTTATATATATGGATTAAAATTTTGGGTGTAAAGGACTTACCTGATTCTCTTTAACTAAGCTATTCAGATAAGGCTGGGAGAAGTGAGTGGCATGTACTGTCACTGTTGAACATAATGTCCCCTCCCCCTAACTGTATGGTCTTTACCTCATCACAGAAAATTTCATGATTTTCCTGTTTTGGATACAAAAAAATGTAATAAAAGAAAAATATTACCACAGTTTAGCTTTGTTATATTTTATCCTGTTATGTTCAATTGCCAGGGCTTTTTTTAACCCCCTAACGACCTGGGCTTTTTTAGTTTTTTCACTGTGTAACAAATTGCACTTCATAGTGACATAGTGACTTAGTGACTTAATATATTCAATGCCGTGTACTGGGAAGCAGGAAAAAAATTCCAAATGCAGTGAAAATGGTGAAAAAACTCATTTAAAATGTTTTCTTGTAGTCTTTTACAGCTTTCAGTTTGCACCACAAATGACATGTATACTTTATTCTTATGGTCAGTACGATTACTGGGATACCAAATTTGTATAGGTTTTATAATGTTTTCATACATTTACAAAAAGTAAAACCGCCTGTACAAAAATTTTTTTTCTTAATTTTGCCATCTTCTGGTGCCAATAACAGTGTTTTTTGCAACTTTTGATGGCATTTTCATTGCTATAACTTTTAGGACTTTGTAAAACGCAGTGAAAAACCGTTATTATATTTTGATAGATCGGGAATTTTCGGATGGGGCAATTCCTAGTGTGTTTATGATTTTTACTGTTTATTAATATTTATATCAGTTCTAGGGAAAGAGGGGGTGATTTGAATTTTTATGCTTTTTTATTATAAATTTTAACTTTTTTACTTTTACTATTTTTCAAACTCCCTAGGGTACTTTAACCCTAGAATGTCGGATCGTTCCTATCATATACTGCCATACTTCAGTATGGCAGTATTTGGGGATTTTCCTCCTCATTCATTACAGTGTGCTGGGTTAAAAGGAGACAGGCTTGGGTCTTCGGAAGACCCGAGGCTGTCATGGCGACGAATCACCACTCCCCGATGACGTCATGGGAAGCGACGATCTGCGGGCGCCGCCATCTTTTTGAAGCCACCACAAGCATTACCGGCCACGATCGGCGGGAAAACACCCGCGATCGGTGCCTGCCAGCCCTCTCCATGCACGGGAACCCGGCTTGTGCCATACTAGTACGCCACAAGTTGGGAAGGGGTTTATACTAGGTTTCGAAAATCCTGAAACCACTTCTATAGCAAAATGCTTGTAGTTTCATTATTATTTTTCTTGCTACACAAAAATTTAAGATTTAAAAAAAGAAAGCAAAAAAAAACCTGGCAACACAAGCAGAGTTTAAAATGACTACTAATATAGTAAAACATAAGAAGAAAACTAACACTCTATTTTTGTGTGTATTATTTTTAGCAAATGATGGCCGCGTGTCACTTTTTTTAATTACTGAAAAAGTAATTATAAGATGACAATTAAAATAACAGAACTTCCTGTTATCAAATGAACCTCCATTTATGTGAGAGCAAACCAAACTTCTTTTATATCACAAATTATATGACTATAAATAGTAACATTGTGTATTTATAACCTAAGACAATTTGTTTACAGCTGCAATCATTCACTTTCTCTCTTTCTCTCTCCTATCTCTTTAGTGCTTGACCTGAGTATCATGAGAGATGAAGTCAGGTTGTACAGCTGCACGCCACGTAACTTTTCTGTGTCTTTACGAGAGGAGTTGAAGAGGACAGATGCCATATTTTGGCCCAGTTGCCTCCTGGTGAAGCGATGTGGGGGGAATTGTGCCTGCTGCAGCCACAGTTGTAGTGAATGCCATTGCACAGCGACTAAGGTCACCAAGAAATACCACGAGGTATACATTTCTTTCCCCTTTATTATAATTTAGAGCTGATTTTACTATTGCATGCTGCAATGCAGAAATCATGAATTTAGAGTGGCCCAAGGTTTGTAATTGCATGAAATTGACTAAACTTTCAAATCCGCTGTCTTTCCAGCAATGACATTCGGCAGAGATGACCTGTCATCTGTGTACATGCACTCAGCAACTAACCTGCTTGTTATAATGTTATGCAGGATCAGGGAACAGACTGTAGAAATAGAAAGAGACATTGGGGCACATGCAAGTCTGGCATTGTCCATCTGTTTTTTGAGACTTTTCTTGGTTTTACTTCTGGTCAAATGTATCTTAGTGGCTATTGATACATGTGGTGACTGGTCTTTAGTGTATTTGCGACTTATTAAAACAAAAGTCCCAAATAATCACCAAAAATTGCAATCAGCTGCAAGCTAATTTCTACACCTGGCCAGGTGCAGCAATAGATTTGCGACAAAATCTGCAACTTTTTTAAAAAGTTGCAACTTTCACATCTGGGTTCAGGTAATAACTCAGGGAACCATGCAGAGAACTAGACAATGGCGAACTTTGAAAGGAGGCTGTTTTAGTCCCCCAAAAAGTCGCAAATGAGCACAAGCACCATGAAAAGTCTCAAAAATTTAAGAAAAGGCAGGCCAAGAGACTGATACATGTACCCCATAAACCTCCTTCCCAGCTGTCCCTGCCAACTTCCCCAGCCTTAGGCAGTAGAAGTTCCCTACCTGCGCCAAAGTACAAACGGAGACAAAGACTGCATAACACAAACAGAGAGGAACAGTCACCAGATAAGGGTCAAAACCAAGATTACAATGGATCACTAGCTAGAAAGACATCAGACAGGATGGTAATGGGAGTGGAAAGAGATTTTGTCAATCACAGTGGGTTAACTGTTAGTGAGCCAAAACAAAGTTTTCAGGGGACAGGTGGATGTGGTGCAATTCAATCAAGACTGCTAGCAAGTTATAAACCAGTGTTCACAAACCTTGAAAAGTGAGCACACAGCAGGGGTGTGAAGTAAACAGCAGGAGCCCTGAGGAACCCAGACAAACTGGCGATATGCATGGGTTGGTGTGTTGTTTGTGGGCGTCTACCCACAAAACCTTTTATAATGATATATTTGTTAGTATATCTAGTGACATTGTTCCCATACAATTTTTCTATGATACTTAAGCACTGATAACCCTTGTTTTGTGATATGAAACTGCATTTTGTTGTCTAGGCAATGTACTGATATATCAGATGTACTTATCTTGCATGTTTTGGATCCTTGAGATATGTAAAGGGGAACCCCTGTATGGCAGATGAATCTTATCATGGACCATGGCCAGAACGTTTTTAATTACATATATGCATTTTAATGTGTCTGTTGTGTGGCTATGACCTAATAAAAGTCATTTATATGTGACTTAATTTTATAGGGTGTGCAAAGTGCTAATGTGTCCTTGTTTATGTTGGTGATGTGCAACAACCAGTGTTCAGGCTAGCAAGGGTAGGATGAAACAAAATAACACTATTAGCTCAGGCTCAGGTTGACACACACGGTGGGGCAGATTTACTAATCCCATCTATATTAATACAAATTGGAAACTCTTAAAGTGCCCCAGATTAAACATGGTAGTCGATACTGGAAGTTAAGCTGGGTGGTCTTTGTAGACAGCTGTGTCTAGGTTAATACCACAAATTAGTCAAGTTACAATGTGCACACTGTTACATCCCCTTTTTAGAAACCAGATCCCCTCACACGCTGATGACAGTAAAAAAGATTGCACAAGCTGCAAACGCGGACAGGAATAGGACCTGCTCCAAAATTTGCATCTGCAGCAGTCAGCTCCTACATGGGGCAATGGAAACCATAGATGGGTAGATGAGCCATAGAAACACATGGGGACGTGTGCTGGGCCTTGGAACAATGGCTAACACACATCCCAATACAACGTTCATGTGCATAGGCCCATAGTGAGACATAAATGTTTGGGTATTGCAATACATGTAACTTGTTACTTGTTACTCTTTGTAACAAAATCAATAAAAAGATTGATACGAAAAAAAACTGATAAGCATTACAATATCTTTTAACTAATGTTAATCAATTTTGCAATTATTACTAGGTTCTCCAGGTCAAGCAAAGGACTGGTTCCAAAATACTGCAGAAGTCACTGACAGACGTGGCTCTGGAGCACCACGAAGAGTGCGCTTGCCAATGCAAAGGGAACACTGAAGGATAAATGGATAAATGAACAAGAAACTAAATGAATATTTAAAGCACATACAAGATTTTGCTGTTTCTCCGGGGGAATAGCTTTCTTTTACACTGTAAACATGGAAGTCTATTTATGGCTGCCAGTCTTGCAGATGTACAACTATGTCATGATGAGAGGAGACGTTGGATAAAACCTTCCATTAACGTTTGGTTGGTCCAGACGCCACATCATTGAGAGGTTATTAGTCAGTGTGGCTGCCTTTTGATATTACTGTACACGAATGAAGCCTACATTAGGACAGGACAGTCATACTCATATAAAAAATGTCTACTGGACAGATTTTGAGGAGATTTGCAATAAGACTGACCACAGCACTGCATAACATCATGGTGGAAATATATTGTGTTCTTGATGTCATCTTTGAAATCCTAGAGAAGACTATTTGCATGCCATAAGCATTTTTCGTTTATTGGGAGCAGTTACACCCATTTTTGTAAGCGTGACTAAGAAAATGAGGTTTTCATCCTAAAACCTCATGCAGTCATTTTCGATCGACTTTTCATTTCTTCCTACAATGTGCTTGGACCAATGCATTTATTAATCACAACTGAAGTAGACAGACGCCTCGATCCAGCTAAAGCCTTTTGTTGTATTGTATTTTTCATTGCGTTACTTTTGTACATTTTATATAATTTTTCAATTATATCGATTTGCTTTTCTAATTGTGTTAATTTTATCTCTTTTTACATAGGTATTTAATGTCTTTTTAAGGCTTAGAGAAAACTTTTTGTGTAATTCAATATTATTTTATCTTGTTTTATTAAGCCCAGTTGAATTATGGTCAAGCTGCCGGAGGTGGGTATATGTATATGGTGCTAAAAGTGAAGTATCTGGGTTTTACATTGAAATGTAAATGGCAGATGGAGTGAACATATTGGTACTGAGCTGCTACTGAACAGTCTTTAATATCTGCTATCTATGTAGTATTTTATAGAAAAAAATATGATACAGTCTCATAAAACTTCATCATGTCTCCTAGTTGGTTTATTATGACCCTTTTTTCTACTGTCTCTTATGTCCAACTGCAAAATCATTACCTATCTGCAAAAACATGCGGTTTTAACAATTCACATATAAACCGTTTTCCTTAATAAACAGAATTAAAAAAATTGACTTACATATTTTATGATTTATTGAAGGTATTTTTTTTCCTCAAAAAAATTATGCTTAAGATTTGATGAAAGTAAAAATGTCATATAAAATCTGAATTCATCTACTATAATTACCTTGATTAACCAGTGTAGGAAACAGAGTGATATCCAATAGTGGATAATCCTATGGGCTCTTTGGGCACTTGTCTCCTCCTACCTCTCACTCAACTATGCCATGGGTTGATTACATGATGCATGTCCTCTGTGTGGCTGCTACCTATCTCTTAAAGGAAGCATCTAAAGTAAAATGACTTAATGATTTCATTTTGGCCACTGTTCTTGCTATTCTTCTATGCTGCAGTTTAACCTACTGAAGCCGAACCGAATAAGGTCCCCTATAGTTCCCCTGCTAAAGTTTGTGTATCCCTCTCGGTGCTTCACCAAATGTCAATTAGGCCTTATTCATTTGTCATTGTAAGCCGTAATGTTGAGCAACTCAGGCCGCAAACAACCGACCTGTGGTGCATTGTTTTTCTTGCGCCTGTCATTTATGTGTGAAGACTGCTCACAAGCCGATGATCACATTAAAGATTGCTTTAGCTGCAACTACAAGCAGGAATAGGACCTGCTCTTAGTTTTGCGTCTTTGGCAGTCAGCTCAAATATTGGGCCATGGTAATGCGATTGGTGTATAAGATCATAGAAACAAATTTCTCTGTGTACCATTGAATCAATGCATAGCACATGGACAAAAACAACATGTGTGCATAAGGTCTAAGGCAAATACTGGTCCTAACATGATGCAGGGAGTGGAATGTCAGAATTATTCCTCATGCACACAGCAGTATGTGGGACTGAGAGCTACCCACACAAATTGCGTATAACTCAAGGGCCCCATGAAGGTCTATTGTGCATGGTCATGGTGTGGTGACTTATCTATTGTGGCACTAACCCCTATCATCCCAGATCACAAACTTTCCCGTTTGTGCACACATTATACACTCACCGGCCACTTTATTAGGTACACCTGTCCAACTGCTCGTTAACACTTAATTTCTTATCAGCCAATCACATGGCGGCAACTCAGTGCATTTAGGCATGTAGACATGGTCAAGACAATCTCCTGCAGTTCAAACCGAGCATCAGTATGGGGAAGAAAGGTGATTTGAGTGCCTTTGAACGTGGCATGGTTGTTGGTGCCAGAAGGGCTGGTCTGAGTATTTCAGAAACTGCTGATCTACTGGGATTTTCACGCACAACCATCTCTAGGGTTTACAGAGAATGGTCCGAAAAAGAAAAAACATCCAGTGAGCGGCAGTTCTGTGGGCGGAAATGCCTTGTTGATGCCAGAGGTCAGAGGAGAATGGGCAGACTGGTTCGAGCTGATAGAAAGGCAACAGTGACTACTCAACTCGCCACCCGTTCCAAACAAACCATGGTCGCAGGACCATCTCTGAACACACTACGCGAACTTTGAGGCAGATGGGCTACAACAGCAGAAACCACACTGGGTGCCCATCCTTTCAGCTAAGAACAGAAATGAGCTACAATTTGCACAACTCATCGAAATGGACTTAGAAGATTGGAAACCGTTGCCTGGCTGATGAGTCCGATTTCTGCTGCGACTTCGAAGTAGTCAGAATTGGCGCAACAACATGAAGCTGAAGCCATCCTGCCTGTATCAACGGTTCAGGCTGGTGGTGGGGTGTCATGGTGTGGGGAATATTTTCTTGGCACTCTTTGGGCCCCTTGGTACCAATTGAGCACCGTTGTATTCCCAGCACGCACCTGAGTATTGTTGTGCTGACCATGTCCATCCCTTTTGACCACATTTACCAACATCTGATGGCTACTTTCAGCAGGATATGCGCCATGTCATAAAGCGGGATTCATCTCAGACTGGTTTCTTGAACATGACAATGAGTTCACTGTACTCAAATGGCCTCCACAGTCACCAGATCTCAATCCAAGAAGCATCTTTGGGAGTGTGGAACGGAGTTGGCATCATGGATGTGCAGCCGACAAATCTGCGGCAACTGTGTGATGCCATCATGTCAATATGGACCAAATCTCTAGGAATGCTTCCACACCTTGTTGAATCTATGCCACGAGAATTGAGCAGTTCTGAAGGCAAAAGGGGTCCACCCTTACTAGCATGGTGTACCTAATAAGATGGCCGGTGAGTGTAAATCGCTATTGGTCTGCCGTCCTGCTTCCCACAAAGTGTCTATTATGAGAAATATTAACTTTACCATGATTCCAAATTGAATGGGTCCTTGGTATTCCCTTACCCTTGCACATAGGTCCAGCCATCAAGTTTTATAATACCAGTTTCACACTGCCGTGTTCAGTCAAGGAATCCTAAAACAACAGCGCCAACTAATCACGGTCAATTTAGTTTGATTCTTAGTAGCACTACTATTTATATAACTCCATCTACTGTTTACGTTTAGTTTGTAACTTGGGTAGTAAGTTTGGAGTGGAGATTTCTGGCACCTTCTCTATGAATTGCTTTTAGAATTTATGTGTCAGGTATGGTATACTACATGCAGAATGCCAGATTGCTGATTCAGGCAAACCCCACGTTACTATTAACAAGGTTCTTGTGGTTTTTTTCTTAATCTGAAATTATATAAATCAGAACTGTTATATTTTGTAAGTATAACTCAAGACAAAGTATTTTTTGGTCCCTAAGACATATAGATTAAAAATAATGGGTTGTAATAAAGACAAACATTAACAATACTTTATTGCAGACAAATTCGATAACTCCTACAGTGATAATTGCAGCTGGCGCTCAGTAAATTATCAGCATCTAGAGAGCTCAACAGAGGTCACATGGAGAGAAAGGTCCATCTGTAACTGGGGGTCATCTGTATGTTGGTGTCCCTTAAGTTGGGGACCAACTGTATTAAAGGACATCTACTATCTACCATCAGTTTGTGAAGCAATAAATGATCAGTTTAGTAGATGTGTCCTAAATAATGTATTTATTTCATTACAACTCATATATCCCCAACCAGGAAATGTAGAGTTATAAAGTTTAGCTAATCACCCTTGGGTTTCATCCTACATCACCCGAGTGCCTCAAGAGCCTAGTATTTTAGGGGGGGGTGTGCATACATTATATACGAGGCTCCTGCGGTGCACAGGTGACATAGCCTGAGCATGAGTGATAATAAGAGGAACATCCACTTCTTACTAAAATGGTTTACATTGATAATACCAATAACATCCATCTTTATTTAATATAAGTTAGTGTCAGAATTAATAAATCATAAGTTAAATTGCATGAAAGGAAAATGTGAGGCTAGTATAAAAATATTTTTTCATTATTAAGCTTTTTCACAGTAGGTAAGCATTGGAGATGTCAGAGAAAGGGTCACGTCAGTGTAATACCTGCTCATGTCAGAAGGAAAGCCTTTGCCAGTGGGGGACAACAATTAAAAAACGCCATTTTCTTTAAATTTTCATGGTAGGGGAGGGCAGCATTAAGGGTATTCTGGGAATATGAACATCGATACAAACCCATGATGCAAAAAATAATAATACAGCGGTCCCCTACTTAAGACACCTCACTTACATACCCCCTAGTTACAAACGGACCTCTGGATATTGGTACTTATTGTGCTTTAGTCCTAGGCTACAATGACCGCTGTAATAGTTATCAAAGTGTATAACAAAACTCAATGTCATTAGTCAAAATGATTACAAACTGTTCTGGATTTCTAACGTTATCACCAAGACCACCACTTGAAACTACAGGTCCCATGAACCTTTAGTTCTCATAACTACTCCTACCTCTTGTGCTCTCTCCCAGTGATGAATTAACTATCTTGCAAGACTTTCTTGCTCTGTTATCATAGCAATGATGTGTAACTGCCACCCCTGCACATCACCACAACACTGGCCATACTGGATGCCCTGCAACTAATCAACTACAGCCAAACGTAGTGGTGATCATATGACCTGCCCAGGCGGTGCAGGACAGGTGATGTGTACATGGGACCAGCTACCACTTCTGTCCTGTGCTGCTCCACACAGGGAAATCAATTGCGCGATATAAAGGGCCAGTAGCATTTTAATTCTTCATTCAGTCCACAGCATTTTTCTGCTAAGGGACAAAATTTAAAATAACAAAATTAACATATTAGCTTAATTTTAGGTCCCATTTGTATATCAATTATGCTGATTCCTGGAATACCCCTTTAACTATTTAGGGCAAGCTAAGTGTTTGGCAGATTATTAGATTCTTACAATTTCATTACTGCCACTTTAATCAAGTAAATTCTTCTCATTAGGTACATTGGTGTGTGTTTGACATAGAAAGTTGGCTAAAGAATTGCTCATTTAAAATCAGTATTCCAGTGTTTGTACTATAGAATAACATAGTCTTCTCTCATTTCATAGCAGCTCTCATTCCTGCAGTTTTTTGTCTCTAGTTTGCATTCCTTGGATGTAGATGTAACTGTTTGTAACTCACTGCCCCGATCCCTCTGACCACCTCATTAGATTCTGTCCTTCTTGTTATTAAATTGAATTCAACAGAAATTTCAAAAAAGAGATTAGATAGAAGATTTATTACAATCCTGAAATTGTGTACCCCAAACTTGGCGATCTTCGCCTGAAAGGTTCGGTCATGCCAAGTCACCATGAATTTTTAGACACTAAGTTATCCTTGTCATCCTTAGTCACTAAAACTTAACGCTTATCCCCATGGTTGACACATTGAAGACGTGCATGCTGCCATTTTCTTATGCTCGTTGCTTATAGATACTACAGCTGGATCTCAGAATAGGAGCAGACAGCGCATAATATCATTATAATATCATTGGAATGGAATTGTGTCAAAGGCTCTCTCCAGCTAGAGATTTTTGGCCAGTAACTTAAGTTTACGATTTAAATTCAGCCCGAAACCTGCTCCTCTATGACCAGATGTCCTTCAAAGTTCTTCTGATGGCCCCTGTATCACAACCCCAAAAGCCACCGTAAAAACCAATGGAGCATAGCATTTGCGGGTCTGGAAATTATTGGTAAAAAGAAACTTAGTGAATTGAGTAAATAGTTTGTGCAAGTGAGGCCATATTTACAAATCAGTATTCTTGTCAATAGTTTACAATCCAGGATTGGATCCTACAGAGACAGATTTGAAAAATAGTTGTGTTTTGGCCGCTCTTGGTTTTGGCTCCAATATACTGATACAACATGTTAGCATAGTCTGGCCATGTGAACCGGCTTTATAATGTAGAAAGTACCAGATGCATAACCTAGCATCAGCCTTTGTTATAATCTTGTTTCAGTTTTAGACTGTCTAGTTTTTCACTAGTGCAAAATAATGAAGCACACACTGAATATTTTCTGTTATAAGCAAGAAATATGACACAAGTGCGTTTGAAAACTGTGAATTTTTTCTGTGAAAAATTTTACAATCTTGATATTGTTGTACAAGGCATAAAGGTTTTCTCAGTGACCATTGTATTACTTTACTTACATCAAAGGCAAACTTTCCAGCATAAAGCAGAGTGCAAAACCCTCTCTTAAATATTTTATTTTTTGAAATCCCTATGTTAACAATCCCGGTTATGCATACACTATTCAATCATGTCAGAGAGTCAGTCATGACATTATTTGCCCTCTGTTGTGGAGACAACGCACTATTTCAATAAATATTTGCAGGATCCAAATGTGAACAGCTATTTATAATTGGTGGAGTTGTTGTAAATCTCTGAGGTAAAATTTGTCCTCTTGGCTTGGATTTAATAACAGAACAGAAATGTTCATTGTGTATAAAATGTGACTGAGCACTAAGTATAGAGCTTCACTCTACAGCAGGGGTGCGCAACCTTTTTTGGTCCGAGGCCGCATTGTCACTGCTACCCTTCAGGCGGTTGCATATACCAAAACCCCTTGATGCGCCAAAAAACATAGTACAGGCCAAAATTCCTCCCCGAAACCACTATTGCATAGTACTGTAATTAGTACAAGAAGTAACATAGACCCCAGATCAGACTACAATACATCCATACACAAGAACAATATGATGATGGATATTGTCTGAACCCATGCAGCAGGTTCCATATACACTTGTGTATAACCGAGTTTTTTCAGCACAAAAATGTGCTGAAAAATCTCACCTTGGCTATACACGAGTCAATAAAAAAAAACTTATATACTCACCTTCCAGCGCCTTGATGCTCGGTGTAGCTCCTCTTCTGTCTTCTCCGCGATGCTACGGACCCTGCGGCTCCTTCTGTCTTCCCGCTCTTGTAATGACACTGTCCGCGTCTCTGCCGGCTATTAACAGCAAGCAAGAGGAACCACAGAGCATCGTGAAAAAAGACGCCACGCCGGCATCGGAGCCACGCTGACATTGGAACCACCCTGAAGTGAGATGTAAGTTTATTTTTAAGTACTGGGCAAACTGGGACTGGGTGGCTATAAAGGGGACTGGCTACTAAGGGGGCCGGTCCCACTAAGAGGGCTGGCTACTAAAGGGGGCTGGCTGCGCTATAACTAACGGGGCTAGCAGTATACTACTGGTGGCTTGCTGGCTGTATACTACAGGGGCTGGCTAGCTATATACTAACGGGCTGGCTGTATACTACCGGGGGTCTGGACCAATGTATTTCTCACCCTCGGGTTAATACTCGAGTCACTAGTTTTCCCAGTTTTTGGGGTGTTAAATTAGGGGTCCAGCTTATCCACAGGCCAGCTAATGCTTGAGTATATACGGTAATAACATGAATAACGGCGCACACAGCCACCAGGTATTCATCTTTTATCTTGCACCCGAAGATGGCCTTTTTGGCTGCCTGAGGGGAAAAGAATATACTACATTATACTGCCCCCTATGTACAGATATAACTACTATATACCGCCCCTTATTACATGAATATAACTACTATCAGGCGGCTAGATCTATAGATCTATCCGCCAACACTTGACTTGGAGGTGTGGAAAAGGGGGAATAGTGAACAATTGACTAGTGGTTGGCAGGTAGTTGTATTGTTCAGGGTATTGGTGTAAGCCCAAAAACGCCTCTCAGCCCTGAAAATCTCCTCATATCCTACTAAGTCAATACTGTTATAAAAGTAGAGGTGATGCAGATGAATAATGAAGTATTTCTGGTACTGCAAATGGAAAACTGAGGCTACTAGGGCTGATCTGAAGGTTGGTGCTGGTGCTACTTATGAAGTAAGATCTTGATGGCATTTTCTGGGCTTGCAGGATTTCCTGGACCAATCTCGAATACTGAAACTAAACTTTTGACCCGGGTGCAGCCAGGCCTGGACCGCCCGCACCAGCTAACCCGGGCAAGTGCCGGGACCCATCGGGTACTGGAGGGCCCACTCGGCCATCTTGCTCCGCTGCCCGGGAGGTTCCTTCCTCCTCTCATCGCGATCTGTGTCCGGAGGAGGAGAGACATACACAGGGGCCAGCGAGGGGGAGAACATGAGGGCTGTGTGGGACATTACTTACTGGGGGGCTTGTGTATGCAGGAGGAGGGGGCAGTGTGTAACAGGAGAGGGGAGCTGTGTGTATACAGAGGAGGAGGAGCTGTGTGTATACAGAGAGAGGGGAGCTGTTGGTATACAGGTGAGTGGGAGCGTGTATACGTAGAGGGGGAGCTGTGTGTATACAGAGGAGGGGGGAAGTGTGTATAAGGGGTGGGGTAGTAAGTGTGTATACAGGAGGAGGGGGGCATTTGTACATACAGGAGAGGGGGGGGTCATGTGGTATACAGAGGAGGGTGTGGTCAGTGTGTATACAGGAGAGGGGGTCAGTGTGTATACAGGAGAGGGCAGTTGTAAGGGGGGGGTCGTGTGTATAAGGATGGTCAGTGTGTAAAGGGGGGGCGTGGTATACAGGGGAGGCGATGTGCAGTGTTGTATACAGGGGTGGGGGGGGTCTGTGTATACGAGAGGGGGGATGTGTACATGGGATGATGGGCCGTGTTCCACGCGCTGGGGGAGGCAGTGTGACTACTGGAGGGCGGCCCATAAAGGGCCCACTAGGCTCTGTCGCCCAGGGCCCACTACAACCGTGGAGCCAGCCCTGGGGTGCAGCATATAAATTTCAATTAGGAGGTGCCGTATATAAATTCAGAATTAGGGGGGGCTTGTTTATGAATAAGTTAAAGTTCTACTGATACAAATCGGGCGTCACTGTATAAGATAATAATTTGCCGTTTCTGGATATAATTAAGAGGACAGCAATATAATAATATTTATTTGGTGTTGAGTTTTACTGTATTTATAATTCAAGAGAGAATATAAATAATTTTTTTGCGTGGCTGTACATAATGATAAAATGGGGCACTGTTTGTATGCACATATTAGTGGAAACCTATATTCACGGGCACTATTAATTTATTTATTCAGAGCCCATATGTTTTTGACATATGCTGGCGGGCAAGCGAGTGGCCAGCTGGGGTTGTATATATTTATAGCACAGTGTGGGCATAGCTGTTATCCTGTGGTATTGTGAAATGTACTGACAGAGAATAAATTTTGAGGAGTCCATCATGGACAGATCAAGGTTAGAGCAAGCTAAGACTGTTTTGAACAACTTGTTATGGCAGCCCTGTGTTCAGTACATATTGCCTGCTATTTTTTTTATGTGCTGTATATAAGATATTTATTTAAGATTATATTTATGTGTGCCAATTTAATTTTGTGCGGCTACATCAGTTATTAGAAGTTTATTAGTTAGTACCAGAAGATCACTTGTTCAGTACAAACTGTGTAAAAAAATAAAAGTAACATTTCATGACAAAAGTTGTTTATAAAAAATATACAAAAAACAAAATTAGTGTCCAACCACCACCTCTACATGATAAATCAAATAAAGTAAATAAAATACAAATCACAAAATAACCCCCACATATGTTGATATTGCCGCTTCCATATGATCGCACAATATTAGAAACTATTACTGGACGGTGATGCTGTATTTAAAAAAGCTTTCCTCCAAAATATGATTTGATATCAAATCCCTTCTCAACAACACTCCTTTCTTACAAAATCAACTTTTTAAATTATCTAATGAGCCAGGAGGGCTGCTGGTTTGTTACCAGGGCCCCACAGTGCTGCAAACTTCCTCAAAGTTAGACTGTCTCACCCTCCCCTCCGCTCACTTCATCCCTCTCTCTGCCGGCAGTAGAGGAAGGGGGGGGGGGGTCGTTCATAGTATAACACTGACAACCGGCTTACTGGTAACACTCCCCAAGTTGATTATATAAGAAGGTTGCCATGCATAACATATATGAGAAGATTACCAGTTAAAGTGCCCTGGATCTACGAATAATTCCCCTTGTAATTGGAATTATAGTGGAAAACAAAGATTACCAATCAATTAAAATCAAAAATAAAAAAATTAATCTCATGGAAAAATAGTGATATAACAAAATGAACGTCTATACTTGTGGATCACAGTTTTTAAAGAAAAAATCATTATCACGCTTGCACTATGTATTTATCAATTGTTTGGCAGTGAGCTGTCATATTTTACTACCTACCCTCGTAGATTTAAATCTAATTTGCATATAATCACCATAAGATGTCGTGGAGAGTTATGAGTCATTAGAAGACAGACTGACTGAGATATGAACATCCATAACAGAAATGAGTATAAGGGGTATGAAATCCCCTAAAAACACCCTCTGACAAAATGATGGATCTATTTCAGTAATGACAATCATCGAGTTTGGTCTAAACATCTGTCTACCAACTGATACATAGAAAATGTGGCAAACTCCTTTTATTTGCAGTCAAACATATTATTTGCTATTAGTGTATGATCTCACGGACCATCAGTTTTGTAGGATGATAGGGAAGCAGACATGCCATCTAAACTAGTGCACATGTGCTTATTGACTGCTGGGCAATCGTTGCATCATCTTTTTTAATTTGGATATTTGGGTAAGAAAAGTTAATAAAATAAATATTCATTGAGCCTGATGACCATTTGACTACACCATTTCCATAAAGAAGAAAAATACCCCAGACCTCTTTAATGAATGATAGTTCCATATGGTCAAAGGTGAAAGTCGTTTCAAAAATGTACATAGTCCGTCCTCGTCACGAGTTGCGCTGTCATATATGACCAGTGCACAGCTCTTTTTATATATCGACTACATCATGTGCTTTTGGCCTTCTACTACTAATGACCTTTCCATTAGCATTGATGGTCAGGGTAAATCCCTAGATCCTAGAATCCCGATGATCAGAGCACAGTGCCAACATTTAGTGATAGGCTGATGGGGTAACTGCAGACACACTCTTTTGGAAGTGCTTTAGATATACTGCGTACAGCTTGATGACCAATATACTATATTGTGGCTCTCCAACATTAATGTAGTGAATAACAACTGACCTCCACCACCATGACTAATATTTTTGTCCATATAGAGCAGAGCCTGGGAAACTTCAAATTGTTGATGACCATAGCACTTTATGGGTCAGACATGGTCATCATTCTTTGTGTTGTGATGTTCAAATAAGTTTTTCACAAAATTCGGAATCCCCCGAAACTGTCTAACAGCTTTTATTTTGTTTTTTGAGTGTTGTTTTTTGTTGTTGTTGACCTGATTTGATGGACACTGAAGTTGTACGACGGGTCGGCGGTTTTGGACCCACTAAGCCTTCTAATCTACCATCTTGACTTTAACCTGACTCAAGGCATTATCCTGTCCGTTTTAAGGACTAAAGGCTACTTACATAGAGTAGTCCATTATACTGTAGGGAACAACTGACCACAAGTGGGTCTGATTATACTGAAGTGGTACAAATAACCAATACAACAGAGTTGTGAAGTAAACACTTAAAGGTCAGGACGGTAGAGTCCATGTGTAATAAATCCAAACATACGTCAAGGCAAGTGAGAGCAGATCAGGACTCAGGGAGCAGGGCACAGGAAGAAGGGTCACAACAATGCAGTAACACACTGTTTAACGTTAGACCTTCACTGGAACATAAGCTATCAGAGCTCAGATTTCATTTATAAACTCTGTGAGAACATTAAAGCTGAGCTCTGACTGGTTCCCATGGGCAACTAGAAAAGTTTTGGTCTCAGACACTTCGAAAACTCTCCCTCTAGGACCAAGAATGAGAAAGATAGAATGCAAAATGCCAACAAATAGAACATTATATAAATCTTCTCACTCCTCTTGCTCTATAAGATCTGGCCAGCAAGCTCCAATTTTTGTTTTTACACTTCCCTTTAAAGGTAGCTTTATAATCTGTGAGAAAGACTGGGGTCATTTATATAGTGAAGTCTCTATGATTTTTGTTTCTTTTTGGTGTTTTCTTGCTATATTAATGAGTTTAATTTCAATGTTTTTGTTCGATTTTTTAAGTTGGCGCAGTTTCTATACCTTTTTATGTGAAAGAGGCAAGTTCTGTGATCAAAAGATGCTTGCCTTGGTCTTTTTCTATGACAAAACTTGTTTTATACGGTCTTTGTTTATATGTTTTGCTTGTATAATTTTCTTTTTTTTGTAGCAATTCACCAATTTGCGGCAAAAAAGGCAAAATCAAACACGCACTCTGACACAAAGAAAAACTTTGAATTGGAGACATTGGGATAGTGGCAAAAGTGAAAAAAGGGTGCAAATAGAGAGAAAAACAATACACTATGATAAATGGCCCACCCCCATTGCTTGGAGATGAAGCATATCATGTCTAATCAATTTACATCAGAAGTAGAGAGTAAGAGATAGGTTTATGGTCTGTTGCTATGGTTAGTAAATTACCCTCTTTCATACGCTTTAATTGTCTACTGATCGCATTATTCACTTAAAATGCCACTAGACCGCGATCCTTTAATGGATTAGTAGACAATGAATGTTAATAAAGTCAAATATGCTTTGCCTTTCATTTAGGTGAAAGTTGGCTAATGCATATGTTAAGCACGCATAAATGGACAAAGTAGTTAAAAGATTTTAGCTAAACATATGGCAGCATAAGGGAATGACTCCTGTGATATTCCCCATAAAAGATAACTGTTATATTGTGTCATGGACATTTATTAAGACATTGTTTATCTAACGAATGCAATAATACAACGGTTTACGATTGTTGAAATTACAACGAACAGTAATTCTGCATTTACTTTTTATAGACAAACTTTGCTCAAATAGAAATAGACTTTTTATTTACGTGTAACTCTAATCTCCGCTCCAGACCCTTCACCCTGCAGTCATATTTAGAAGATTCCTAAACCTAATATATGTACCCCACTCCACATGGATAGCTGCTGTAAGTACACTTATTCTCCCAAAATAAAGGATACTACCATATATATATAGAAATCAAGCCTGATAAACCAGGGACACTTACTTATAGGATCCAGACACTATGCACTGGATATTTTGTTATCCAGGGCCTCCTAACTTCCAAAATAGCCTTGCTTGTTCAGCTTTACTACACAATAGCTTAATACGGAGGAAATTTGTGAACAGCTTTAAGACCAGATCACAGAGGGCTATAGTAGCCAATCATCACTCAGTAGCATAATTTTAAAAGTTGTTCAGAAGTAAGGGCCATAATAACAAATATAAGATTACCCACAGTCCACTGTGCCTGGACTAGAGTAAGTGTCCCTGTTTATCATGATGGATTTGATAGTAATATTTCCTTCATTTCATGGGCAGTACTGTACTACAAGCTGCTATCTAGTCGGAGTAGGCAACTTACATTTAGTTTACTGGAATTTTCTAAATATGACCGCTAAGGATTTTTATATGTAATACACTTTACATTCTAGTACTGAATCCTGCAACAACCACTCCCAATCTAGTCAAAACCCCCCTGAGTCGAACAGTCACGCAAATTTCAACATAAATGAGACTGTTTATAAGTTGGGTTGGTGTCATGTGGTGCCACCCAACTTAATGTTCCCCCTCAGGGACTTTCTGTCCATCTTGCTAGCATGACCTGGGCTTGTTTTTCATATTTCCTTTCCATGATCTATTCAGCACTAATGTCTGCAATTACTGCAGTTTGGCAGGGACTGTTAGTTTGCTCTACCAGTGAGGGTCCTGCCAGTTACATATCTAATTGACATGCCATCAATATTTATGTTCTGCAAATCCCTCTAAGGGATCCCCAAGGAAACTGATCTTTTTAATACTCTATAGAATGAGAGACTGCATTGGTTAGACACTAACACATATCCATAGCGACTATGGGGAGAAAAATAGATTTTCAGCCACACACATATCACATTGAACTTTAGGGTCTAGTCTCTGAATGTGAACCATAAATCTGACATATATAAGTTCTCATGTATCTCAAAGGAGATTTTTGACTCTGATGTTGACTAGAGTTTAAAGATAATAAAAAATGAATATGCACTTTATTTGAGGTCCCATGTGTGTGTCTAAGAGTCACCATTAACCTAAAAATAAAACTAGAGTTGGGAAAGTTGCTGTTTAGCCACGCTGCTCTTTAGTGTCACATAAAAGGGCAAACTGCTTGATTGTCAATATTTTTTGTATCAAAAGACAGATTAAATTTGTACCTCTTCGGTTATGTGTGAGATTTTGGGGGAAATAACCCTTTTATCTCTCATAAATGCTCTCAGTTTGCAAGTTACTATTAAGAGTATTCCCCTCCAGGCATACTCACTCAACTGTAACTACTTAATTTTTTTATTCAACTACAGTTATATAGTACTGTGCCACGTCTGTCCCTTAGAAACAAGATGGCTGTCCTTGATAGGCACACTCGGCAGTGGGTCGGTTTCTGGATATAATTAAAGAGGACAGCAAATATAATAATATTTATTTGGTGTGAGTTTACTGTATTTAATTAATTCAAGAGAGTAATATAAATAATTTTATTTGCGTGTGCTGTACATAATGATAAAATGGGGCACTGTTTGTATTCACATAAATTAGTGGAAAACTATATTCACGGGCACTATATAATTATTTATTCAGAGACCATAGTGTATTTGACATATACTGGGGGCAGAGAGTGGCCAGCTGGGGGTTGTATATTATTTAGGAGCACAGTGTGGGACATAGCTGTTATCCTGTGGATATTGTGAAATGTACTGACAGAGAATAAATTTTGAGGAGTCCATCAGTGGACAGATCAAGGTTAGAGCAAGCTAAGACTGTTTTGAACAACTTTATGGCAGCCCTGGTGTTCAGTACATATTGCTGCTATTTTTTTATGTGCTGTATATTAAGATATTTATTTAAGATATATATTTATGTGTGCAGCATAATTTATTGTGCGGCTACATCAGTTATTAGAAGTTTATTATGAGTTATTACCAGAAGATCACTTGTTCAAGTACAACTGTGTAAAAAAAATAAAAAGTAAAACATTTCAGACAAAAAGTTGTTTATAAAAAAAATATACAAAAAACAAAATTAGTGTCCAACCACCACCTCTACATGATAAAATCAAATAAAGTAATAAAAATACAAAATCACAAAATAACCCCCACATATTTGATATTGCCGCTTCCATAATGATCTGCACAATATATCGGAACTATTACTGGACGGTGAATGCTGTATTTAAAAAAAGCTTTCCTCCAAAAATTATGATTTGATATCAAATCCCTTCTCAAAAACTCCTTTCTTACAAAATCAACTTTTTAAATTATGCTAATGAGCCAGGAGGGCTGCTGGGGTTGTTACCAGGGCCCCACAGTGCTGCAACTTCTCAAGAAGTTAGACTGTCTCACCCTCCCCTCCGCTCACTTCATCCCTCTCTCTGCCTGCAGTAGAGGAAGGGGGGGGGGTCGTTCATAGTATAACAACTTGCAAACCGGCTTACTGGTAACATCCCCAAGTTGATTATATAAGAAAGGTTGCCATGCATAACATATATGAGAAGATTACCAAAGTTAAAGTGCCTGGATCTACGAATAATTCCCTTTTGTAATTGAATTTATAGTGGAAAACAAAGATACACAATAAATAAAATGCAAAAATAAAAAAATTAATCTCATGGGAAAAATAGTGATATAACAAAATGAACGTCTATACTTGTGGATCACAGTTTGTTAAAGAAAAAAATCATTATCACGCTTGCACTATGTATTTATCAGATTGTTTGCAGTGAGCTGTCATATTTTTACTACCTACAAGCTAGATTTAAATCTTCATTTGCATATAAATCACCATAAAGATGTCGTTGAGAGTTATGAGTCATTAGAGGAACAGACTGACTGAGATATGAACATCCATAAACTAGAATCAGTAATAAGGGGTATGAAATCCCCTAAAAACACCATCTGACAAAATGATGGATCTATTTCAGTAATGACAGAATCATCAGGAGTTTGTCTTAACATCTGTTCTACCAACTGATACATTAGAAAATGTGGCAAAACTCCTTTTATTTTGCAGTCAAACATAATTATTTGCTATTAGTGTATGATCTCACGGACCATCAGTTTGTAAGGATGATAGGGAAGCAGACATGCCATCTACATAGTGCACATGTGCTTATTTGACTGCATGGGCAATCGTGCATCAGCTTTTTAATTTGGATATTTGGGTAAGACAAAGTTAATAAAATAAAACATTCATTGAGACTGGTGACCATTATGACTACACTCATTTCCTATAAAGAAGAAAAATACCCCAGACCTCTTTAATGAATGATGAGTTTCCATATGGTCAAAGGTGAAAAGTCGTTTTCAAAAATAGTACATAGTCCCGTCCTCGTCACTGAAGTTGCGCTGTGATATATGGCCAGTGCACAGCTCTTGTTTTATAGATCGACTACAATCATGTGCTTTTGGCCTTCTACTACTAATGACCTTTCCATTAGTAATTGATTGGTCAGGGTAAATCCCTAGAATCCTAGAATCCCGATGATCAGAGCACAGTGCCACATTTAGTGTATTGGCTGATGGGGTAAACTGCAGACACAGCTCTTTGGAAGTGCGTTAGAGCTATACCTGCAGTACAGCTTGATGACCAATATACTATGAATGTGGCTCTTCCAACTATTAATGTAGTGAATAACAACTGACCTCCACCATCCCCATGATAATATTTTTTGTCATATAGAGCAAGAGCCTGGGAAACTTCAAATTGTTGATGAACCAGTAGCACTTTATGGGTCAGAACATGGTCATCATTCTTTGTGTTCGTGGATGTTCAGAATAGAGTTTTTCACAAAATTCGGAATCCCCCAAAAACTGTCTAACATGCTTTGTACAATGATGATTGAGTGTTGCAAACAGGATTACCAAAGTTGTTACCTGTTTTGGACCTAATTGTAAGGTACGGCGGGTTATGGACCCACTAGACCTTCTAATCTAACCATCTTGACTTTAACCTGATCTCAAGGGCATTATCCTGTCCATGACTACATAGAGTAGTCCAGTTATACTGTAGGGAAAACTGACCCAAGTGGGTCATGAGATACTGAAGTGAGGTACCAAAGTAACCAATACACAGATGTGTGAAGTAAACAATTAAAGGTCAGGACAGGTAGAGTCCATGTGTAAGTAAATCCAAACAATAAGTCAAGGCAAGGAGAGCAGATTCAGGACTCAGGGGACAGGGCACAGGAAGAGGGTCACAACAGAGACAGTTAACCAACTGTTTTAACGTTAGACCTTCACTGGAACAAGTAAGCTATCAGAGCTCAGATTTCATTTTATAAACTGCTGTGAGAACATTAAAGCTGAGCTCTGACTGGTTCCCATGGGCAACTAGAAAAGTTTTGGTCTCAGACACTTCTGAAAAAATCTCCCTCTAGGACCAAGAATGAGAAGAATAGAATGCAAAATGCCAACAAATAGAACATTATATAAAATCTTCTCAACTCCTCTTGCTCTATAAGATGCTGCCAGCAAGCCTCAATTTTTGTTTTTTACACATTCCCTTTAAAGTAGCTTTATAATCTTGAAGGAAAGACTGGGGGTCATTTATTATAGTGAAGTCTCTATGATTTTGTTTCTTTTTGGTGTTTCTTGCTATATTAAATGAGTTTAATTTCATGTTTTGTTCTATTTTTAAGTTGGCGCAGTTTATACCTTTTTATGTGAAAGAGGCAAGTTCTGTGATCAAAAAGATGGCTTTCCTTGGGTCTTTTTCTATGAAAAAAAACTTGTTTATACGTTCTTGTTTATATGTTTTGCTTGTATCATTTTCTTCTTTTTTTGTAGCAATTCAGCCAATTTGCGGCCAAAAAAGGCAAAAATCAAACAAGCACATCTGACACAGAAAAAAACTTCTCCAAATTTGAATTGGAGACATTGGGATAGTGGCAAAAAGGTGAAAAAGGGTGCAAATAGAGAGAAAAAACAATAACAACTATGATAAATGACCCCCATTGCGTTGGAGAGAAGCATATCATAGTCTAATCAATTTAGCATCAGAAGTAGAGAGTAAAGAGATAGGTTTATGGTCTGTTGCTATGGGTTAGTAAATGTACCCTCTTTAGTCATACGCTTATAATTGTCTACTGATCAGAGGTATTCAGCTTAAAATGCTCACTAGACCGCAGGATCCTTTAATGGATTAGTAGACAATGAATGTTAATAAAGTCAAATATGCGTTGCCTTTCATTTAGGTGAAAGTAATTGGCTTAATGCATATGTTAAGCACAGCAAGAATGACAAATTATTAAAAGATATTTGCTAAAACATATGGCAGCTATAAGGGAAATGACTCCTGTGATATTCCCATAAAAGAATTAACTGTTATAATTTGTCATGGGACATTTATTAAGACATGGTTTATCTTAACGAAATGCAATAATACAACGGTTACGATTGTTGTGAAATTACAACGAACAGTAAATTCTGCATTTCTTTTTATAGACAAACTTTGCTCAAAATAGAAATAGATGTTTATTTTACGGTAACTCTAATCTCCGCTCCACCCTTCAACCTGCAAGTCATATTTAGAAGATTCCAGTAAACCTAAATATATGTACCCACTCACACTGGATAGCTGCTGTAGTACACTTATTCTCCGAAATTAAAGGAAATATACCATTAAAATCAAGCCTGATAAACCAGGGACACTTACTTATAGATCCAGACACTATGACTGGATATTTGTTATCAAGGGCCTCCTAACTTCCAAAATAGCCTTGGCTTTTCAGGCTTTTACTACACAATAGCTTAAGTAGCGGGGGAAATTGTGAGACAGCTTTAAAGCCAGATCACAGAGGGCTATAGTAGCCAATCAGACTCAGTAGCATAATTTTAAAAGTTGATTTAAGAAGGAAGGGGGCCATGAATAACAAATATAAGATTACCACAGTCACAGTGCCTGGATCTATGAGTAAGTGTCCCTGGTTTATCATGATGGATTTCCTTTCATTTCTGGGCAGTACTGTACTACAGCAGCTATCTAGTCTAGTAGGCACGTACATTTAGGTTACTGGAATTTTCTAAATATGACCGTCTAAGGATTTTATATGTAATACACTTTACATTCTAGTACTAGAATCCTGCAACAAACACTCCCAATCCAGTCCAGAAACCCCACACTGAGATGGACAGTCACACAAAATTCAACATAAATGAGACTGTTATAAAAGTTGGGTTGGTGTCATGTGTGCTAATCCAACTTAATGTCCACATCAGTGACTTTCTGTCCATTTTGCTAGCATGACCTGGGCTTGTTTTTCATATTTCCTTTCCATGATCTATTAGCACTATGTCTGCAATTACTGCAGTTTGGCAAGGGACTGTTAGTTGCTCTACCAGTGAGGGTCCTGCCAGTTACATATCTTATGACATGCCATCAATATTATATGTTCTGCAAAATCCCTCTAAAGGGAATCCCAAGGAAACTGATCTTTTGAATACTCTATAGAATGAGAGACTGCATTGGTTAGACAGCTAACACATATCCCTAGAGGACTATGGGGAGAAAAAATAGATTTTCAGCCACACATCTATCACATTTGAACTTTGGAGGTCTAGTCTCTGAAAATGTGAACCGTAAAATCTGACATATATAAGTATCTCATGTATCTCAAAAGGACAGATGTTTGACTCTGATGTGAGACTAGAGTTTAAAGATAATAAAAAATGAATATGCACTTTATGATGAATGGTCCCATGTGTGTGTCTAAGAAGTCACCAGTAACCTAAAAATAAGAAATAGAGTTGGAAAGTTGCTGTTGACCACGCTCTTTATTGTCACAGAGGGCAAATGCTGAATTGCAATATTTTTGTATCAAAAGAAGATAAATTTAGACCTCTTCGAGTTATTTGAGATTTTGGGGGAAATAACCCTTTTATTCTCATAAAAGCTCTTCAGTTTGGCAAGTTACTATTAAGAGTATTCCCCTCCTGGCATACTCAACTCAACTTAACTACTTAATTTTATTCAACTAAAGTGATGATAGTAATGTAGCCACGTTGTCCCTTAGAAACAAGATGGCTGTCCTTGGATAGGCACACTCTGGCAGTGGGTGCCATGCATGCTATATTAAGCTCTTTACCGGGTACCAAGTGGCATAGTCTGTCAATACATATTCCTTACCAAAGCTTTTGCAGATGGAGATTTGTCTGATCAAATCCACAACCACCCTCCTGAAAGGCTCTTCAATTATGGACAGAGTTACTAGTGGGGCTTTTGGGTTCGGTCCAGTCCAGAAGTCAAGCCAGGTAGAATACGTATAACCGAGACACAGACGTTGGAATTTGTAGATTGTGATAAAAGAACAACCCACATTAAATTTATATATGTAATTGTCTTAAGGGCACACTAGACAAATCAATACATACAAGGGATTATATGCACAGTTGCCATTCCCCAAAAACACACAGGGAAGCAGCACTCCTGAGAAGTTGTGAAGTGTAAATGCTAAGCCAATGAGACTAATTCACCTTGTGCTCCACCAATGGGATGCCCAGCACTTTCAGATTCTTCCCACCTTTTTGATGTATCTTGACTTGTAATAATCCACAGGAAAAGAACAATTTCCAAGGCTCCTAGGTGGGTGCAGAAATGCCTCCTGCCTGGACCTCGGATGAATTCTAATTTCTCAATGGGAAGTCATAGGAATATGGTTCCAGTGCCATTACACCTGTACGGATCTCAGTATCTAGGTGCCAATGAGTAAAGTGGCTTGCACACCCCATGGAGATTATTATCCTATCCAGCTTGTATTTAAGGTATGCACTGTTATTATATGAAAAGACCTGACATGTGCCCACCTTGCTGTATACTTCTTATCACAGTACAGTACAGGAAAGCGCTATAAATACACCATAATTGATTCTACTAGATTTGAATCAACCTTTTACTTTGGACATTGGTACTTCATAGGTAGGGGTGGGGGAAATTTGTCTCAGGTCCTGAATCTCTTTCTAATCTTCATCCAGTGGCTTTTTTCTCAATGAAGGTCTAACCCTCGAATGCAATTATGATGTGGGTAATCAAGAACTCTTGGCCATTAAATGGCTGTTTGAGCAATGGAGACACTTTCTTGAGGGGGCCAAACACCAAATTACAGCAATGACCAATCATAAGAACCTACTGATTTTGGATAGTGTTCTGAGACTTTCTCCCAGGCTTGTTGTCATTATTTTTCACTTGTTTTAATTTCATCATGCATCATCCCGGTACTAAGAATGGTAAAGTTGATGCCTTCTCTCTTACAGTTTCTCCAGCAATAGCCCAGAGGGTGTTCTGGAAAATATCCTGTCAGGGCTCAGTGTCTTGTCAATTTCTGGTTTCCCCCATTACAGTATGAGTGCATTGTATTAAAGGAATGGCCGCTTCTTGCGTTTGTCATTTATCCAAACCAGCTATTGCATTGTTGTAAAAAAAAAGATCCCTTTTTAATGCCCTGCTGTGTTGATTTTAAAGTTATAAAGATTTTTTGCCAGACACGTGTCATTCGAAAAACTCTAGATGTATCTAATAGGTTAATTAACGGTAGTCGATAATCATAATGATTTTCACATGACATTATACATTATTAGAACAGTAAAATATACACAAGCAAAAAAAATGGAAAATACTTCTCAAATGTTTTATACTAATTCACATAGTTACAGTACATCAAAGTTGAGAATTTCCACGTAGCCAGATAACTCAGTAAAGTACATTCCGAAAATATTTCTGTATTGTTGATACAATATAACAATACCACAGTTGTAATATGATAAAAATATTTCTGAAATAGAATCACATAGAAGATTAGATTATTTTGCAGAAAATGTTGGAAGCTGTAAAATGTATGCAACATACTAAATAACTGCATAAAAAGATAAGGCAGATCAGATGTCGCAGCTATTGGATATCTAACAGCTATTGACCTACAAGTCAAATTTGATCTATTTCAATGTAGCGCACAAAATAGCACTTGTTACTGGTGCTAGACCATGTGTCGCCATGTCAATCACACTTTATTAGTAGAAGAAATGCAGCATTAAGGACATAAATAATACTGAACCTTCTCCAAGTGAAATATTTTAAAAATTATTTCCATCTAAAAAAATTTACTCTTTGAGTTAAATTAATTTAAAGAATTTAATAAAGATTATTATTATAATAAAGAATGAATTAATGCTTACAATATTTTTTGCCAGAATCTACTGGTGAAAAGATTATTTTACAACTGGAAAGTCATGAAAAAAAGGAAAGGGGGTTCAATGACATGAGAAAGAAATATGAAAGAAAACTACATATTACAGTAACATGAAACGCTGCTACTGATGGTACAGTATTGGTGGGCTGACTTTGAGACCCGAACAGTGAACAGGGTGATTAGGTTATAAAGCTCATTACTTCTTCTTTGTCTGTTCACATACAGAAACTTATAAAGTATTGTGGTTTTCTCTGACACAGTCACCAAAAGGTGACAAATAGCCTATCAAATGGAATTGTCAGAAACCTGTCCAGCAAATAGCGCAACCACAACCAGACTTGGCGCAAGCTGTCAGACTGATGACGTGGTGGCAAACTCACCCTGTGATGTCCCTGCAAGCTACAAAACTGTCTAAAGCTGATAAGCCACCCTGATAAGGGTGAACCTGCTACCAGGAACAGTAACTAACGAAACCCGGAGAGACCCTGCAAGTGAATAGGGAGCTGGCAGCTGCTGGATGGTGGAGTGGACTGGTAACAGGAGGTCAGAGACAGACCAGTGTACACACAAGGACACAGAGGGACAAACACCAGATACAGATAAAAATGCGGTGGTGGACAGGATTGGTCAAAACTAAGATGGAAGTGAAGGCACAGAAGGGGTTGAGAAAATGTAGCAGAGGTCAGATATACAGAATAGCAAAGAAATAACATTAGCAATATGGAAAGGTTTAAGGAGACTAGTTGAATGAGCAACGTGTAATGGGACTAGGCAGGTAGTTTCTGGACACCACCACCAGAAACTCACTGGACTGGACAGGGCTGAGCTACACAGAGCTGAGTGTGGCTCAATCGATCACAACACAGCAGCAACCTAAGCCACAGTTCACATACACAATACACAAAGCAACTAAGCCACACACTACAGACTGAGGAAGACTTTGGTATGGATGTTACAGTCAGTTTTTACATATTTCTAAAAAATGTTCAGCTATTAGTTACCTACAATGATTTTGATTTTGGTAGTAAAGGATTTAACAGAAACATTCCTGGTTCTCATTAGTGTGAGCCGTGGAAGGCTTGTGTGAAATCATTGGCCACCTCTAAAAATGTCTAGCTACTAGTTTATAGACTAGCTGCACACAAAAGTATACTACATTCTAGTTTTCAAATAAGGTTTTTGTGCTGATAATCTGCTGCATAATACAGTATAATTATAGTATATAAGATTTTCAATACTTTCAGTACTTTATGTACGGTGCAGATTTATTTCTGGTCAGAAGTGTAGATATTTTCATACACGGCATGTAAATATTCTGCAGGGAATTATAACTATGAAATTATGGATTAAAATCTGCATGTGTTATGGAGGTACAGTAGCTGCTGCTATTGTAGTGCCAGATTATTGATGAAATTACACTGTGTAAATTCCTGTCTTGCTAACATGAGGGCTTCTTCTTCCCCTCCATGGTGTCCGTGGCAGTGACGCTTTCATTCTGTTATCTGATTCTTCAATGTGTATAAATTAAAAATCACTTTTTTAATGCAGGGATTAGCCAAAGACTGAATTGCAAGAACAACTGTTATATAACTCAAGTGCGTGATAATAGAAAAACAGTAGTTCTGGCAAAGCTCTTTTCTAAGAAGTACATTATATATTTATTGAAAAGTTCATGGACGGCTGGCTGCAAGTATGAGAAAAATATTTCTATAAAATGCCTTTAATGTGTATTCTTGCAGGTTCCTCCCATTACATGAGCAGTTTGTCTTTCACTTTGCCTGTGAAGTTGCACTAATGGTCTATCCCTGTAAGGCATAGCCAGATATAACTGAGATTTATGAGACTGCTAACTCGGCTTACAAGCAAGATTGTTAGGTGTTTTACATTCAAGACATACTGTGATTCCACAGTACTAACTTGTGTAATTGTGATACTGTGGGGGTCATTTATCTCAGTCTTTTCATTTTTTTTCTCTCTTTTTTGTTGCATTTGCATATTTATTGAAAAAAGTGCTACTTTTTCTAGTACAGCACAGTTTTTCAATGTTAGATACATCTTCACAATCCAGATGTAGACATATAAAAATCTTTGCAATTAAAATATCTCCTTCATTAGCATCATCAACTTTTCGAAAATGCAAACTTGATCATGTAAGCCTCGGAACAAGACATATGGTGGATCCCAGGGTTTAGTACAAATGTTTGATTTTATATAAAGAGCTGAATACTTTTAATCTTTGTGAGTATAATAAATACTTTTATACTAAAAAGAATTGCATTGATCTGCACTATGGTTCCACTCTACTTTGCCTAGCTTTTTGTTGGGAGTTTAAAATCACAGAGTGGGAAAATGCATGAGGATTTCTGCTATTGTGTGAACAGCTCCTCATTAAGAGGAAAAAGCGAGTATAGGCCTTAACGCATTAGGACATAGATGTACATCATAATGCCAGTAAGAATGTATGAAGAAGACTCAGGGACTGAGCCCATTTCACACATGGTGGGTGTTTGCAGCATTGTACCCACTGCTGTCAACCATTTTCCTTCTGCTGGCCAAATTTTAGTTTGTGTTCAACTGTGGCTTGAGTGATTGATCATCGACATCAGAGATGTCCATTTCCCCCTTAAGTGTCCGCTTAGTTTCTTCACAGGTCACTGGTTAATTTCAGTGTTCTAAAACTTATTGTCCATTTCCCTTGATGTTGCTATTGCTTTACTATTCCTTGTATCTGACCTCTACTATGTTTAATTGACCATCTCTTGCCTCTCGATTTTGTACTTTTCTGCCATCTTGAATTTGACCTAGTTTTGCCTGATTTTGCAGTCGCTTGCCTTTTTATACAGAGGGGAGGGATGAGGAGAGCTCACACCCCTCTTCTACACCCGGCCATGTGCTACACCTGGGTTTCTGCCCCCTTACGGTCGTGTGCATGTAGCCATCAAGTCCAATCTTTATATTACACTATTGAAAAAAGATGTTTTCAAAACGAAAATCCCCTTAAACCCTAAAGCGAATAATTTTGACTGATAAAATGTTACAAATAGATTGAGCAAATAGGCGAAAACTACTCTGGGGTGCAGAGAAGATTCTCTTGGTATAGAAACCCGTCAGTATTAATTCATAGCGGCACTTTTAACTCTTTTGCATAGTGGATATTTTCCGCTAAATCATTTACTTTAAACTGTGACCATGATCTAAGAGCTGCGGTTAGGGACTCACAAACAATTGCACAATAAAGCTAAATCCTGTGAATTTGCTGGCAATTACATGTACCTGTTGCTATGACAACTTGTAAGTAATGTTGACAACCATGTAATAGAACATCAGAGGGTATATATTTAAGCTTTGACACCCATGGACAAAATGTGTATTGTATTTGCATTAGAAAGAAAGTTAGTGAAAGATCTTAGCATGAACCTGGAGCTTACAATAAAAAGGGGCCACTTGTGCATTATATTGCACATTTGTCAAAATCTGCAGTGACCTCATCACGTTTATATATCTCGTCAGTGAATATCAAGCTTCCTGCCGCTTCCATCAAAAAAAAGCCTTAGCGCCGCATTGTATCTATCACATATAATACTTCTGTTTACAAGACATTACATGACATTGCATAACACAAGCATATTGGTCTATGGCAATTTAACATGACAGAATGTCACATGCTCTGAAAACTATAGAAATATGGTGGAAGGAATTTATTATATTAAAAAAGTGACACATTCAAAACAGGAAAAAATGTAAACAGTTCACCGTGGCCAAGCAGGTCAGTTTACAGGAAACCTACCATGAGGAGTCTACCGTCATAAGTAGATAATAATAATAATCTTTATTTATATAGCGCCATCAAATTCCGTAGCGCTTTACAAATCATAGATCTGACGGTAGATTTCTCTGGTCTGCCTCTGCCCTAATCTGTAATTTAATAATCCTGGATCCTAAACTAACTTGTTAAAAACTTTATTTTAACAATATGTAAATTAACTGCAGAGGTCATTGGGCGTGGAATAGCCTTAGCTCCCAGTGCCTGGCCAGGCCACTCTACACCCCAAGTCATAATTTAATCATGTGGCATCCCCGGGCCCTTCCCTCTACGTTTCTATTTCAGTGCCGAGCCATGGGCCCAGTAGGTGACTACGCTAATCAGGGACATAGAGGGCCAGGGGCACGGCATGAATAAATTATGACACGGACAGTCCCTTTGTTGCTATTGACTTAGGTGTTGCAGCCCAGCCTGGCCCGCCCACCTCATTCAGTCCTTCTTCTTCCTGGGCAAGGTCAGGTGGCGTCGAGTGACCTGTATGTGGTAAGTATGATGTGCTTGAGGTAAGTATAAAAATTTGCCTTTTTTATGATAAATCTCCCCCTATGTGTGTGTGTACATACTGTATCTATGTGTGTATTATGTATGTATGAGTGTAGAACTTTATGTATGTATATGAGTTTATTAACATGTGAATTTACAAATATGTATATATTTTCTTTTCAAACGAAGAAGGGGCCCCAAGAGGCTATGGTACCCAGCCTATCCTAGTTATGCCCCTGATTACTGCATCTTGTGAATAGGGTTTTGTAAAATACTATTTTCTCTTATCTCTTTCTTATTGTACTATAATTTTGTTGCAGTTTACATATTTACACCTAAAAGCAACAAATATATGATTTCTGAATGTGAGTGGTCAATGCAACTTGGTTCTGGCCTATTAATTTAACTCATTGATGGATGTTGGCGTTACTCCCACATCTAAGGACACCTTTAGAGCAATTATCAGATTTTTCAGTACAAACATACTCTCTTAAAAGCTTTGTTAAAATGTATACAATCTTCTCTGTTATCATGTTATGCGTCATACACTCATTGTACTTTATTTAGGTCACTGACCTTTTAGTTCTGCACCTGCTAGCAATGAATGCATACATATATTCATGATTGAAACTCTTGCTTGGTCATGCAACATTACATGCTAGAATGCACACTCAGGTCCACACATGTTCTGTTAATTCCTTTTACTTACTGCTTTAGTCCTTGTCAGGGCACATAAAGAGGATCTTTCAGCTCTCCTTATATGTTTGTTTTAGTAAATCGATGAAGTCTCCATATAACAACAACTCTGAATCAACAATTGTTGAAGGTTACTCTATTAATCCTGCTAGAATTTAATAATTTCACAACTGAATGCTGAATGGTGGTTTGTCCCTACAAAATATAAGAGTGAATCAATTAATCGATTCATAGATTTGGTGCAAATCTGGAGATTTTCAGACACCAAATTGAATCTGTCAGAATTTTCTGTGTGGACTCTGGCTGCTGAGTTCTGAGCCACACTGAGGGCTGCTTTTCTGGAAACTGTGATTGTCAGATACCTTTCAGAATCCCTGGAAAACTGGGTTGTTCATTATGGAACTCAGTGCTGTTTCAGAGCTGGTTATTTGTTTCTTCTGAGACCTGACTCTGTGGGGCTTATTTACTAAGTGTCCGTGGAAATTTTTGGGATTTGCGCGCTGTGACAGCTATTTAGAAGGGGATTGTGTCGCATGTGATCGCGTTTTGGCGCAGCAGCGCCGGCTTTCAATTGGTGGATGGGCTGTCGGAGAATCCGACTGATTTGGACTGAGCGCGGGATTTAATATTAAAATTGTGTTGCAATCAATGCACTTACATACACCGGGAAGAAGAAGGTGAACTCCGGCGTACCTGAGCGGGGAAGCAACAGTTGCAGGAAATCGGGAGTACGATCTTTGTGAATTGTGGCACAGTGCATTATCATCGGACAATGTTGGAAATGGTGTTTGAGCAACAGCAGGCAATTGTTGAATTCCAGCTCCAAAATGTCATGTGAGTCAAAGTAGTGATCAACAGTACTTGACCACCACTGACTCAGCCACAATGTCGGACGTTTGTTCAGTGTTGCACTGGTTTCAATATGCCACCAATATGGTCAGTGCTTATAATGCCATTGTCAGGGCTACCATCCCCATCTTTCATCTGCTTTAAAAAGTTCTTCTGGCCATGTCAGAGGATGCAATGGTGGCACAGGAGAAAGAATAAGAGGAACAGGTGTCAGGCCAGTTCACATGTGACTTGCAGGGCACTGCACTGTACAAGGACACTTTTTGAGTAAGAAAAGGGGAAAGATGAAGCAGCATACAGACCGAGATATTCACTAGTTCTGATTGCTGGGTAGCCATGATGGTGGTTCCTTGCAACAAGAATAGCATAGGAAAAAAGAGGGAGTACAAGCACAAAATGGCGGAAAAATTTCTGGCGGGATTTCTATCCTACATTAAAAGCTCAGTGGAAGAACGTATGTTTTCAGAGCACATGTTATCATCACCAACAAGAGGTTCCGCCTGTGTACAACCAACGGGGACATCCTCATGTTGATTAAAATGAACCAAGCATGGATCTCACACGTGAAATACCGAAACTTGAAATTGACAAATTCTGCAGTAGCTGGATTTTAATTTTAATATAGGTTTTCCCTATATATATAAACTAAGTAATTTATTCATGCCCCCTGACCTGACTGGCACGTCTACACAGTGTTCAGTGTTCCCTTTGCAATTCTTGTACAATCCTGCGAGAATTGGAGAGGGAGAGCTGGTGATGTCACATGTGTAGACGTGCCAGTTGGGCTGGTGGGCATGAGTAAATTACTTAGTGGCTTACTTACCATCAGCTAACCTGATCAGTAGATGTCATTTAACCGTAGGGAGAAGAAGTGTTTGTGGTTTTGCCATCAGTTCTTTTACCGCTATGAGAATAAATGGGTCTGAACACCCAGAGTGCCTTTAACCGCTGTGACAATAACATAATTTTATTAGTTTTTTAATTATTGTTTTCTTTTTACTTGTTATTATATTAATTATTTTCCCTAATCCATTTTGGTCAGTGCAACAGCCCCCCAGTCCAGGCCCGGAACCAAAAACCAAGACAAACATTTGAGAAGTATAGCTGTATTGTTTAATGTTTTATGAGTGTACAATAGGCTGATACTTGATATTCTGTCAAAACAACTTTTCATAAGCCATCTAATAACAAATTATATCTCTCAATAGATAATCTAGTATTATACCAAGCTATGCAAGATGGTGACACTTAAAAATAAAGTAAACATTTAAAATGAGAAAATAAAAACTAAATATGTGTCATAATATGTTTTTTAATTAGTGATAAAATGGATTATATATTCTCTTGAAATGCTTTTGAAGTAGGATAAGAAATGTATTGCCTCATAAAAAAGCTCCAAATATAGAAAACTAGAACAGAAACAGTAATGATCCGCACATCAGCAGCAGTATAATTACAATCCACAGTCTGTCTCACTAGCTGAAAAAAAAACAAATCCATTAGGCAAATAAGTGAGCGAGAGAAGAAAGCACCACATTCATTTGTATACTAAAGTATTTTGTACTTACTGATAACTGCAATTCAAGAACCTGCTATCTATTATAATTAGGTTAACGCACAGATAGAAGCTGTGTTACAATGTGCTTTTCAGGCAAATGTAGAAAACTATGAAAAAAAACTCTAAAGAACAATTCAACTGCACTTTGTAACCCCTGCAAGATAGCCCCATGCTGCTCTATAAATATGTTACTGTCTGAACAATTTCCAAAATATGAGATTATAGAATATTTCTGATAAGCAACTGCAGGAATTCTTCCCCAAGCAGGAAAATGTTCTCGTAATTATAATATAAAATGTGCAAAATATGGAGAGCGGTTTTAGTCTTGCAGTTAAAAGCCATAATAAATTATTATCTAAAAACAATCTATCAGTGCAGAAGTTCTGGAATTGTATTTTTCACAATGAATTACTTTTCTAACTGGTGTATGAAAGGAAATGTGATACATGGTGCTGTATTCACAGCTGCAGGTTTGTCCCACATGTCAATGCTCTCCAGACAAGAAGATCAAAGTCTTAGCCAACGTCTTATATATATATGGTCATTTTGTGTGAAAGAAAATGCAATGCAATATGTGCTCGGTGATAGACAGTCCTTGAGATACGATAAAGATGAAGGGAAACATATAACCCATCTATTCGATGTAATGGGGCTTGGTAGATACTTATCAATACATCAGAAATTCTTAAGCTGAGCACTAAGCCTCATTGATGACAAACTTAATCTTTATTTCAGCCGAGGCTTAAGTTGCTTCAATGACCCTAACACAGGCTGAAAAGAAAATAAAAAAAACATAATAGAAGCCCATTGCCGTCAAAGTCACAGTTTAGTTAATACAAGTTACTGAAATAGAAAATGTGCATGTCTTTTAGTTTCAATTTTTATGTCTTCAGTGTTACAGCATAGCGTTGTTGCTTTATGGCACAGCTTTTGGACTGACTCCATGTTTGATCATGTATAAGGGTTTGGAATCCCTTGCATAGCATTAGGAAAGGCGAGTGGTGGTGGGGTGGTGTACATTCAGCAGATAATGCTTCTACACCCTCTGTTGCTACACTATTGTCATACATCTATATGTTTTTAGAATATGAATTTCATTTTATAAGTTTAGATATGACTCCGCAGAGTGAGCTATTATGTTCTAATCTTTCATGGATGTTAAGAAAAATCCTAGACTGGACTTATTTATAAAAAGTGTCCTAAAGTTGAAGGGAACTTGTCATCAAGATTTTACCATTAAACCTACAGTTCCCACAGAAGTCTTCTCACTGTTACTCGTGTCTTCTCACAGTTTTTATTATAAAAATCCATAGCTCATATCTTTATTAAATCATTTTAAAGCGGACTCACCAAGTGTTTTCTATGCTCCAACATCTCACTCAGCTCCCTCACTCCCCCTCCTTCATTATTTTTCTCTTCAGTAATTCACTGAATTTATCTTAAAGTACAACTGTAAAGTATAAAAACGTTTGCCTAAAAAAATAAGCAATTTTCTAATTCTGTATATCTGTTTGTATTCTTAGTTTAAAATACTTTTTATAAGTTGCTCTATGATTAAAGAGAGTATACAACTCTTTCATATCATCTAAATAGAAAGGAGCTCTAATGGCCATTTTACTAGGTGAATGAGCATGGAAACTTGCTTCCTATCATTGCCCAGTGTAAAAAGGCCCCACAAATTTGTTAGGCATAAAAATGATAGTTACCGTGTATAAACAGGGCATGTACTGGAGGAATTGCGTCCCACTCTTCTTCTTTGCTATGCAGCTTCAGTTCATTGAGGTTTTTTGGCAGTTTATACACCACTCTCCTAGGGTCCTGTCAAAGTCTTTCAATTGGCTTTAGGTCTTGGCTTTGATTCTTTTGTTCTACAGGCATTATTTTGTAGATGATGTGCTTGAGATCATTGACCTGTGGCATAACCAAGTGAAAGACAGGCCTTAGCTGTTGGAAATCTTGGTAGACTTAATCACTGTAAGGTGTCCAGTTTCTATGACTGCATAACAGGCCCAAATCATTATCTCTCCAACACTATACCATGCATGGTATGAGGAATTTGTTTTGATTTTGAAAAGTGCCACTGCCGTTCTGGTAAAAGGCCTCCATTTTGGTCTAGTCTGTCCAAAGAACCTTGTTTCCAAAGTATTGTGGTTTGTTCCGATGTAATTTTGCAAACATAAGCCATTTTGCCATGTTCCTGATCTCTTTTGTGGCAAAGTTTCCAAAGAAGACAAATTTGTTCAGTAATTTTCTACTTGAACATTTATGAAAGGTAAATGAAAAATGAATCCCTTATTTTTGTAACATGGTCTCTAGGCATTGTACAGCCTAAGGCTACATTTACACTGCTGTTGCCCGCCCTACACGGCGGGCACACGGCAGTACGGGAAAGAGGAGAAGGGGGAGAGCGCCGCTCATGCCCGCCCCTCTCCATAGGAATATATGGCGCACACCGCCGTATGCCCGAGAAAGTTAGAACATGTCCTATCTTTTTCCGGAATCCCGTTTGGTGGCGTGCGCCCATTGCCTTCTATGGGGGACGTACACTCACCGGCCACTTTATTAGGTACACCATGCTAGTAACGGGTTGGACCCCCTTTTGCCTTCAGAACTGCCTCAATTCTTCGTGGCATAGATACAACAAGGTGCTGGAAGCATTCCTCAGAGATTTTGGTCCATATTGACATGATGGCATCACACAGTTGCCGCAGATTTGTCGGCTGCACATCCATGATGCGAATCTCCCGTTCCACCACATCCCAAAGATGCTCTATTGGATTGAGATCTGGTGACTGTGGAAGCCATTTGAGTACAGTGAACTCATTGTCATGTTCAAGAAACCAGTCTGAGATGATTCCAGCTTTATGACATGGCGCATTATCCTGCTGAAAGTAGCCATCAGATGTTGGGTACATTGTGGTCATAAAGGGGTGGACATGGTCAGCAACAATACTCAGGTAGGCTGTGGCGTTGCAACGATGCTCAATTGGTACCAAGGGGCCCAAAGAGTGCCAAGAAAATATTCCCCACACCATGACACCACCACCACCAGCCTGAACCGTTGATACAAGGCAGGATGGATCCATGCTTTCATGTTGTTGACGCCAAATTCTGACCCTACCATCCGAATGTCGCAGCAGAAATCGAGACTCATCAGACCAGGCAACGTTTTTCCAATCTTCTACTGTCCAATTTCGATGAGCTTGTGCAAATTGTAGCCTCAGTTTCCTGTTCTTAGCTGAAAGGAGTGGCACCCGGTGTGGTCTTCTGCTGCTGTAGCCCATCTGCCTCAAAGTTCGACGTACTGTGCATTCAGAGATGCTCTTCTGCCTACCTTGGTTGTAACGGGTGGCGATTTGAGTCACTGTTGCCTTTCTATCAGCTCGAACCAGTCTGCCCATTCTCCTCTGACCTCTGGCATCAACAAGGCATTTCCGCCCACAGAACTGCCGCTCACTGGATGTTTTTTCTTTTTCGGACCATTCTCTGTAAACCCTAGAGATGGTTGTGCGTGAAAATCCCAGTAGATCAGCAGTTTCTGAAATACTCAGAACAGCCCTTCTGGCACCAACAACCATGCCACGTTCAAAGGCACTCAAATCACCTTTCTTCCCCATACTGATGCTCGGTTTGAACTGCAGGAGATTGTCTTGACCATGTCTACATGCCTAAATGCACTGAGTTGCCGCCATGTGATGATTAGCAATTTCTGATTAGAAATTAAGTGTTAACGAGCAGTTGGACAGGTGTACCTAATAAAGTGGCCGGTGAGTGTATAGCAGACGTATATTGGCTGTATATACGTCGGCCGTATATATGTCCCCCATACGGCAGTCTGAATGTAGCCTAACCTGGGAAGATTGAAAACTGTCTGGAATGTTTTTCACTTGCCAATAATCTTTCTCGTTGTGAATTCAGGGACCTCAGATTGATTGGAACTAGCCCTATTTCACTTCTAAGATTGGTGGAAAGCAAAAACTCCAACTAAAGTTTAGCATACCTTGTGTCCCCTTGGCATTGTGTTAGACCACACCTGAATTCTCCACACATCTTTTTTTTTATAGAGGTGGTCACATCTGATTAATAATCAAGGGTAGCTAATTGGCACCATCTGGTTGCTACTTACCTTTTTCATTACTATGGCAGTAGTAAAGGATTACTTTATTTTTCCTTCGCTGCTGTTTCATTTTGACTTATGTTGTTTTTATAAAAGCCTTTATATGGGTGTAACCCTAGCTTTTAATACATTGTAAAAATATTTTTGGCCTGTTACTGTACAAAAAAAGCATAGCATTCAAAAGGGGCATCCTGTCTTTCTCATGACTGCAAGTTATATGAATGATTTCTGGACATCCCTGAAAACAGTGCTAAACATTTTTATTGCTTGGAGAACCTGAATGTTCATATTATTGGAAAAAATGATCACAGGCAGTTTATAATAGTTTTTTATGTAAAGTACAACAAATATAATTTCTTCCGATTTCAATACTTCATTTATTCAGGTACTTACTGAATACATAACTGGAAAAAACCTTACCAAGCAAACCTAGTTATTATTAATAATGATGTAACAGCTGCATGACTAACAAATAACCACAATTACTGTATAATATTTAACAAGTTTAGTGTTAGTCAAGAGTAATATCTATGACACAACATTAAAGATAAAAAACACAATTAATTTTTATCATTACAAGCAGAATTTGGAAACATATTCGTAACATAAAGTGAATTCTATGAACAGATATTTTAATATACATAAATGTAATTAAAGTCCATTTTATAGATCAGGGTTCCATTTTATAGAACAGGGTTCTGGATATTTGTCTTTATGGTTTGGATCCACTGTGACACAAATCAATTAGCTAAGGACTATAAAGTAGGAACCTAATACTCAGCAATTACAAAGTAGACACACTTGAAGATTTAAATAAGCCACCTGGATTGTGTTGACTCCCATAGCATGACGAAAGTGGCAAATGAAATATAATCTGTCCATGCTGATATCATAAGGATTCTTCTAGTCTTTGAACAGCTGGAGCTTCAAATTTAAAACTTTAAGCACGTTTCACACCATGCAGATGTTTTCTGTAAACCGGGTAAATGTAAAAGCTTAGCCTTCATCAAAACTTTTTTCCATTGTTAAAGACATTTCAGGACTTTCCTCTTATGTTTGTCATTCAAAGAGTAAAAAGTCTTGATGTGACTGCCAGATCTTTCATTCATGTTGTGTTCTTCACATATTTTTACATTTCTTTTATGATTAATTGCTTGTAGCATACAAAGATAAAAGAATAAAGAGAAGAATTATTTTTCTAATTTGAAAAACTATTAGTTTTTTTTCAGATTATTAACAAATTTTTTTTTGAGGTGGATGGGTTTAACAAGGTTGGAAGCCAGACATACACGGCTTTAAAATAGTAGCAATTACTGTCCCACAGCCATGGAATTTCCCTCCTTACATTACCTCCAAGCAAAGTGAGCACAGAGTGGGCTGATGTATGTCTGTGGACCCTCTGGACCACCACGGGAGATGGTACTAACAGACACCTGGGACTTCACCAGAGCCCGCCACAAAGCGGAATGGTCTTGCTGTGGTGGGGTACCACTAGGTCATTCCACAGGTGTGACTAGCCCGCGGTGGCAGCAAAGGTAGCAATACAGGAGACAGTCCGTACCCGGGGTGACAGCGGGAGAACACCGCAGTTTGGGTTCAGTTGATGCAAACATTATAGATCTGTCCCCACATTAGGGTTTTATTTGGCAAATTTAGTATAACATAAGTAAAAATATTCAAGTATGTTATCCCCATAATCGTACTGACCCACAGAATAAAGATAACATGATTATTAGGCTATACGGTGAACACAAAAAAAAAAGTAAAAAATCCAGTACAAAATTGATGCTTTCTACTCCTGCCCTCAAAAAAAGTTTCAAAATTTTCAACAATAGGGGATACCAACCCCAAAATGGTAACAGTGGAAGAAAAAAAAAATGCCATCACATGGTCCCAATAACGATAAAGCGAAAATTTATAGCCTGCAAAAGGGGCCAATGAGGAAACTAAAATCCTGGCAGCTGCAGGGTGCTTCTTCCCTTCTGCGCCTTGCTGTGCACCCATAAAACAAGTAACGACCACATGTGGGGAGTCTCTGTACTCGGGAGAAATGGCATAACGAATTGTAAGGTGGGTTTTCTCTTTTTATCTTTTGGAAATGTGTACATTGTAGGGCTAAATGAACGTATAACTGACAAAATTCTAACATTCTAAATTTCACCTCCATTTTGATTCAATTACTATGAAGATCTCAAGGGGTTAACAATCTTCCTAAAAGCTGTTTATGATAGTTTGAGGGGTGAAGATTTGAAAATGGGTTGATTATGTAGGGGGTGTTTGATGTTAAATATGTAAAATTTAATTCAAAACAGTATTATTCTGAAAATACGGAAAATCGTTATTCGATTTGTGAGCCGCGTGACATCAAAATAAATGACAGACATTATCCAGACATTTCAAAAATTATGAAAATGTAAAGCAGACATATGGGAAATGTTATTCAGCAACTTATTTAGGTGGTTAATCTGCCTGAGAATGCAATGATTTCGAATTTCTAAAATGGCAATTTTTTCAATAAATAATAATTTTTTCTTTTTTTCCAAATAAACGCAAAACTTATCAGCCACAATTTACCACTAAAATGAATTACAATATGTGAGGAAAAAACTATCTCAGAATTGTTTAGATAAGTAACAGTGTTCAAAAGTTATAACCATATAAAGCAACGCATGTCAGAATACAAAAAATGGGGCTGAGCCTTAAGCTATAAACTGGCTGCTTCCTTAAGGGGTTAATGGAAGTACCATGCTTCAACTATATTTGACTACCTCAGTATTATTTGTTCCATTTGTATCTGGTAAGCAATTGTTTGGCTTTTTCCTTATACTTTCTTGACTTTCTAATGACCTCTCTTTTTTTCCCATTAATTGTCAGTGTCAGTTTATTACTGGAGGTGTTCTCTGAGCCTCTGCTGTTAAATTTCTATTTGTAGCAGACAGAAGATGTTTCGCATGAATCCCTGCTAGAATTATGCCATGGATTATGCAAGTGATAGAAATAGGCAAAATTTTCAATAATTTACATAGCAATAAATGCACCATACTACACATTTCAATTTTATATTATTAAATTAATTCTAGCATTTACATAAAACAAAGTATTATTATTATTTTTAAACCTAACTCATTACCATAGAAGTTTATTTTAGATCATAAAACATTTTGCCATTATTCAGGAAACTGTATATAGTAACAAATTAACCTATGCTTATGATTGCCCTGTGGATCTCCTTCCGGGTGCCACTCTTCCCAGAAATCGTGTCTATACGCTTTCTGTTCCCTGCCATGTCAGAGTACATCAAGGAGAAACTGCAGAGGGGTTTCATACGCAAGTTCTCCTTTGCGGCTGGTGCAGGTTTCTTCTTTTTCACCAAGAAGGATGGCTCCTTGTGTCCCTGTATAGACTATCGTGGGCTGAACAAGATCACGGTTACAAAAAAAACGCTACCCCCTGCCGTTGATTACAGAACTCTTTGACCGCCTTCGCGGTTCAGGGGTGTTTTCCTAGCTGGATCTCCGTTGTGCTTACAATCTCATCTGAATCCGCAAAGATGACGAGTGGAAGACGGCGTTTAATACCTGTGATGGGCATTTTGAAAATTTAGTAATGCCCTTTAGACTGTGTAATGCTCCTGCTGTTTGTTAATTACATTTTCCAGGACCTTCTCTATATGTGTGTCGTGGTCTACCTAGATGACATCTTTGTGTACTCTCCAGACCTTGAATCCCACCAGACACATGTACGTCAAGTTCTTGGGCAACTTTGTGCCAATCATCTCTACGCCAAGCTGGAAAAATGCCAGTTTCACCAACGCAGCCTTCCATTCCTCGGTTATATAATTTCTGAAAGAGGTCTCCAGATGGCCCCCTTCGAAACTCTCTTCAGTTCTTCAGTGGCCACGCCCAGAACAAAGGTTCCTGTGTTCGTCTCCGAACCAGAGCCGAGCCGGCATCAGCTCAGCGGCGGACATATCTGCCGCGGAGCAGTAAGGGGTTAATAAAACTTAATGTTTACTTCTGATCATTATATGTGTATAAAAAGTCTGTGTAACCTTAACACCTGTGCACGGTTAAAAAGGATTGGTCTTACCACCTGGAGTCTCAGGGAGAAGGTATATACCAGGGAGCTCTGTCTCTTTCCCTTCTTATTATCTGTGCCATTACAACCCCAATGACTCCTGCCCTTACAAGGACAATATTCAGAATTTGTCCTTGTAGGTGGCTATTCTGGCTCTAATACACATATACCTACGCTTCCTACGCGTTTAGTCAATAGACGAATAGTTTTGCTAGACGTCTAGCAAACTAGATGAGGCCCGATATTAACCTGTTCCCCCATGTTTGATAGACGAGGGGAACTATAATAGTGGTCACAAGCCATTAGTGTGGACCAACATTCTTGTTCATATAATTGCCCTTTGTATATGTGAAGGGCTGAGGGAGTTATACTGCTAAATCCCCTGAGGAGTCAAAATATGGATGAAATGCATAGGGAGCATATGCATATGTGTGTTAGGGCAAGGATAGCCACCTACAGGGACAGATTCTGAGTACTGTCCTTGTAAGGGCAGGAGTCATTGGGGTTGTAATGGCACAGATAATAAGAAGGGATAGAGACAGAGCTCACCTTCTCCCTGAGATTCCTGACCAGGTGGCTTTACGAGGCTGTGGTAAGATCAATCCTTTTTTACCGTGCTCAGGTGTTAAAGGTACAAATACTTTTTATGCACATTTTTGTTTGTATGTGATGCATATGCAAAATTTTATGATCATAAGTAAATTTAAGTTTTATTAATAAAAGTACCGTGCTCGAGATATAAAGTCAAGAAAGTACCCAAACCAAAACTTGCTAACAGGTAAAGAAGCAAAAACCTTTACAGTAATTTCATTTTTAATTCACTGCTGAAAGCCATTACAGAAAAAACCCCAGTAACAATGTAGCAAGGATTGTGCAATGTAGAGAATGAGACCAGATAAATTATTAAAAGGATTAATAGAAGTTGTGATGCATAGAAGATGTGCTGCAGGGAGAACTCTGTAAGAATATTAGGGCACATTTAAGTATACTGTTTACTGTAATTTACTGTAATTTGCCTAGGCAGGCATAGGTATACACAACTGTGGGGCACACTTTATGATAGAAATTCAATATTTATTCTAGGACTTATTTACATGGCAGTGATTCCTGCCTGTATGCAGTGTGCACTCGAATAGGACAGCACACGGAAACATTAGAAGTGAATGCACACCTCACAATTTGTGGGCACTGTCCCTAGTTTTCAGTCCTATCAAATTCAGAAATGTCCAGACCTGGAAGGGGCATAGCTTGTTATACACCTCCCCAAAGCGAATGGATTTCCATACTTTTTGGTTGAGACTATGAGGTCCATAAGTGGTTGTATGAGCAATCCAGAACAGATCTTAAAAAGAACCTGTCAGGGAGATTTGGGACACTAAACCACCCACAGGTCCTTCCGGAGTGCTGATTTAGTGTCTCAAATCGTTCTTTAGCAAGTCCCCCTGTGCTTTCTAGTAAAATTTAAAAAAAACATTATACTTACCTTATTTTGATGCTCCCTGCCCCTGCACAGTCCCACTGAGTACTACACCTGGGCTTTACTGCGCATGCGCAGTGGTGCTCCGACTTCATTAAATGCCTCTCATCAGACCAATCTCTCGGAAAGTATTTTTTTCATAACCTCTATAGAGGGACTTGATAGAGGTCAATTTGGGACACTATACTGCCAGTCCATAAGGACCTGTGGGTGGTTTAGTGTACCACATGACAGGCCCTCTTTACATGTCCCTATTTTACCCACTGTAACACTCAAAAGTATCTCAATGGGACCATACTTCACAAATTCAGACATGTTTGAAGGGTTTGTCATAACCCTCCCCAAAGTGAATGGCTTTGTCCAGTTTTTGGGCTAGGTTAGGACGTCCATGGATGGGTTTATAAGAAATCCAGAGCAGGACTAAAATGTCCTATTTTACTAACTGAAATATTGGAAAGTATGTTAATAGGACCATACTTGAGATGGATTTGCAGTATGTCCATTATCCCACAAGAAAATAGCTATTTTTTTTCAGACCAAATAATAGGAACATGTAACTTATTTTACATCTCTTCCTAGCCATCTCTCTGGTAAAATTTGGCAATAATTATCTACATCCATTAATTATTGTGGCACATGGCATGTATACCAAATTTGAAATGTGGTTAATTACCGTATATATTCAAGTATAAGCCGACCAAAGTATAATCTAAGGCTCTGAATTTTAACACAAAAAATGGGAAAACATATTGGGGGTCATTTACTAAGGACCTGATTTGCGTTTTCCCCATGTGTTACCCGAATATTTCCGATTTGCGCCGATTTCCCCTGAATTGCCCCGGGATTTTGGCACACGCGATCAGGGGGTGTGGCCGAACGAAAACCAGACGGATTCGGAAAAACCGCCACATTTTAAAAAAAAATTGTGTTGCTGAGATTGCATTTACCTTCACTAGGAAAAGGCCGGTGAACTTGAGTGCGTTCCAATGTTCTTCAGTGCAGCAGCACCACCTGGTGGACGTCGGAGGAACTGCCTTAATGAATCCCGGCTGGACCCGAATCCACCGTAGAGAAAGCGCCGCTGGATCGTGAATGGACCGGGTAAGTAAATCTGCCCCATTGACTTGAGTATAAGCCGAGGGTGGGAAATGCCTTGGTCACAGCCTCCAAGTATATAGCCAGCAGTCCCACACTATAAAGCCAGTAGCCCTCTTGTATATAGCCAGTGCTTGCCCCCTTGTATATAGCCAGAAGCCCCCTGCCACCAGTATATAGCCAGAACCCCCCTTTTAAATAGCCAACCAGTGCCCCCTAGTATATAGCCAGTGTGTGCCCCCCAGTATATAGCCAGTGCCTGCCACTCAGAATAAAGCCAGTGTCTGCCCCCAGTATATAGTCAGTGCTTCCCCCTGTATATAGCCAGTGCCTGCCCCCAGTATATAGCGAGTTCCTGCCCCCAGTATGTAGCCAGTGCCTCCACCCCCAAATATATAGCCAGTGCCTGTCCCCCTTGTATATGGAAAGTGCTTGCAACCCCCATATAAAGCCAATGCCTCGCCCCCCTACCCCGTATATAGGCACAGCCCCCTGCCCAGACTAAAAAAACAAAACAAACAACTCAGTACTTACCTTTGCGGTACCCCACGCAGGTCCTCTTCTGTCTTCAGCTCCGCCATCATCACCGGCTCCCCATGGGGTGCCGTTGCATACAACATGACGACATGAGCACATCTGTGCTCACACTGTGATGTCGGCAAGCAGCTGACGGTGTGTGAGAAGAGGATCAGCGGGGGGGGGGGGGGAGGGGTGGTTCGGTTGTGTCAGAAAGGTGAGTACAGAGGTTTTTTTTTTCATTAACTTGTGTATAAGCCGAGTTACGATTTTTCAGCACATTTTCAAGTATATAGGGCATTTAATCACCAGACTTCTTGGACATTTTTTATTAGTTTATTATTAGAGATGAGCGAGCACTAAAATGCTCGGGTGCTCGTTATTCGTGACGAACTTTTCCCGATGCTCGAGTGCTCGTCTCGAATAACGAACCCCATTGAAGTCAATGGGAGACTCGAGCATTTTTCAAGGGGACCAAGGGTCTGCACAGGGAAGCTTGGCCAAACACCTGGAAACCTCAAAAAATGATGGAAACACCACGGAAATGGACAGGAAACAGCAGGGGTAGCATGCATGGATGCCTCTGAGGCTGCTTAATCGCACCATTATGCCAAAATTATGGGCAACAGCATGGCAATGACAGAGTGACCGAATGAGGCTAGATAGCATCTAAAACATCCAATAATTGACCCTGACACTATAGAAGACGGCATGCAGAGGCAGCGGCAGCAGCGGCAGGCTAGAGAGTGTCATGGCAACCTAAATGGACTCAGGCTTCAAACCAATAGGTGGCAGAGAGGAACCAAAGGAGGTGAGCAAGAAGCGCTGAAATGATTTCCTATGTGAACAAAAGGTTGACGGTATATTTAGTCGATAACACAGCATGGTGACGACATAGTGACCAAGTTCCATAACGTATCTGGTGAAACACCCGAAAAAAGAGCCTGACACAGCAGTTTGATAAGGGGATGACATGTGGAGGCAGCCATGGAGACGACTTCCATGATTAAGAGTGACAGTATGGGGAATCCATATTACTTCTATGATTGAAACTTCAGGTCTCCAGCATGGAGGCGACAGATGCGCCGAGTTCCATTATGTATCTGGTGAAACAACCGAAAATTCTGCCTGATACAGCTCGTTTGATAAGGGGATGATGTGCTGTATATCCCCTCGTGCTCCAGCGTCTGGGGTATAGAGACTTGAAAGTTGCGCATGGAGACATTGGTGGACGCTGTGGAGGATCGTGCAAGCTTTCGTCTGTCCAAGCCCCTGTCTCTCGGCTCCTCCCCACCCAAAATGGGCCTGGGGGCCAGAAGCGTTTGCTTTGAAAAAATTATAATTTTCAAAGCAGGCATGGTCGTTTGAATATTTCATCTAGGAATAATGGAATAGCATAGCGGTTCTATTTTTAATAGTTTTTTCGGAAATGGTTCCATGATTAAGAGCGACAGTATGGGGCATCCATATTGCGCTGCCGTGATTGCAACTTCAGGTCTCCAGCATGGCGGCGACAGATGCGTCGAGTTCCATTATGTATCTGGTGAAACACTCGAAAATTCTGCCTGACACAGCTCGTTTGATAAGGGGACCATGTATGGAGGCAGTGAACTAGTAGTAGATTAAAGGTGTTGCAGTTAAAACTATGTTAGTTGGATCTTGAGATGGAGCTGGCGGTCTGCTGCCGGGCAAGCTTTCGCCTGTCCAAGCCCCTGTCTCTCGGCTCCTCCCCAAACAGAACCTTTGTAAAGATCAAGTGTAGTTTATAAAGTAAATAAACGTTAAAAAAAAATAAATCAGCTGCCTAATTCAATCAAACCCTAATAAATGTCATACTTAGGTGTTTGAGATGGATATGTGTGTTCAACTAAGAGCTAAATAGAACGTTCGCAAGTCTCCCTGCAAATTCCTCACAATATGGTACTAGCTGCATACTTTGCCAGCAAGCCCAGCCACAAAAGAAACACACAAAAAACTAAAAAAAACAAAAATATAAACGCTATTCTAGCCCTAACATGGGCTGTTGGGTTCTTATAGACTCACTTCTGCCTAACAGTAAGCTAATATAACACCCTAACGCTGACCCTGCAGCAGCAGCAACTCTCTCCCTAACGGCATCCAGACAGAGATGATCGAGCAGCGCGGGCAGGGCAGTCTATCCGGGTCACCTGATCAGGCAGCCAACCATGCTATCGACGTTGTAAGGTACCATGTATCATGCTGGGTGGAGTGCAGAGTCTCCGTGCTTGGTGATTGGCTCTGTTGCTGGCGCCGCCATAATCAAAACGGCCGGAGATTGCCATTTCTCGAGCTGGGAAATATCGTTGAGCCAAACAGCACTTCTAAGAACCTTTTGTATAAGATCAAGTGTAGTTATAAAAGTAAATAAACGTAAAAAAAAATAAATCAGCAGACTGCTAATTCAATCAAACCCTAATAAATGTCTACTTAGGTGTTTGAGATGGCTATGTGTGTCAATAAGAGCTAAATAGAACGTTCGCAAGTCTCCCTGCAAATTCCTCACAATATGGTACTAGCTGCACTACTTTTGCCAGCAAGCCCAGCACCAAAGAACACACAAACAAAAAATCAAATATAAACGCTATTCTAGCCCTAACATGGCTGTTGGGTTCTTATAGACTCACTTCTGCCTAACAGTAAGCTATATAACACCCTAACGCTGACCCTGCAGCAGCAGCAACTCTCTCCCTAACGGCATCCAGACAGAGATGATCGAGCAGCGCGGGCAGGGGCAGTCATTCAGGGTCACCTGATCAGGCAGCCAAACCACTGTATGACGTTGTAAGGGTACCATGTCAGCTGGGTGGGAGTGCAGAGCTCCTGCTTCTTGTGATTGGCTCTGTTGCTGCCGCCAATAATCAAAACGGCCGGAGATTGCCATTTTCTCGAGCTGGCGAAATATCGTCTGAGCAACGAGCAGTACCAACGAGCAGTTACGAGTACGCTAATGCTCGAACGAGCATCAGGCTCAGACGAGTGTGTTCGCTCATCTCTATTTATTATATATATTGTACCGTTTTATTTTAAATGGATATATCTCTGGTGAAAAACACAGACGACTGCAGTCTACACGGTAACACTCACTGCATGACAATTTTTATCTCTTTTACATGAAGGGCAATGGATTTCTTTCCAGCTGTGATAATATTTTGAGAAATCCACATGATATCTATACTACAAGTTTCTTCCGAGACAAAGATTCATCCTCTCCATAAAAGTATCCGAGACAAAGATTCATCCTCTCCATAAAAGTATATTGCAAAACGTCACTGTATATGTGTAAAAGATATCGCTTTGTAACAGAGCATGTTAAAAGCACAACCATAACAGCTCAACTCACTCTGCTTGTTACTGATGATATATTTGGCATCATAAAGAATATCAATTTTATTTCCTATTCCTGGGTCCATAATTAACTAAAAATAGCAGAGACATTCTCTATTTTGGGTAAGTGTTATGAACCATTGATAAGTGTTAAAGTTAATGGGGCAGATTTACTTACCCGTCCCATTCGCGATCCAGCGGCGCGTTCTGTGCGCGTTCTGTGCGGGATTTATGATGGTAGTTCCTCCGCCGTCCACCAGGTGGCGCTGCTGCGCTGAAGTCCGCTGGAATGCCTCGAAATACACCGGCCTATGCTGGATGAAGGTGAGTGAAATTTTCGCGACACAATTTTTTTTTTAAATGCGGCGGTTTTACCGAATCCGTCGGGTCTTCGCTCGGCCACGCCCCCCGATTTCCGTCACGCGTATGCCGGCGCCGATGCGCCACAATACGATCGCGTGCGCCAAAATCCCGGGGCAATTCAGGTACAATCGGCGCAAATCGGAAATATTCGGGTAACATGTCGGGAAAACGCGAATCGGGCCCTTAGTAAATGACCCCCAATGGGTCTGTGAAAATCAGAATGTGCACTAATGATTAACATGCTGTGTATTCCAAGTCTGTAGAGGAAGTAAGTTTCCTTTACAGGTTTAATTTTTTTTCAGCATGTGGATGGGATTTGAATAAGATGCTGTGACCAAAATCAGTGCAGGATAGCCAAAGATGATTCTAGTGTGGCTAACCTGCAGCTATTATAGACTAAGTGTTCTCAGCCTATTGGAGACTTTTTCAATACAACAGGTATACAGCCCTTTATTCTACACAAACAGTTCTAATATCGATGGTTCTGATTGTCTATGGATGCAGGTCAGGAGATTGGCTGGCCCAATCTAGCAGTTTTAATCACCAAGTATAGAAGTAGTTTCCTGGCACTACCTCACACCATTTCATATCCTTCCTGCAGTCATGGGCAGATCACGGCCTTGAACAATCTGCGCTGCTCAGCCTAATAAACATACATCCAGGGTGCAGTAAGTATAGTGAAGCGGAACTCACCAGTATGTACTTCATTGCAAACTCCAACATATGAGACGATATGCAAGTCGTGACAGGCAGCGGGACATTTTACGCTATGTGAGCGTTTCCTCTAGCCTACAATGTCACACCCAAGAGGGACATGCTTTTATCTGCATGCCTACCCCCATTACGTGTGTCATCCAGATGACAGTAAGTAATGACGAATGCTATAGAAACAACGGCGATGCTAGTGGCGGCATGTGTGCCTACACAGCAAGTGTTCCACTCACATACATCTATATGTTAAAATAAGATATATTCAGCTCCAAATAGAGGCATCATAATTATCAACAAGGGGGTACATAAGCTAACAGAGACAAAGGAATAGAGTGAGATGGAATACAATCAATATTACCATAAAAATTGGAAAAACACATTAAGATCATTCTGATCATTCAGGCCCAGTTTCACCAGGGCATCAAACCTGATGATGTGTTTTGCCTCCTGGTGCAGTAGGTTATGCAAATGATCCCCCTCAAAAGGGTCAACCTCCACTCTCTCCAGGCCTACAAAACCTAACACATCCGGATTCCCTCCATAGTGTTTGCTATGTTCTGTTACTTGTGGTCAACCATTGCCTGACGTGATGCACCTATGATGTTCCCTAAATCTTATGAATAAACTATGATTCGTTTTCCTAATATAGAGTCTTCCACAAGGACACCAGATTGCATATGCAACATACAAGGTTTTACCTGTAATAAAAGACTGTACCTTCCAGTTCACACAACTCAAAGCTACACTCTTTGCTTGACTATTGAATTTACAAAATTTACAGTACCCACACCTAAAGTTGCTTTTTCGGATGCCCTTTTCCAAACAATTTTGATGAGACATAAAAAAGTGGCTTCTTGCTTAATGGCTTCATCTGAATGAGATGGCTGGACACTGCTTAGTGACCTCCAATAATTTGGGACCCTCTTTGAATATCTCCAAGTTCCTATGAATGGCCACTTGTTTCACATTTCTGTGTGTATCAAATCCAAACGACAATGCATATTTACTACTCTTAGCGTCCCTACTTGTGCTTCTCGATCCCGTCTGTCCAAAAGTCTTCTGTGGAGTTTTTTCCACTTTCTCCAATGCCTTATCTATCAAATGTACTGGATAACCTCATTTCAATAATCTCCCTTTTAACTCCATTGCCTGGGTATTGAAGTATTGAAGATGCTTACTGAAATGTATTTAATACTACACAACTACTGTACAAAAGCCTTAGTTGGTGATGACAGCTTCAAGATGCCTCCTGTATGATGAAATTATCTCTATGCATTACGCAGGTTGAATTTTGGCCCTTTATTCTAACAGTTCTGGTTCTTAAATTCTGTGAACTTTGAGCTTTAGTCATTCCTCTTATTTTCTATTGGCTGGCCCACTCTAGAAGTTTTATTCTCTTTCTCTGAAACCAATTGAGAGTTTTTTTTGGCTGCGTGTTTGGGACCATTGTTTCTGAAACATTCTCCCTCATTTCACCTTCATGATTCATGTAGACAGTAGCAGAAGATTATTACCAAGAATGTCTTTGTACATTTGTCCATTAATCCTTTCTTCAATTACATGAAGCTGCCAGTGCCGTCTGGTGAATACTTGCTCCCACCATCATAATGCCACACTTCATGTTGGTATAATGTTTTTAGAGTGATATGCAGTGCTTTTTCAAGTTCTCAACAGAACTTCATATTAATATTGTGAAAACTTTGAGAGTATTTTAACATGCTTTTTATTGAGCATATGTGGTGCACATGTAGTTGCCAATGTGTATTGGGTGGGTTGTTCCAACTTCTGGTGAGAATTTCATGGAAATATTCAGTTCTGGTGATGTTTTTGATGCTTATTTCTCCTACTGTATATATATTTTAATTTTGATTTGGTTATTGAATACAATGAATAACATTAATTTATTAAGATTTTGTACATTAAATAGTTGTTACCTTTTTTTCTGAATACAGTCCTTAGATAATAACAAGTAACAAGTGCAAAGACAGATACTGTAGTTTAATATTTGCAGTTTTAGCAGTATGGTTATTTTATCTTAAATGTTTTTACTTCCTCAATACATATTTAATTGTTATCATAGTGTTCAGGATGCAGAAATGCTTGAGGGTAACAGATACCATACACATATTTTTAAATTCAAAGGAAGTAACGTATTCCTCCAAAAATAGTTTTTGTCATTAGATTATTAGGTTCTTCTTTATGTAATGTAGCAAATTCTGTTTAACCACTTCAGCACCAGGATTTTTAAGGTTTTTGCATTTCTATCTGGAAAAAAAACAAATGTGGTGGATTTGACAAAAAACACAATTGCACCATGATGAGCTTTTTTTTAATGGTTTTTAATATTTCAACATGAAACCTCCCCTTTATACTTAGGGTCATTACGATCACGGAGATACCATATTTATATACGGTAGTTCAGTTTTGTTTTAATACGTTTAAAACTATTTACAAACCTTGCATAAAAAACATCTTGTTTCACCATATTCTACTATCTGTGTATACTTCAGTGTATGGAGCTGGGTAATGTGGCATTGTTTGCAAAATGAGACAACTGTATGACCTTTTGATTGCTTATTATTCACATTTTAAGCAATATGGCAAAATGGTGAAAAAGCAGGGATTTGAACTTTTTCAATACAGGGGTTTCAAAACAGTTTTTATATTTAGGTTGGACATTATAGGATATGACTATACTTAGCATGTTTACGATTTTACTTTATTTTATTGGGGGATTTATATTTTTTTCTACTATTATTTCAGACCCCCTAGGGAAATTGAACCCTAGGGGGTCTGATTGTTTATACAATTAAGTGCAATACAACTGTTGTACAGAATGTAAAATTACTGCTATAGGAGCTTCCTACAGACTCCCATGTAAACCAATTGTGGCCCTCTGATGACATTGCAGGGGTACCGATCTGCAAGTTAACTGCCTTGATCTTCCAGTTGTAGTACATTTTACACCCAGTATGTATGCAGAGACTGGCCAACATAAATATACATTGGTCGTGAAGGGGTTAATTAGAGTGTCAATATTTACTTGATTTACATCATAAATTGCCAATAAATATAAGTATACTGGAAGATCTAAATTTATGTTTCTATGCTTACACTAAAATATTGGTGGCAGAAAAAGACTATTCTGCCCATTATCTTCCTTATTTTTTTATTTTCAGATAGACATTTGTTTATCACATGTATCCTTACATTGATTTACTGTGGAATTTCCAACCAAATTAAAAATTGAACATAATGTATATTTCATTAATTTTGATGGCTACGAGTTCTATACTTAGGATGTCAAGTGGACAATCTCCTGGTCCCTGCAGGCCTGCCGAGGTGTGCAAAAGACATCAATAAGTAGTAAGAAAACCCAACACAAATGATCAGACAATTCAAAGTGATGGTTTACCTTAACTTCACTGAATTTTGTGCATTTAGACCTTCCATCATTTTGTAGCCATCTTAACCCCTTAAGGACACCAGGGTTTTTTCCGCTCATTTCTCCCTCTCCAACTTCAAAATCCATAAATTTTCATTTTTACGTGTACAGACCTGTGTGAGGGCTTATTTTGTGCGTAACAAATTTACTTTCCCGTAATGTATTATTTTAACATGCCGGTGTACGCGAAGCTGAAAAAAAAAATTCCAAATGTGGAAAAATTTAAAAACAAACATCACGTTTTTCTGGGCTCAGTTTTTCGACTTTGATGTGCACTCAAAATAACACTCAGCTTTATTCTTTGGTTCGGTGCGATGGATACCAAATTTATATAGGTTTTATGTGTTTTAATACATTTTCAAAAATTAAACGAATGTGTACAAAAAAGAAAAAAAATTTTGCCATCTTCGACGCTAATAACTTTTCATACTTTGGCGCACGGAGATGTGTGAGGGGTCATTTTTTGCGAAATGAGGCGACGTTTTCAGTGCTACCATTTGAGGTCTGTGCGACATTTGATAATTTTTATTTCATTTTTATGTGATGTAAAAAGGTGTAAAAGTCGCATTTTGGACATTTGGGCGCCATTTCCTGCCTCGGAGGTCACCGCCGCGTGTAATCGTTTTATATTTGATAGATTGGGCATTTGGGACGCGGCGATACCTAATATGTTTGTGATTTTACTGTTTATTATGTTTTATATCAGTTTTAGGGAAAGGGGGTGATTAGAATTTTTAATATTTTATTAATTTTTTTTATTTTTTTAAATTTTTTTTTCTTTTTTTTTTTTCACTAGTTCGTAGGGGACATTAACCCTAGATGGTCAGATCGCTCCTACCATATATGCAATACTTCTGTATTGCAAATATATGGCATTTTTGCAGGTCATTTATTACAATGAGCCACCGGCTCATTGTAACGAATATCCAGAAGCCATGTAGCCTCGTGTCAAACGAAGACCCGAGGCTACCATGGCAACCGATTGCCGCCCCGATGACGTTCGGGCGGGGCGGCCCGATCGAATAAGATGGTGGCGCTCGCGCGCCGCCGTCTTTAAACGCTGCCGGCGACTTTGCCGGCGGCAATGAAAAGGTTAATAGCCGCGATCGGTGCAAGCACCGACCGCGGTTATTAGCGGTGGGGGTTTTCTGCATATGCAAAAACCCCCACTCTGTATGAAGAGGACTCAGCCCGGGAGCCCTCGTCTACACTCCTTATACCTCTGCGCCGTAGAGCTACGGCGCAGAGCGTTAAGGGGTTAAAAATGTTCAATTTTATACATGTCTGTTTGTAATTGGGGTCTTCAGATATGGTCTCTCTGGTCTCTACGGTCCTGTCTGTGACATAGTTAAAGAAATCAATTAGACTAGTTTGACAAAGTTTGTTTGTATCCAACAAGTTGCTGTTTTCCGCAGATAAACCTTTCTCATGGGGATTTTCCATTGTGTTGTCTAATAAGAAAAAGTAATTTCTAATATACTGTAGCAATTTTAGTCTTGCAACCATTGTGATCTTAAATTAATTATATTTGCAATTCTCTTCACTATATTAAAATTCTAACGATTGGTCTTGCTTCTGTGCTTTTAATAACTTTCTAATGGTGGAATAGACAAATGAAGATAAAATAATCGTACAATGTAAATTTAAATAATATATCATGAGGAACAATTATCGAAGAAAAAGTTGTTAGAACCTATAAAGGCTAAAATACATTGGGGGTCATTTACTAAGGGCCCGATTCGGGTTTTCCCGACTGTGTTACCCCGAAATAATTCCGATTTGGCAGACCGCTATGTACATGATTTGCCCAGGGTGTTGGAGCCCACGAACTGAGATAGGATTGTGGCGCATCGGCGCCGGCATGCGCGCGACGGAAATCGGGGGGCGTGGCCGAACGAAAACCCGACGTATTCGGAAAAACCGCCGCATTTAAAAACCGAAAATGTGTCGCTTGGGGAGCGCTCACCTTCACCTTCTATGGGATGGTGCATTCCGGGGCGTTAAGATTATTTTCGGCGCTGCAGCGCCACCTGGTGGATGGCGGAGGAACTACCATCTTAAATCCCAGCCGGACCCGAATCCTGTGCAGAGAACGCGCCGCTGGATCGCGAATGGGCCGGGTAAGTAAATGTGCCCCATTGTGATCAATATACTGAATGCACAGATGTTTAAACTTTAGATTTTCTATATATTTTGTTAACCACTCTAATTTCCACAATACTAATTCAATCTTATTTATTGATATTCTAGAAAAAAACTCTCTAGGGACTGCAATTCACATGAAAACAACTGAAACTACAGCGCACATACTGATAATATACATATCAGAAATCTTGTTTTTTATATCTTGTCAGCTTATGTCACACATTTAAAATAAGTAAATACAAGAATATCTCAAAATTGGGTATGGTAGGCACCCCTTCCATCAGGAATTCCACTAAAACCAGACCAGGATTCTGGGACAATAACCCCATACCAGAAATCCTATTGTAAAAATTAATGGCGTGTGGATGGGATTCTCTCTGCATCCATTAACGAGGTCAGCAAGAGGTAATGTCCTTTGGCTCATTAGGTGTCAGCTAGAAAGACCCCTTTTGCTATACACATCCAAGGAACGTGGCATATTTCATATTTTGGCCACATACCTTTCCATAATAATTCCATTCACCTCTCTGCTGTTATTGTGTCGAGGCGAGGAGATAAATTAACAGTAACAGAATATTAATACTTAAAATATATAAATAATAGTATGTATGGTGCAGGACATCGTGAGGGTGAAGATGGAAGTAAGACCAAGTCTGTAGGATGTCTGCATGGCAAGATAACAGCATATAATGATTGAGACATACAAGGGGTCATAAACCCTGAGAAATTAAAACAGCAATAACATATTCCATCCCCCTTTTGTGTCATCACAGGCAGGGTGCTGTGGGCTGGGACGATGTCAGAAAAATAATTAGGTAGCAATTTGGAGATAGGAACTGGTCATTCTTTTAGGGATCCCTAGTAGATAGATTTGATTGTGTATTTCTGATTCCCCAGGCACCAGACTTATAAGGTCATGTAATATATTAAGTACTGTTTTATTCCTTTTATTTTATTAAACTGTAATTGTTGTATGTATATGTCTGTTCAATTGTCACCCTTTTTGTATGATAACCCCTTTTACTGTGTAAGCACTGTCCTTTTTGATATTAAAACATCAATTTAATAAAAGCCTTCTAACAATTCCATAACATAGAAGAGACGTTACCTGAATTCAGTATTATATTGTATTTGTTGTTTAAGCAAGGTGTCTCATCAGCCTTCTATATTAGGAGTGGTGGCAGCTAAATTCACTGAGGTTCTGATGGGCGGAGAGCTATCAGATGGCGGTCCAGCATAACCCAATAGGCTCTATTCCTGAAGCTAAGTCTTTGATCCTGACATATACATACATAGCTAGCTACATAGATATTCATCGAGCATGTCCAAGTCAGAACCATTTTCCATGTAACACTCATAGACGAGTGTTGTGTGTGTGAAGGTGGACAAACACCTGCACAATATAAAGATTTACCCTGGGCTTTAGAATCTGTAGTATGTCAGTTATTGCTGTGGATTCTAGGTGCAGAATTCAATCTTTTCAATTCAAAGGTTGAACCTGAAACCTCTCAATCCAAAACAGACAAAACTAACACAAAAAAGTAGTTTCAAACGCTCTATCCCCAGCTTAGAGGTTCAGAAAATTAACTATCCTCTGCCATAAGGAGTATACTTTCATCAGTTATGCTAGTCACATGTTTATCTTTAATTTATGGACATATATACTTATAATAGTGAAGTATAAAGGTCTGGTGATTCAGGATTTTCTCTACACAATACAATTCAGTCTTTTATTAAACTTGGCCATCAAAATGAATGTGTTAATTGAATTTATATGGAATGGCATTTGCTAGAAGAAAACTGTACTTTATATTTCCTGAAGCCTCAGCTCTCATGAAAATAGTTTTATGTTCTAACATTAGGCCAATGGTAAAGTACATTCTGATACCAGCCTAATTTGATTCAGGATGCTTTCTGTAATTGAACTCAAGCTGTTTCTCCAAGATAATTAATGCTAGTCTACAGTCTTGTGTTATACATTGTTCTAATTTCTAAGCTCGGGTCATAACCTCAGGCAGGTCTCACACTCTGCAGCCATTCAATGAAGAAAACACTTGATTTTTTTAGCCATAAAGGGGAAAAGCCAAGATGAGAACAGCTTGAAATACGCAGAAGAAATCTAAAGAAAAAGTAGATTTTGGACAATAAATTAAAATCCCTCGAGTAGTTTAGGGATAGTAAGTTCACACAAATGTTAGATGATTAATTGATCATTTTTCTTTAAAACTTTTATTTTATCTTACACTACAATACATACCAGGTAGGCAAACTCCACCCAATGTAAGAATAGTGTAAGAAAGTTTTCTAGTTCAGTCTGAGAATTCATTGTCAATATAATTTTCTTAAGAAGATCCACTTTCTATAACTCCTGTCAACTCGAAGATGTGTTGCTGATGCTGCTAGGAATTAAGATTTAACAGCTGTTCACTGCACACATGGACAATTCCTAGCATTGATCTTTTCTACATGTGTAACTTGTTTTCTTCTTTGATCTAACACATTTGTGTGTCATGTAAGACAGACAAAGACAAAAAGAGTAAATGTTTTTATTGGCTAACAAGGAAAATTATATATGCAAGGTTTTTTGGTACAGTAATAATAATAATAGTAATTGATATGGCAAGTTTTGTAGGGTGCTGCAATAGCTCTGTCTTTTTTAGCACATTAACATTTCTTCCAAAATTCTGATATATTTACATATTTCGTAGCTCAAATCCGCTTCAAAAACTAGTAACACCCCTTTCTTAAAGGAAACCTACCCTTTTCTGATTGACAGATTTCACTGCTACAACCATGCTGTCAGTATAGAATTAGTACCTAAAGATTGCCTGCCAGACATATACAGCTCTGTTTACTTTCCCTGTTATCAGGGGTAGGAAATGTTACACATTGCCTTGCTGGAACCTTGAGACAGAAACATGTGACTTGCTGAAGAGAATCCCTGAGAAGGGGAGAAGCAGGTGAGAGCGAGAGACAGAGGATGTGTGTGACTTGGCTCTGCTACATCATTAACCAATCCTTTGGCATGGTTTGGGTTGAGAGATACTTCCTCATTCACCCTTCCCTCAGTAATTATTTTTACTGAGGCACATGTCTCTCTCATTCCTGAGGGAGGATGGGTCAGCAGTTTCAGCTATAGTGAGGGGGCAGGGTCGCTAATCTGTATACTGCAGATCTACGCCCCCTTGCGTGGAACAGAGGACATCAATAAAAGTCTTTTGTAGAGGAAAAGGGGCTCTAATCCCATGGATAGAGACATTAGTGGAATATGTATAAAGACATCTAAAAAGTGCTGTGTGTGGATTGTGGGGAGAGGGGGGTCGCTGATGGCAGGCTCTCTTTTAGGCCCCACCCTTTTGTGATACTTGTTGTGAAAGTGTCTAAAAACGGTCTAAAAACAGATTGATAAATCTTTCCAATTGTTTTGATTATTGTCCCATAACGTAATTCTGTTCTAAGTCTATCCTCTAATGGGAACAGGATTAAATCAGTTTTTACTGGTCTCATTTTAAAAGCTTTTAACTCATTGACCTAGATGATTAAACATGACACCATTACACTGCATATACTTTACAGAGAAGGAAGCTCTACGAACACAAAGCCTTTAGAAAAGCTAATACCTGCATTAAGCAGCCACATAAGATAAAGCAGAAATATTAGTCAAAAGTGAGAAGGTTTCAAATGCATACATTTCAATAATACAAACTCCCCAACCATTAGTTCAGTGCTGACCTTCATTCATATGAATCAGATTTTACATATACAGTACTAATTTATCACTAAGACCTAAAAGTAAAATTAGGTGTGATTAGAACATAATCAGGACATAGTAAGGGTGCAACTAAAACTCCAGCTGCCACACTTGGCCAAAATTCACCCACCAATGGTGGCTACCATTGATGACTATTGGTTATATTGCTCTGCAATGCATATCTTTTATTTCCCCTTTACTTCATTGTAGCATAAAAATATAATACATCATCAAACATAAATATCTAATATTATAATATCTCCCCTAAATAAAGAAAGAAACCCCAACTCTCTCCATTCCCTCACTCTACAACCAACAAGATTTTTACCCATTATTATACCACTTTTTCACAAACAAAAAAAAGGGCGAGGTCCTTAAAGGGTTAAGTAATTTGATGGTTGTGTACTAGTCAGTAATACTTAAAGGGGTTGTTCAAACTTTACAAAAAATGCATAGCAGGCACCACGGGGAGCTATAAAAAAATTCTTCACCTTACCTGCTCTGCACCCCCTTTGTCCCTACCAGTCACTACTGTTCCCCTGTTTCCGGCCTCTGTAAACAAACAGGGGCAAAGCAGTGATGGGACAACAGGAGTGCCAGAAGAATAAGATTTGCCCCCCCCTCCAGGCCTTATATACATTTTTTGTAAAGCTCAGCCAACCCCTTTTTGGTTATAAACTACCAAGCAGTCTACTTTGGGCATTTAAACTAAAGAATACAATCTACCAGGACTCTAACTGCTGCATTCTCCAAGGCAGGCAAATACAGTCTACATATAAGGGCTGCACAAATTACTCGCAGGGGGTTCAACCACTTAGTACCAAGTGAATCTGAGAAGTGTTTTCTGATCATCTCTATGGGTCTACTGGGGATGGGCCAGCACTGTACTTGGCTATCTTTGACAGTCCTATTGAGATAAATAGATTGACATCATATTCGACACCCACCAATAAGACATTTATGACCTATCCTGTGGATTGCAAACCTGGTCCAACTCCAGACACTTTAAAATACTTAAAATTTGAAAACTTGCTGACTAACTTTAGATATAACAGTGTGTATACTATTCATTTTACATCTTAAAGGGAAGGTGACTTCTGAAATAACTGATGTTTTCATTGAAAAAGCTTCCAAAGTCTTTCTCATTTCAATAACTTCCGTTTTTTAAGCTCAAGAATTGGGAACCATAAATCAAAAAAAGAGTGAATTATTAACAAGCGATATGCAAAGGCAATCTTGCAGAACACAGTTGAGTTGTGGTGTTGTGCTGGCTATTTAATTACATATCCACAGGGATACAGTAGAGAAGCTGTATTCTCAATATCTAATCCAGATAAATAATGCTCATACATAAAAGTGCTTCTCCTCCCATTAGACCCAATACACAACAGAGGGACTCTGTATAAATTAAATAAGTTTAGATAAACTTTATAAAAGTAGAGTGTGCGTACCTCCATAGATATTTATCTAATATTGATACGGTTAGACATTGATAGTCAATGATATGCTACTTTCGACTTGAATCAATAGAGAGCTGAGCCGTATAGAGCTTTTGTCTTGGGTTACAGAGATTAATATTCTGCTCCACAGAGAGATTAGGTTTAATCTAAAAATAATTAAAAAAAAAAAGATTCTAAACATTGACTTATGCACTTATGTTATTGTACATTGGTGTTGATATTAAGTCTAAATGATCATATTATGGCTTAAAGTGGCCCTGTCAATGTAAAATTGCTAAATTACATATCTGATTTCCTTGTCCTTGTTATTCAATCTTTTTTCTAATCTGAAAAAAAGTTCTAAAAAAAGACAAAAAAAATTAACACTCACAGTAGTGAGAGAGGAAACAAATGGGAAAGGAGGGAGAGGAGAAAAGGAAGAGGGAGGCTCTGAGCCTCCCTATCCAGAAGTTTCCAATTCAAGAGTTGCCCATAGGATTGTGGGCGCCTCTCATCTGGTATGCATAATGAAACCAAGCAACCTTAAACACTGTGAGAGACCTAGAGATGACAGCCGGTCGAGGAGTGAGTTCAAGAAGAGGGGCAGCTGTAGACCTTGCCAAAAGGGGGGCTCTCAGAAGATTTGGGGAGCGTGAAGTTGTTTCCCTCTCTTGCAGTAAATGAGAGATTGAAGTCTTTAACAAAAATTCAAGCTACATTAATGGTGGAAACATTTTCATTTTATATGTAATATGAGTGGCCCATGTGTGAGGACAGTCATCTGTGAGTGCAATGTCTGCTGTACAAGGCTTAATAAAGTCACAAATCAAGGTACACTACACAGTTTTTGACAAAAGTAGTGGAACGGGGCACGGCGTGCTCCAGGATAGCTTGGCCAGCCAAATTCACAATAACCTTTACCTAAATAGTGGTGCAGCATAGATAAACCAGGGCCATCTAGTCTTTATTTTAGGTACTATGACCATGGTAATCTTTTTATATTTGTTATCCATGGCCTCCTTCTTTCTAAAATAATTTTTTTTAATGATGCTAATGAGTCAGGGCCACTGCACCTGTTCCCAGAGCACATCTGTGCTGGAGATTCACAGGCTGTTACTGTGTGCAAGGAGCACTATCCAATCCCACTGTGTGCTGAAACTTCCTCTTCTGAAGTAAGATTACAGCAGGCAGAGGGAGGAGTCAGTGCCAAGCAGGAGTTGAGGGGCAAGGTGAGACAGTCTAACAGTCTGTAAATCTGCAGCATGGAGGGGCTCTGGAACAGCCGCTGTTGCTCTTCAGGCTCATTAGAATAATTTTAAAAGTTGACTTTGTATGAATGAGACCAGGGATAACAAGTATAAGAAGATTTCCATAGTCATGGTGCCCGGATCTAGAAGTAAGTGGCCCTGGTTTATCTATGTTTGATTTTGGTGAACGATTTCCTTTAAAGCTGAAATCCATGGCAGTTCAGACGTGGCATAGATTTCAATTCAAAATGCACTAGTGTCGGTGTAATGCATCCATTACACAGAGAGGAAAAACACATAGGGGCACATTTACTTACCCGGTCCCGCGGAGTTCACAGAAAGTGCATTGTCCTACGATCATGCACTCTTCCGTGATTCACTAAGATCGTGCGCCCAATATCCTGCATGTGTCGCTTCCCTGCTCAGGTCCCCGGAGTTAACTTTTTTCATCCTGGTGTATGTAAGTGGATTGTCTTGCAACACAATTTGAATCTTAAATCCTGCGCTCAGTCCGAATCAGTCAGATCGTCCAATGCCACGCCCCCCCCCCCATTTCTGTTGCATGAAAGCCAGTGCAGCTGCGCTATAATCTGATCGGGTGGGACACAATCCAAGCACAAACCCCTGTTCAATACCTGTCTTAGCTGAGCAAATCCGGAAAATGGCAAACAGTGGGATCCACGACCCTTAGTGAAGTACTTATAATAAAGAAAATCAAGATCTGTCTTCACCATTAGTCCTAATTAGTTGTCCCATGGATGTGTGACAATCTAACACATATTCATATTTTAGTTGCTTACTAAATACCTGATGTGTCACATGGATGAAACCAAGTTACATGTGAAAGTTCTTTAAGGCAGAGACCCTTAACGTAAACATAATTACCTGTCGGTGCCTTTTTAGCTATCTTGGCACATATCTTCATATAGCTTGACACACCTCCCGCGTGACGTCATTGGGATGCAGAAGGGGAGAGGAGATAAGTATTGCACTGGAAGAGTGCACAATTATTAGCTTGGAGCTGATAATTATGAATTCATGAATTAATCTTTTGCCTGCCTAAAAGGTGAAATAGTCACCCAAAGAACATTTATTGTGGATACAATAACTATTTTTTTTATTCAAATGTGTCTGGGCTCTGAGTTCTGTTCACTGTAAGTGTATATGATACATGTGAATGTACCCCAAAACACATACTTGATATAACTGAAGTTTGAACACTTATATTTATCAGCTGGTAGACAAGGCTGAATACAAGAACACATGTTCCAAAATTACTTTCGACAGTTCACAAGTAATAACCAGACATATAAATACATCTCTTGCCCTTTACTCTACTTTTAGTATAACCCCTGTTAAGCATCCAACAATGAGGTTTCAAGTGTTTCTAGATGATACACAAAATATTTTTTTTCCTTTAAACTATCCATTTCCTTTCCATATTCTAGTATTCCAGTAACCACTAAACTTCAGACAGAAATCAGTAAACAAGACATTCCCTTATGACATGCCATCACAGACGTTAAAAATATTAGCAGCACATTAGATCACATGCCATAGAGATCTTCGACATCTAAGTCTAAAGCAATATTATATAGTAAATCACAAACTTACGAAGCACAATATAATAGCCCAATGTACTTGTCCAATCATAGAAAATGTATTTGAAGAGAAACTGTCAGGTGGTTTTGGTACCCTAAAAGTTCTGTTCTAGGGAAATTGTGGTTTGGAATTTTTTAATTTTTTAAATCTTTTTTATAGTTTTTTAAAATCTTTTTTTAGGGCCAAGGGTGGGTCTGTTTGCAATATACAGGTGGTCCCCGGGTTACGTACAAGATAGGTTCTGCAGGTTTGTTCTTAAAGGGGTATTCCCATCTGGACATTTACATTTAATAGAATTCATTTGCCATATATAAACATTTCTTTAATTGGATGTTATTTAAAAAATGTTCCAGTGTGAAGATAATATCTCAATGTTGCTATGCTGTCCCCTAGAAATGAGATAGCTTCCTCGGATATGACCACCTCACACTTTGGCAGCAGTGGCCAGACATGCACTATTGAGCCCTGCCTGACCACCAGGATTCATTACCACAGGACAGCTGTAGGATATGCAGTAAGTCGCAGACATTTCATATATAAACACTCTTTGTTTCTTTCTGCAATCCCTCCAGCAGAGGTGGCCGTATCCAAGGAGTCACTCATGTTTCTACGGAGCCATATTACTACATTTATGAGAAATTATCTTCACACAGGTAATTTTTTTTTAATAACATCTAATTGAAGAAAATTATATATATGGCAGATTAATGAAATTGAATGTGAATGCCTAGACGAGAATACCCCTTTAAGTTGAATTTGTATGCAAGTCAGAACTGTATACTTTATAATTGTAGCTCCAGGCAAAATTTTTTGGGTCTTTATGACTATTGGATCTTAAAAATGTTGGGTTGTCATAAGAACCAGGATTAACAATAAATCTTAATTGCAGACACCTGCAATGAATTTGTATGCAGTGGGATTTGTATGTAAGTCGTTTGAACAAGTGTATTTTGTAAGTGTAACTCCAGTGACAATTGTCACTTCCTGTGACACTTGGATTTTGAAAATTTTATGAACAATAGAGCTTATTTGCAAAATTTTTCAAAGTTGTGAGATCCCAGTGAAGCTCTCTGGATGTGGCACTGCAATTTACTTTTGCACCAGGCTCCAATTATCTGTAGGCCTCTGTGTGATGTCATTGTGGGATATGGCAGTGTTGCCCTGAGTTTTCCCCAACTGTGACGTCTGAGTCTACAGCTCATTGCAATAAATTACTGGCACACAGAGAGCTTCTATATTTCCCAACTTTCATGACTGAGAAATAGGGTCACAAAGGGGGAGATTTATCAAAAGTGTACGGGAGCAAAACTGTTGCTCATGGCGACAAATCAGAGCTCAGTTTTATTTTTCCCACAGAAGTTTATAAAATGAAACCTGAGCTCTGGTTGGTTTTCATGAGCAATTAGAACACAGCATAATACCCCCCTAATGTCTCTTCCTGTGACACCAACATGTATGATGCCCCCTTTCTGGTAGCACCCACTGTATAATGCCGCCTTCCAGTGACCAGCCCCCAAACTATATAATTCCCCCCTGCAGACTCCACATATAATACCACCTAACTCAAAAAAATATAATACCCCTCCTTCCTTTAACACACTCTAATATAATGTAGCCCCTTCAATTTAGCACTCATTGGGACCAACTGTCCAGACAGGAAGTGTCACTATGAAAAATAGAACAGAAAATAATACACATTGGGGGAGATTCATCAGAAGCGTCTGAGGTAAAACTGTTCAATCGTCCATGGAAACCAATCAGAGCTCAGATTTAATTTCATAAACAGCTGTGGGAAAATTAAATCTAAGCCCTGATTGGTTGCCATGAGCAGCTAGAACAGTTTTGCTCTCAGACACTTCTACTAAATCTCCCTCATCATGTAAAAAAATATTCTAGACTGGACTAAAAGCACAAAGTGTCCTGTGTATTCTTCAGTCAAACGTCATGCTTCCCTGTTTTTTTCTAAAGTTACTGACTGTTGCGTGAGGGCAGATCATGTATACAATCTTATACAGTACTTGCCATCACTCCACATCTGGGCAGACCTAACGAATACATACAAGGGTATATTCTTTTTGTATTCGACAATAGGGAAAATGTTGTCCAAAATTGACTGTTTTCTCCTCTTTTAGGCTGGTAGGAACATGGAGCAGTTGTGGTCTCGGGTAATTAAGTTCTGTGTAATATTTGTTGCTATTGCTGGAATTGTCATAGCAATAAATATAGTCATTACTTATGCCATCATGTAGGCAAATTGTAGGTCACTGATAAAGCATGCAGTGAATTCAAATTATAAGCCTCATAGAAAAATGTAATTATTTGTCTACTGAACAACATCACATACTTGGGATCTTTAAAAAATAGAAATGTATGATATAGTTAGTACTGAGAAAATAGTGAAAATAGCTATTGTTCCATACACTGTAAGGTGTAAACTGAAACGTGGATGCCCCCAAGTGGTACTAGCCAGAAGGACAGTTCTAAACTTGAGTTACCATGAGCTGCAGCAGGAAATCCTTGGGAAGGAAGTTTTATATTACAATAGGAAGGAGTTTAGATATGAGAAAGTAAGACAATTACAAAAACATTTGGACTATAGGGTATATTCACATTATGGGGCTTATTTACTAAGGGTCTGCGGGTTGGACTTCCGGACATTTTCGGGATTTGGCAGGGGATTGTGTCACACGTGATCGGATTTTAGCGCAGCTGCGCTGGCTTTCATGAGGCAGAAATCTAGAGGGGGCCATCGGACGATCCGACTGATTTGGACTGAGCGCAGGATTTAACATTCAAATTGTGTCACATCCAATGCACTCACATACAGAAGGAGGAAGATGGTGAACTCCTGCGGACCTGATTGGGGAAGCAACACATGCAGGATATCAGACGCACGATCTTAGTGAATCGCGGAACAGGGCATTGTCGTCGGACAATGCACTTTCGGGAATTCCAAGGGACCGAGTAAGTAAATGTGCCCCTATGTGCCAGAAAATGCTTCAAAACAAAACACAGAATATATTGCCGATCCATGAGCAACATATGAATACATTTAAGGCAAGCATGAACAATTGGAAAAATGGGACAGTTAGGGTGCTCAAAATAATGCAACATGCACATGAACATGCACATATTTTTCAGTCAAGAAGCATTGGATCTGTTGTCCATTATTGTGGGCTCTTTGTATCATCCCCATCTATGTCACAAACGCTATCTGTGGGTCGACCTCTATTCACACTTCAACCAAAAAAAATGTATGGCTAGAAATTATATCAATAGTTTGTCCCACTAAACTACTAGCCCCTCAGGTAGGGGATGAAACATTCTTTTTAGAATTCCCTATTTTATGTGAAATCTCAAACATTTACCTGTTGCAATGGTAGTGTCAATTCAGAAGTGCCTATTTTCTTTTCTGTAGCGCCTAGAAACGTACTACTACCGTAGTGTTATATTAAAGACAAGAATCTCATCTTTCTAATCTTACCCAATAGATTATGGTTCTGTGAGCTATAGAACAGGACCGACAGGCAGTTAAATATTAGGCTGAAACTAGATCTTTATCTGCAGATTGTATTTCCAACAATGGGCACATTTACTTACCCGGTCCAGTCACGATCCAGCGGCGGGTTCTCCGACGCTGATTCGGGTCTGGCCGGGATTCACTAAGGTAGTGCGCCCGATGTCCACCAGGTGTTGCTGCTGCGCTGAAGTCTGCCGGAGTCCGCTGGAGTTCACCATCCGTTGCTGGGTGCAGGTAAGCGTGTGTCAATCGACACATCCGATCGCATGTGTCTAAAACCGGGGCAATTTGGCGCAAAACTGTAATTTTCGGGAAACGCGCCCACAAATAGCGATTCGGGCCCTTAGTAAATTAACCCAATGTCTTTAAACTTCTGTATGTCTTGTTATTTAGCTCAGCCTGGTTGTAATCTTAAAGATGAGATTCTTATCTTTAAAATGGCACAAGAACAAGGTTTCTAGGTCCAACAGAACATAGGATGCTTCTGAAGTGACATTTCCCCTGCAACCATCTCATGTGAAAGTAAGGGGAGAAGTTGGTTGTTTAAAGAGAACCCGTCATGCCAAATAACCCCCCTAAACTAAATATATTTTCATAAACTGCCATTAGAGAGCATTGCCTCTATCCCTTCATTGTCCCTCTACATGCCTGTAACCCTAAGCAATGAGGTCCTAAGCTGTATGCAAATGACCTGTGAAATGTCCAATGAAGCATTAGCATATTCAAGCTGTCCACTCTATTCATGAGTGGGAGGCACAGCCACACCCCCAGTGCATGACTGACAGCCTGTATAATGGTGTGAGGCTGTATAATGATGTGCTTCCTGGTGCTGGTGGTCATGCCCCCTGCAGCCTGTGTGTGCATGTGTGTGTGTTTAGGAGAGATACAACAGCTCCAGGCTGCAGCCATGTTATAGCAGAACATGTCAGATTCATGTGTAGCGGATATCTGTGTCTCTCACCTGTGTATTAGGAGGATGCAGCATGTCAGCAGATGCAGCACACACACTAGCCATGCTTTACTATACATTACACACAGACATGAGCAGGGGGAGGAGAGGGGAGGGGTAACAGGGGTGACATCACTGCCTCTGACCATGTGACCAGCCTCATTTACATGATAAAAAATAGATGATTTTACAATGATTAATGTATGAAATAACTAGATAAAGGCTGGGATGGGATCCTTGTGAGCTGCTCCAACAGGTAGAGGTGACAGGACAAGTGACACAAACCTGATGACAGGTGTCCTTTAATGGGGTCGAACCTGGTGACAGGTTCTCTTTAAAGTCTAAGCCCAGTTCTGTTTTTGTGTTTCCATTCTTCACTTCCCTCATTCCAGAAGCCATATATTTTTTATTTTTCCATTTACAGGGTTTAATGTAATGTAAAGCTGGAAAAAATCTAAATATTGTCCATCAAGTTCAACCAAGGAAATGAATGGTTTGGATGATGAAGGGATTTAGGGGAAACAATTCTATACAACATAACCATCAATGTTATTTAGATGTAAAACGGCATGCTGGCTGTCACATATTATACTATGTGATGTCACATACTCCTGTATGTACTCTTTAGTAAACCCTTCCATTTTCCCCACTTGAATTAGCTTACGGCCGTTTAAATTGAAGGAGTCACCGATCTCCAATTAATACGGCGGTCCCTACTTAAGGAACACCACACACAAAAAACCCCTACTTACAGACACCCATGTTACAGACCAGACCCTCTCCACTGTGACCTCTGGTGAAGCTCTCTGGATGCTTTAAAATAGTCCCAGACTGCAATAATCAGCTTAAAATTGTCTGGCATGAAGCTTTATTATAATTCTTGGTCTATTACAGCAAAAAATTTGAAACTCCAATTGTCACTGGGGCAAAAAAAAAATTGTCGGGAACTACAATATAAAATATACAGTTTCGACTTACATACAATTCAACTTAAGAACAAACCTCAGTCCCTATCTTGTATGAGACCCGGGGACTGCCTGGTAGTTTTGTTTTGTCTTAATACATAAATAATGGTAAAACTTTGCACAAATAACATGTTAGAGACATATTTTCTATAACTTTTCATACTTCACTGGAACTGTGTAAATTCTCTTTTGGGAATACATAACAATGACATGGTCAGTTAAAAAACAATAGGAATAAGAATCCCACTTGCAAGAGCTTACAGTCTATGAAGAGGGTGACACAGGAGGATCATGAGCTTATACAATAGTTCAAAAATGTGTTAAGGTTTCAAAATAAATAAATCAAAAAATTAATAAAAATACTTCTGCATGAACTAGCCTCCAGAAGCCTACTTGTATAGTGTGCAAAATGCATAGGACTGTAGAGTAGGCTAAAGGCTGGTATCTGGTTCTTCCGGATAACATAAACAGGAGGAGTACAGAGGGGAGGTTTGTGAAAAGAGAGTGGAAGTTACATGCAAACTGTGATAGGTCTGCCTAAAGAGATGGGTTTTAAGAGCAAACTATGGTTGTTGGGTTTTACTCTGATAGTCCAGAGTAGGGGCACATTTGTAATAATTAGTAATTAAATACACCTGTGTACTACCTAGGCCATGTGAATGTTCACCTAAATCATACACATGGTTTTTGCGCAGAACTGGTTTGGGCCACTGGTACAGGGACCCATTGGTGGCCTAAGGCTCTTGATTAGAGATGAGCGAGCACTAAAATGCTCGGGTGCTCGTTATTCGAGACAAACTTTTCCTGATGCCCGAGTTGCTCGTCTCGAATAAACGAACCCCATTGAAGTCATGGGAGACTCGAGCTTTTTTAAGGGGACCAAGGTCTGCACAGGAAGCGTGGCCAAACACCGGAAACCTCAAAAATGATGAAACCACAGAAATGGACAGAAACGCAGAGGCAGCAATGCATGGATGCCTCTGCTTAATCGCACCATTATGCCAATAATGGGAACAGCATGTGATGACAGAGTGACGAATGAGGCTAGATGCTCTAAAAACATCCATAATTGACAATGACATTATAGAAGACGGCATGTTAGGCAGCGGCAGCGCGGCAGGCAAGAGAGTGGCAGGCGACATACCCCAGGCTTCAAACCATGGTGGCAAGAGGAACCAAGGGTGAGGCAAGAAGCACTGAATGATTTCCTATGTAAACAACAGGTTGACGTATATTTAGTTCGATAACACGCATGGTGGCGACATGTGACCAAGTTCCATAACTGGTGAACACCCGAAAAATTAGCCTGACACCGCTCGTTTGATAAGGGGACGACATGTGAGGCAGCCATGGAGACGACTTCCATGATTAAGAGCGACAGTATGGGGCATCCATATTGTGTTGCTAGGATTGAAACTTCAGTCTCCAGCATGCAGCGACAGATGCGCCGAGTTCCTATGTATCTGGTGAAACACCCGAAATTCTGCGGACACAGCTCGTTATAAGGGGGCGATGTATGGAGGCAGTAAAGTAGTAGTAGATTAAAGGTGCTGCAGTTAAAACTATGTTAGTTGGATCTTTGGATGGAGCTGGCGGTCCACTGCCAGGCGAGCTTCTCTCCGTCCAACCCCTGCCTCTCGCTCCTCCCCACCAAAATGGGCCTTGGGGCCAGACGTTTACTTTGAAAAATTATAATTTTCAAAAGCAGGCCGGGGGCTACAACAGCCCCTTCTAAGAACCTTTTGTATAGAATCAATGTGTAGTACTGTTTCTATAAGTAATTGGCTTGGTTTGGCGGTTATTCAGGTTGAGCTTCTTTCATCTGGTGGGAATGGAAATCCTGAGAAATCCAGCTTGATAAGCGTCAGCCGTCAGCACTGTCAGTCGACAGGCGTGTACGCTTATCGGTGATGATGCCACCAGCTGCACTGAAAACCTGCTCAGACAACACGCTAGCGGCAGGCAGGCAAGAACCTCCAAGGCGTACAGCGCCAGTTCGTGCCACATGTCCAGCTTTGAAAACCCAGTAGTTGTAGGAGCTGTGTGATCATTTAGGACGATGTATGGTCAGCTAACGTACTCCCTCACCATCTTTCTGTAAAGATCAGCCCTACTCTGTCGGACTGAGGACAGGTGACAGTGTCTTGCTGGGGTGACATAAAACTGGCAAAGGCCTTGTAAAGCGTACCCCTGCCAGTGCTGGACAAGCTGCCGCTCGCCTACTCTCCCTCCTACTTGTCCCCAGAATACGGCCTTCTGCTCGCTTAGCGCTGTCAGAAGGGAAATACTGTTTCAGCTTTGCACCAGGGCCTGCTGTATTCAGCATTCTCACACTCCTTTCCTCTCCAGGGATGATAGTGGAAAGATTTTGCTTGTACCGTGGGTCCGCAGTAGGTGAATACCCAGTAATCTTGCTGAAATAAAGTCTTTGATCGCGAGGGTCACGGTAGACAGCCTAGCAAGAAATCTGCCATAGCGCCAGAGTTCCAACGCGCAAGAATTCACTCCCTCCCTGGCCTGACTGTCCATTTCCTCCCTCCTCCGACTTCTCTTCTTCTGCCCATACATGCTGAACGTGAAGGACTGAGCATGCTCCCCTCTTCTGTTCTCGCCAACATTCTCCTCCTCTTCCCCCTCACTCTCCTCCACCTCCTCCGATATCGCTGGGAAACAGACCTTAGGGTGCTTTGGCTATCACAAGGGAATCTTTCTTCCCGCTTCTCTGTGACACGCAAAGCTTCCGACTTCATGCTCCAGAATGATTTCAACAGGCCAGCACGGATAGTGAGGCTTGATGATGCGGATGCGCATCGCCACTGACCTCTTGTTGACTCCTCAAAGTTACTCAGCACAGGACAGATAGCAGACATCCCCTCCACTCCTCTTTGTAGACTTGAGGAACTAGACTGACCTATCGCCTCAAGTTCTGGTGGAAGTTGACATCTGGCAGTCTACAAACGCCCTGCACTGCTGGTAAACTCTGGATACCATGGTTAATGTTGAATCCACCCCTCATGGGCACGTCGCACAGCAGTTGGTGAGCGGGCAGTTTGGAGGCGGCGCTTGATCGCCCTGAGAGTGCAGCATCTGTGCTGGACTTCCTGAATGCGCACAGATGCGGCGCACCTTCGTGAGCAAATCAGACAGATTGGGGTATGTCTTGAGGAACCGCTGAACTATGAGATTTAACACATGGGCTAGGCATGTCACATTGTGTGCACTGCCGCTCAGTTCACGGTGCCACCACAGATCAGTTCTGCGCCGTGAATGCCCTGTAATACTCTTGGGCGGTGGCCTTTTATCACCTAGGCTCAACAGTTTTTGAGCACCGCCTGCTTGACGCTAGCGTCGGCACTGCTGCTGTTGCCAGAGCTACGACTGGATGCCCCACGGATGTGTAATCAAAGGAGGAGGTGAGGAGGGGTGGGAAGAGAAGGAGGCATAGTAAGCCTAAGACCTGGACCGAGTAGGTAGGCCCTGCATCCTCGGTGTCAGCAATAGACCAGCCCAGGTCAGACTCGTCCAGCCTCCACCAAATTAACCCAATTAACAGCAACTTATAGTGCCCTGCCCGGAGGACTCGTCCAGGTGTCCGGGTCAGATGGACCTTGTCAAACGGCGTTGGTCAGGCACAATGATGTTGTCTGACATGTGCTGATGCCGGCTGGGACAAACACATCGGGAAAGTAGTGCCGCTGGGGGACCCGAATACCGAGGGGCGGCCGCCTCCATGAGTTTGCGAAGGCCTCGTCTCTACCAGCTATAGGGCACATCTCCAGGCTTTGTAATTTGGAGATGGTGACGTTGAGGGCTTGGGCGTGTGGGTGGTTGCACTGTAATTTCCCTTTGCGCTCCGCGTCTGGGTATAGACAGCTGAACGCTGCGCATGTGAACCTTGGTGGGAGCTGTGGAGGATTGTGGAGGCGAAGGTGTGTTTTCGCACGGGAGGTGTTGTTGGGCCGGGTCCTGGGCAGGGGGCTTGACTAGCAGGCAGCGATGACACAGGGGAATGAGCGTGTGTGCCGGCCGGCGGTGAATGGCCTTGGTTCCATGAAGTGGGGTGTTTAGCATTCATAATGCCTGCGCAACTGGTGGTGGTTAAGCTGGTAGTGGTGGAACCCCTGCTGATCCTGGTGTGGCAAAGGTTGCACACCATAGTCCGTCGGTCATCCGATGTTTCTAAAAAGACCTCCAGACTTCCGAGAAATCTAAGCCCCGGCCACGGGAGCTTCACTAATGAACATTTTGGCGGCTGATGCACCGTGCTCTGGCCCTCCTGCCTCTCGTCGTGCCCCTCCATCTGCCATCTTCCACCTGTTCTCGTCAAGACTCTCCTCTCTCCGTCGCGAAGCACTGTGTTCACACCCGGCCAATATCAACCCAGCTTGGTTCTGTCACCATGTAATCATCCTACCGATCCCCATGTCTGCTCCCCCCTCGGACTTCTGCCCTGACAACAACTTCACCACTGTCTGACAACCGTGTCTCCTCATCGTCCGACACCTCTTTACACACTTCTCCTGTACGTCAACAATGCATCATCCACACCCACATGACGGCGACCGGTGGAAAACCTGGCATCGGGAAGAGCTCAGCAACAACCGGACAAGTGGTTTTGTGACTCTTGGGGGTCCAGAAAACGTTTCCTCGATATGGCGGTTCAATGCCAAATTTTCCTGGGAGGGGCGCAGACTGGGGGAAGGAGGCTGAGTGGAGTAGCTGGAGAGTGCTGTTTCGGTGACAATGGTTGGACTGCGTGGAGACTGACTGGTGGGACAAATGGCTAAAGCTATTGTCCGCAATCCACGACATCACCTGTTCGCACTGTTCGAGCCTCAACGTGCTCTAACCATGAGTCCCAGTAACTGAGACAGAACCTAGGGAGTGTAGCTCTGCGGCGTTCCACTGCTCCCTCACAGCAGGTGGTGTCTCACCCATCCCAGACCACAGCCTCTGACCCTGCAGTAGTTGGACGCCCACCGCCCTCGTCCTCTACCACCCCTACCTAGATGATAATGATTGCTATGGATAAGTTTCTAACCTACACTGACAGCACACAACAGATTTTGTGCTGTGCCTGTGATGACTTTCAGTTTTGAAAAAAAAGAAAAAGATCGCAACTGTGCCTAATTCAATCAACCCCTAATAAATTGTCCCCACTTAGGTGTTTTGAGATGGATATTTGTGTCACTAAGAGCTAAATAGACGTTCGCAGTCTCCCTGCAATTCGTCACAATGTGGGTACTAGCTGCACTACTAGTGCCAGCAAGGCCAGCCACAAGCAAATAAAAAAATACGCTATTGTAGCCCTAAGAAGGCCTGTGGGTTCTTGTATGGCTAGTTTCTAACCTACCTGTCACACACAACAGGATTTTGGTGCTGTGCCTGTGATGACTTTTAGTTTTGAAAAAAAAAAAAATCGGCAGACTGTGCCTAATTCATCAAAACCCCCTAATAATTGTCCACTTCCGGTGTTTGAGATGGATATGTGTGTCACTAAGAGCTATATAGAACGCAAGTCTTCCGCAAATTCGTCACAATATGGTACTACTGCACTACTAGTGCCAGCATGCCCAGTCACAAGCAAGAAAAAAAAAAATTGTGGATGCCCTAACAGGGCTGTTGGGTTCTTGTAGACTCTCTCCTGCCTAACAGTAAGCTAATATAACACCCTATCGCTATCCCTGCAGCAGCAGCAGCTCTTTCCCTAATGGCATCCAGACAGAGAATGATGCGAGCAGCGCAGGCAGGGGCTAGTCTATTCCAGGGTCACCTGATCAGGCCAGCCAACCACTGCTATCGACGTGTACGTGTACCACGTGATGCTGGGTGGAGTGCAGAGTCTCCTGGCTTGTGATTGGCTCTGTTTCTGGCCGCCAAAAAATCAAACGGGGGAGATGCCATTGTCTACGAGCGGGGAATATGTTCGTTGAGCAACGAGCGTTCGAGTACGCTAATGCTCGGATGAGTGTGTTCCCTCATCTCTACTCTTGATGTATTTGGCAGTGCTGAAGGGGTTCGGTTTGCATCTTAAACCAGCGTTCGAGCACCAATGTAAGATATATCTCCTCCTTAGTGCCTGAAGTTAAGATTCAGACCTAGGAGCATTTAATTCTTACCTGTCAAAGGCTACTGAAAACTAAGATTATAGATAATTGTTATTCATAAAGTCCTATCAAGAATGCTTAGACTTGAGTCAGACCTGCTTTGGGAACTAAAGACATAAAAATGACAAATGACTGCAGTAATCTGGGAATTAGTCTAGAGATGACTTATCCTTTGAAACAGCATCCAAAATTTTAGGAGATTCTAGATAAGACCAACCTTTATGTGCACGATGTTCAAATGCCTTTGAAAAGTCAGATATAACAACATCCACGCGTCCAGATCCCAGTCCTTGTAATCTTACACCTCCTCGTAGAAAACCAATCAGATTAGTCTGACAGGACGATCTCTCATGAACCCATGCGACGCTGGTTATAAGGTTGTGCACAGTGAGATACTCTCGATAGCACTCTCTAATAAACCCCTCAAATATTTTCCCCACACAAGCAGTTAGACTCACGGTCTGTAGTTTCCAGGATCGCTATTTGATCCTTTTTTGTTATTGGTACCGGGGCCACATTTGCTATTGCGCCGTCCTGTGGAACTACCAGTCCTCATTGAATCTTTCACAATATTAAAAATAACGGTTTGTCTATCACCGTAACATAATTCATGCAGAACCCGGGTGTATGCCATCTCCTCCCAGGTGATTTATCTATCTTAGTGGTTGCGAGCGGCGCCGTACCTCTCCTGGGTAAACTGTTGACAATTATAAAAGAATTAACATTATTCCTCATTGTGTCTTCACCAGGGGATTTTCCTGGGTAAAGACAGTTGAAGAAGGCGACATTCATAGATTGGCCCTTACCTCATCTCCTTCCTTCCCCATGACCCCCATGTTATTTCTAAGGGGACCCACCCTCTCATGTTTTAGTTTCTTATCATTTATATCTTGAAAATAATGTGGATTATTTTTGCTCTCCCTGGCAATATTTCTCTCAGTATCTCTATTTTGCGGCCTGTATCTGCTTTTTACACGATTTATTTTTCCTCTCTATATCCTCTAATGCCTCATCGCTACCTTCACGTTTTAGCACCTTAAACGCTTTAATCTTTCTCGCTTATTGCTTTCCTTACAAACTAGTTAGCCCACAAAGGGTTTTTCTTGTTCCTTTTATGCTTTTTCCATAGGTATGTGTTTTCTCACAGGACTTTTCAGAATATATAAGAAAAAGTCCCATTTTTGGGTGTATTTTGTCTTTGAAACATTATCCCAGTCTATGCCTTTAGGTTTTCCCTTAGTTGCTGAAAATTTGCCTCCTGAAGTTTAGAGTGGTGTTGCCCCTTCACTAACGCTCTTAGTAAGCATATACAAAATCAATAATATATGATCACTATTCCCCAGGTTTCCCCCAACCTTTATTTTGATACCCTATCAGGTCGTTGGTAAGGATAAGGTCAGCAGTGCCCCCCCTCTTGTTGGCTCCAGGATAGTGCGACCGGTAATTGCTTCTTGTTGGGTGACAAGAACCTTCTGCCTTTGAAAGGACCTGATGTGTTCTGCCCCAGTCAAGATGACTTATCCTTTGAAACAGCATCCAAAATTTTAGGAGATTCTATCTACCTGTAATTACTGGGAAAAAATGCAGACTATAAAATTGTACATGGCTACATTTAAACTCATAATACATCTTATGTGGTCTTCATACATTCAAAAGAATTTCAAATGTACAGTATAAATTTGACAACTGCATAGAGAACAAAGGCAGGAAGGTGGAAAATCATCTTACATGGAAAATATTTTTAACAGACTAACACATTTACTAATTATCAGTTTAGATTTGGATATACACTGATTGCTAGTTACCTACATAGCACCAAGCCTTAGCCAGTTCCGACGTTTTCGGGGATTGCGTCATACACGATCGGATTGTGTCGCAATCGCGCTGGCTTTCACATGAAACAAATCAAAGGGCTGGCCGTCGGACGATCCGACGGATTCGGACAACATGCAGGATTTAACAAATCAATTTGGATCCAATGCACTTACATACACTGGGGGAAGGTGATGAACTGTGGCGGACCTGAGCGTGGAAGCATCACATGCAGGAAATCGGGCCCACAATGATCATGAATCGCAGCAGATGGGCATTCCCGCGAACAATGCACCTCAGGGATCACGCGGGAACCAGGTAAGTAAATCTGCCCTATTTTGTACCTAGCTCAACAACATAGGGGAGATTATAGAGAGGGTGTGGTAAAGCAGTATAGGAGTTTTGAGATGTTCCAGTGTATGCCAAAAAAGCACCAAAATTTAGCTCTTTATATTTAAATATTTTGGGCAAAATAAGCTAATCAATAGGTGGAATAAAGTTATCATCATAAGCTAGAGGACGGCCTAGATAGTAAAGCTGAAGTGGTCAGAGCTCAAGATCAAAATCAGAGATGCAGACTGAGAAGACATTAAAGAATATATCCAGTAATCACAGATAGAGATGAACAAGGCTATTCATTAAGTCATATGTTTGAGTTGAATATTTTCTGCTTTGCATAGAACAAATCTTTTAAAATAGCCGCTAGCTAATATTGTCATTCATCCCAAGCGTGAGGAGGGTTGGTCAAGAGAAAAGGAAAAAAAGAAGAAAAGAGTTATTGAAACGAGGTAAGCGCTTTTCATGAAAAACAAAGTGTTTTAGAGAACTATACAGGGCCTATTCTAGGGTGCCTGAGGAGAAAACTGAGATGTTTTCAGCTCCCGGCACCACATCTCCGCACTGCACCAATAATATCCCAGAGTCACTTACAGTATAAAGTCACCTAAATAACAGTGCTCCTAAATCATATAAACCTCTCATATATAAATGTCTCAGGACACTCTGCCCCCCCACCACACACACTCACACACACTAAATATAGAATGCACAATGCGGCTCTGCTTCATTTATTTTAAAATTTATAATAAAAGCTCCTCTCCCCCAATTAAATTATATACAGCTCCTATAGTTTAATTAAAATCTGACCCCTATATACAGATTCTCCCACATTTAACAATGCAAAGATTTACTGCCCCCAAATTTTATTTAAATTGTGCCCCCACTCACTTAAATTACATACAGTATGCCATATAACTCCCCCTCCATTTTAAATACAGCCCCTTATATATTTATATTATATACAACCCCCTCCCATATTGATATAATGCTTTACCCACAAGTTATATTATATACAGCCCACCCTGGTTATATAATAAGTAGTTAAATTATGGTTAAAAGCCATCCCCAGGTTATATAATGTCTAGCTCAGCTCCCATATTATAGAATATACAGCCCCCTTATTATATAATATGCAGCCCCTGCTATATTATATACAGCACCCCTTATTCTAAAATATGAAGCTCCCATATTCTATAACATACAACCCTCTTATATAATATGTAGCCCCTTATTATATGATATACAGCCCTCCTATATTATATACATCCCCCATTATTTTCTATAACACAGCCCCCATTATTACATTATGCTACACCCCCTTATTCTATAATATGCAGCCTGTGTAGAATAATATACAGCCCTCTTTTTATAATTTTAGCCTCTTGTTATTTATTCAGCCCCCTTATTTTATCATAGACAGCCCCCTTTTTTATAACAAACAGCCTTTCTCTTTTTCTATTACGTACGCACCCCTTTTTATTTATAACCGCCCCTTTCTAAGATTACAGCCTCCTTTTTTAAAAGATAAACATTACTGTACTCACCTCGACTCCAGTCACGCTCCCCCCCACCGCCACTTGCGTCCTCAATCACGCATACTGCCTAGTCCTTCAGAGCACACAGAACACAAGCACAGAAGTAGGAGATCTGTGCCGCTCTGTACATCTCGCATCTGTCTCTTATCATTAATGGCCCCAAATTTTGCCGCCGTCCCTCAGGGCTCAGGCATATTCACCTGTAGGCAAAATATTTTGGCCATTTCCAGACAATTTGAGAGAAAATTGGTTCAAACTGAATAGTTTCAGACTTGAACCATATTGTTTTGCTGGATTCACTCATCTCTTATCAAAAGATGCCTAGTTTGCCCTTTGTCAATTAAACTTAGTTCCATAAAAAGGGATTGTTAACCCCTTAAGGACGCAAGGTTTTTTTCCGCTCATTTCCCTCAGCATAACCACTTCAAAATCCATACTTTTCATTTTTATACGTGTACAGACCTGTTTGAGGGCTTATTTTGTGTGCGTAACAAATTTTACTTCCCGTAGGTTATTTTATTTACCATGCCGTGTACTGCGAAGCTCAAAAAAATTCCAAATGTGGAAAAAATAAGAAAAAAAAAACCGTCACGTTCTTGTGGGCTCAGTTTTTACGACTTTCACTCTTCGCATCCAATAACACACCTACTTATTCTTTGGTTTGGTGCGATCGGTGATACCAAATTTATATAGGTTTTATTTGTGTTTTCAATACATTTTCAAAATTAAACGAATGTGTACAAAAAGAAAAAAGATTTTTTGTCAATCTTCTGAGCATAATACTTTTCATACTTTGGCGCACGGCTGTTTGAGGTGTCATTTTTTTGCGAAATGAGCCACGTTTTCATTGCTACCACTTTGAGGTCTGTGCGACATTTTGATCATTTTTATTTCATTTTTTTATGTGATGTAAAAAGATGTAAAGTCGATCGACATTTGGGGCCATTTCCCGTCCTCGGAGGTCACCCGCCGGCCGTAACCGTTTTTATATTTGTGATAGATTGGGCATTTTGGGACGCAGCGATACCTAATATGTTTGTGATTTTTTACTGTTTAAATATGTTTTTATATCATTTCTAGGGAAAGGGGTGTTTGAATTTATTACTATTTTAATTTTTAAGTTTTTAACTGTTTTTTTTCCGCTTTTTTTCCCACTATTTTCTTAGACCATCTAGGGTACATTAACCCTAGATGGTCAGATGCTCGTACCATACTGCAATACTTCTGTATTGCAATATATGGCTTTTTGCAGGTCATTTCAAGTGTACCTGCAAAAAGACTGGCACCATGGCACGATGCTGTCTGCTAATGCATTTTAGTCTCAACGAAGCCATGTACCTTGTGTCAAAAAAAGACCGAGGCTACTAGCAACCGATCGCCGCCCCCCATGTGACGTTCGGGTGCGAGCGTCGTAATAATAGATGGTGGCGCCCGCGCGCCGCTCTTTTAAACGCCCGCTTAGCAGACTTTTGCTGCGGCGTTGAGAGGGTAAAGCGGATCGCAAGCCCGACCTGCGGTGTATTACGGTGGGTGGTTTTGTGCAAAATGCCAAACCCCCACCTCTGTATAAGGGACTCAGCCCGTGAGCCTCTCATACCTCCCTTATACCTCTGCGCGGCGTATAGCACGGCGCAGAGCGTTAAGGGTTTAATAGAGGTAGTAAACACAGGTTTCTACTCCTTACTTGGAGCCAGTTGTTTTATTTAAACTGAGTGGACTTAATTAGGAAGGCACACACCTGTCTATACAAGACCCTCCAGCTCACAGTGCTTCAGAATACATGAGTAATAGAGGTCTAAGGAACTGCTCAAGTAGGCTCAGAGACCTGTGGCAGGCACATATCTTGCCGAGTACAAAAAATTTCTGCAGAACTCCAGATTCCTAAGAGCACGTGTGCCTAGATAATCCTAATGGAAAAGTTTGGACGACTACACTTTCCTTACCTGCCTCAAGCCAAGCTAAGCACTCATGGGAGATAGGCATTGGTGAAGAGGAAAAGAAGAACCCGCCAACACTGTGGCACTGAGCTCCAGATCACACCTATCACTGCAGCCCTCCCCCAGTCGGGCAGTGTACCAACGAAAATCCTCATGCAATATGATATCAATTTATTCAGATGTGTTACTCACATACTAAGAAGGACACATAATAGCACTATTCATTTACTCTGTAATACTTTGACAATGAAACAGATGATCCTCTATAATAATGAATAGAATCTAACTGCCATAAAATACAATTTGTCAGGAAATTACCACAGTGTCGGGGAGTACGTCATAATTAAATAGAGGTCAAGCTTGTTAGCAGAAAATTCTTCCTAATTACTCTGTCCCTTGTAAGTATGATGAGAAGCTGCAATCCTGGGCTAAAGATTCTATTAAGGCCAATAGAACTTGGTGGTCCCCATTACAAATATGTAACCTCGTCCCCACCTATCATGTCTAAGAGAATGACATTCAACGATGAGGCAACCCTAATGAAGACGTACTTCCAAATCGTGAAGAGTGTCACTTTTAATGCTATACTATATGAGAAATTCAGTAATGGAATGTTTCTATAAACTATACCAACCCAAGATAGTACAATGCCTTGAAGTTTTCACACATTTTATAACTTTGTATGTAGATTCAAAATAAGAAACGTCCAATCACACTGCAACATTATTTTTCGAGACGCAGAAATGAAGAAATCTGTTCTTTGATTTTTGAAGAGCAACATAGACAGCTTTTCTCTGTAGGTAGCTTCATAAATCAGTTTATGCAACTGTCCGTTTACTGCTCTCCTTTTGTCTTGAAACTTTCGATATAAAAATAAAACGAAGGAGAAAAAGAAATAGAGCTGAGCTGCCAGTAATCCGATAAGACCCACCTGTTTTTGTACGTGAACACTTTTTATACACGCCCATGAAGAAAACAAAAAGACCTGGCGTGAAAAAGTCGAGAAAATAAAAGGAAGGCTTGTGCATAGAGGGGTTAAGATGGCTGCTATGTCCACTATTCTCACCTATACATGAATTTCATCACGAACTGACGGTTGAATGCACCATCCAGTTAAAAATAAATAACACATAGAAACCCATCTAAGTCTTGTAGTGCATAACTTCTCGAAGACTACTCCGCAATATCAACAAAAGAAATCATTTTTAAGGTACTTAACACAGGATTCTGTGGTGGATTGTATGGTTGCCACTATGCCAAATGCCAATTTTTTAACAGTAGCCACAAAGTATAAGAACACTGTGGTGTATTCCATCAATGTCACCACAAATGACGCAGATATATGCACACATCTCAGTAAACTGACGGATGGAATTTTAAACATCTTGTCAACATTAGTCTATGATTTCTATTTTAGTCCATCTATAAAAACAGATCACATTCTTCAAAAGTAGGCTTTCCTTCCTTGGAATAAATGATTATGTATAAATATACATTGTGCGGCAAAAGTATTCACATCTCCCGTTTAACTTTCCTCATAGTTAATGTTAATTTGCTTTTGTTTTTTTCTTCAAGATTTTTTTCAGTCCTCAAGTAAATCCAGTGGGGGCAATATTATACCCCTTTCCCCCCCCCAGTCCCCAACCCTAAAGGGAACTTGAAGGGGCGTGAAAGTGGGGACAAACCGTGCCGGCTCCTGTGAAATTTGGCCCGCATGTTATTTTAAAAAACGCGCAGGAATCACATACAAGGGCAAAGCATCGGTGGAGCTTCATAATGGATGGCCTGCATATGATAAATAACCCCAGTGTGCCTAATTTGTCTCTAGGTCCCTGGATACGTGGAAATAAAATCTAAGTTTTTATATTAAACTATAATAGCTATGAGTTCTGGTCATACAATGTAACATAGTGGCCTATTTGATAGCAATTCCATAGGTTGGGAACAGTATAACATATATGTTATCATTACAATGACATAAGCTTTATATGAACCTCGGTCATACAAAAGTTTTACAATGCGTTGAGCATTGCACCCGTGCATAATAGGCATTAACCATTTCATGCTCCGGACACATTTCTTACATGTTTGCTAGTTCTCTTTGTTGCCACAAACACTTGTTGCAAGAACTGCAATACAAGGCACAATACAGGTTAATGTGACATTACATTACCTTAGGGGAAATGACAAAACAATAGCACCACAAACTAGACAGATAGCCTAAGTTGGTTATTACAGTAGGGGTGCTTGGTGCGCCACTGGTGTAGTGGTTTTTTTGGAACAGTGGTGCTATACGTTGGTTTGGCAGAAGGACCCCTGCCCATAGCTCCACTTTTGCCAAGTTACCACAGCCCTTAAGCTGGCCTGTTTGATGGCTACCAAAATTGGATCCCTTGATACCTCTGTAACTTGAATGAGTAGAGAACTGGTTGTGATCTCTTACTTTTTCAGGTCTATTGATGATGCGGTACACTGTAACTTGCTGACCGATCCGTTGACAGCGTTGTTTGCTCCCTTCATACACATGAAGCTCCTGATTGTGATGATCCCTTGGTCAGATTACGTGGATAGGGTGAGAGTACCAGTGTGCAGCAGGGAGGACCTAAGTGGGGAGAAAACTTGGAGCCGATACATAGGTATCTGCCTAAAGCCTATCATCATATTGACATCTGTAACTTTCTAATGGCAATTGCAAGTCTACAAGATTTAGAGTAGGTAGTATGGAGCAGAAGGTAATTTGAAAATTATAGTTTAGTTAGCAAACTTCAGAAAGAGTCCCTTGTTCACTTCTGATTCAATTTCTTGTATAATTCAGTTTGTGCACTTAAGGGAGTTAACCGCAATAATAAGAAAAAAGCCAGCACCAAAATGTTGCCCCTTGTTCAACATATTTTTTCCATCTTGGAGTACTCTACTTGTGTTGTTGTGTTTGATATGAGATAGATACATGCCTACAAATACATGATATAGGAGGTATAGTTGGGACGTTTACCAAGTATTTTTCGGCCTATCCAGGCGACCAAAAAAATCCTTTATTTTCTCAGAAATCCAAGGTGCGTCCTATATTTACCGTGTTTAATAGCTCCTTCCCCAGAAATTGTCCGCACCTTCCTCCACAAGTATCCGGGGATCCCTAGCTCCTGAGTGCCCTGGCACCACAACTAACCTTGTGCCCATCCTGCCCTCCCTAGCACGGAGAACCGAGCTTGCAAGTGCCGCCCACGAGGCAATCATCATCATCATAAACAATCCCCCCATACCTGCCGAGCCCTGTAACAGGAGAAAGGAAGTTGCCACAGGGAACCCACAGGAATAACACACCCTGCTTAAAAACTGATTGTTGGTTTTTAAAAAGAAACCAGCCACCTGAAAAACATAAAATATATTAAGTACTCACCCCCCCTCCTCTTCACTTGATCTCGGTGCTGACCCGTGCTAATCTTGAACAGGTGAAGAAAGTTATTTATTTATCAGCACGGATGTGGGCTGCTAATTACCACATCCCGCCACCTCCCTTCTTTACGCTGGGAGCGGGAGGTGATGTCACGTGAGAGGCTGTAATTCACACCTTTTCTGTAACACACCCCGCTCTCCCCTGCTCCTATGTAAAGTGTCTTTTTTTAATGTATAACATTTTCATTTGACCTAAATGACTGTTGCAGTACTGTAATTTTTTTAACTGCTGATCTCTTATAGTCGAGTCTCAATGAGATTGGTAGGCTGCCATGGCAACCAAAGGTGCCTCACGATTATGTTCTGGGGGGGAGATAATCGGCCATCCAAGGTCCAGCAACTCTGTTAGGTATCTGGTCACACCTGAACCAGGTTAACAGGGTAACTAAAGGGATGGGCGAAGAATGAGAGCTTGCACATGGAAGGGTATAGAAATAAGGTAATATAGAGGTTGTAAGAATAAATAAATAAAATAATGCTAATGCATGAATCAGCACTTGCTGCCATCTTATATACAAATTCAAAGGTGAATAGGATTCAGAGTAGACTTTTAATTGTAACCGTATTTTTTTTTGGACTCACAAGCGCTAAAAACAATCCTTTGATTTTCTCAGAAATCAAAGGTGGCCTTGTAGTCCAGTGCGCCTTCATATGCACCATAATTACAGACCACAGCTGCTTGAACTGTGCACAGGTTCTGCCACCTGCCTGTCATTTTCCTTATAATCAGGTGCGCCTTAAATAGTCCCCGTGCGGCGCCTTATATTTAACCTGCGACATTTTATCAGGCATTTATTGATATGTGCCTTATAGAGTCCGAAAATACGGTATTGTGCCAGCACTTGATTCAATGGCAGGATAGGATAGACAGAGTTGTCGAAGAGAGTCAAAGTTTACTGCGTTAGGGGAATGTGAGGGTCTTCCTATGGGTTTATTAAGAGCATTTGGAAGTTTCTTAGTTGAGCATGAATCTGATAGTCTGGGGTAGGGTATTTCATGATTGATTTAGCGAGGAGAATTCTTGGAAATGTGAGAGAAGGCTTGAATTAAAGAGAGACTAATATCAGACTTGGCTGGAAATCAAAGAGGGCTTGGTGATAGACATGAGAAGATAGAGATAAGGGAAAAGAGGTAGGGAGGTATCACTTTGTGGAGAGCTTGTTGCTTTTTCTTGTAGCTAGATATGAGATAGATAGCATACATTCATAGATATGTGTGAAGATTCAATAGACAGATAGAAGATAGGACTACCCATGGATGGATGGCTGGATGGATGGATGATAGATAGATAGATAGATAGATAGATAGATAGAAGATTAGATAATAGAATAGATACCTCTACATGTTAGGCCATAGATGATCATGATATCATAATTGGAATTAAATGTCAACGCAATTAAGAGGATACTAAAAATAGGTTTAGTTGCTGTTGCTAGGAACAGAAACAGCTCTCCGACACTGTGTCAAGCAAAAAAGAACATGAACAATTGTGTTCTGCCAAGATGGTATTTAAATCCTAAAAAGACCCTATGGAACATGCTATTATCGCTTGTCAGTAATTCAGATCTTTTGTTTTAAAACCAACACTTTTGAATAACATACTGCTTCTTCTCTGCTTTTTGCTTCCTTAGTTTTGGAACAAAGAAACTTACAGGGAAAGTCACCGGGTAACACGAGGTTCCGTGGGGAATAGTACAAAAAGCCGTTTTTTATACACAAGCCTGCACACATGGTGGGGCAACCACTGGCTACGGGTCCATTGTATGTGACCCGATTTAGCGGTATTATGTTACAGTTAGTCTTACTATTGAATTTCATTCACTATAACCCTGCACCTGCCTCTAGAGTGGTCTACAGGGTAGCCCTCCAATTTCCACAGTTTTTTATGCCTAAGTTCTCAATTGCACCTCTATAACAGCCTTGATTCCAAATAATCATTATTATCAATGTACGAACCATTTCCAGTCGATCTAAGATGGTTTTGGGTCGTTGCATGGCTTTCCTCTGCTTGTGTCCACTAATGGATTTAATTTAAAACCCTCATATAGAAGAGCTCATTCAACCAACCACTTCTTTGCCTTTTTTGGTGTACACGTAAGCATCGGTGGTAGAAGCTTCTAGGGCATAATTTTGTGGTACTGAGTGCCAAAGCATAACATAGGAGCTGTAGTAATATCTCAAAAAAAAAGCTTTAGTTTAGTTAAAAAACAATTACAGGAACAACGCTTAAGTCCCTACATAGAAAAAAGAACGCCATTACCTGATCACTTCCTGAAACCCTACACCTTCTGATGGGGCAAGAACACTGCTGAGTCCCCTCAGAACTATGGCTCTCAGTGAGTCCAATCCATCATGTCCTTTTTCTGGATTCCATCTTCTGAAATCCACCTCTCTCCAACAAAGTCCTCTCCCTGCTGACTGCAGGACACAAAGCGCTGTGCCTTGACTCTGAAGTCTTCCTCTGGAGTTGCCAGGTGGGAGTGATCAAGGTCCTTTTCAACACTTGGTTTTGGGTCCTCTTCCACAACCTCATTGGGTTCAAACACTCTTTTAGACAGCCCAACTCATTATTACGCCGCACCTCATCGAAATAGGCAATCAAGATTATCGCTCACACTGTAATTCCATGAAGCAAGATCAGGACGTTGTGTCCCATCACCAAAAGTACGTGACTGTGATATGTTTAGGGATGCAGTGAGGGGGGTGTGCTGCTGGATCTGAACACATCTGCTGATATTCTGCAACTAGATTTTATGGCGATTCTGGGACGCAAAGGAGAGACATGTTGCCTGTGAGTTACTAGATCCTACTTCTATCTAACCTGTGTCATAATAGACTTATATTGACTGACTAACTTTGTAGTGGTGAGACAAGCTCTCAGCTTTGGTCTTTATATTCATACGGTCAGAGAGCCAAGTTGTGACTTGTCTTTGTGTTTCAGGGACACCAGAGAGTAGGGTTTATCATCAGTTCTTGTATAGGCTGTCAGCAATTTTTTTATTGGTAGTTGGTGTGGAACGCAAACGCTTAAATCCCTAACCATCAGCCCCACCAACCATGTAACTCTTAAAAAACCATTCTTACAAACATCCATGCCCTTAGATAAAGTTGCCACAGCAGCCCCTTTACAAAAACCTAATCTGTTACAGTGGAGATGGAAAATAAAAATAGAGTGGTTTATTATCCTTTGTTTACCTGCCCCTGCTAGTACTTAGAAGATTCTCTAAAATCCTGAAATATATCTATGTATTAGTAAAGGTAAGCCCCAAAATCATGTCACTAACGGGCCCCAGGTACCCAAGTCCGACCCTGCTCCAAAAGCTTCAAACATGCTCGTAAACCCCATACTATTTAGGGCAGGGCCTATCATAATTGCCTAACGTGCTTGCAACTTTCACTCTCTTTTTAATAACCATTCTACATCAAGCTACAGGTACTGCAGTCCCATAAATCTTGGACTCAGCTTAAGACGGTGTTCAAGCATCAGAATTTTTATTATGCTTAATTTTTATTCATGGCCATGCCTTTTTAAGGAGGGCCCTGGGAAATATATCAGCTCTTATAACTCTTGTTTCACACCCTTCATCCCTCATAGCTATAAGCTGTAGCGAAGCCCGGGCCCCCTCTTTCTCTTGTCTCATATGACTAATGTTGTTACTCTGTCATTGTCTGTAAAAAATTTTTTGTATAAAGCCTTATTAAACCATAATTTGTAAGCACTCAGAATTTATTACACTATATAAATAAAGATATTATTAGAAAAGTAGAGCTCTTAAGTGGATATTTAATTGAAGGGGCTCTGCTTTAGACATTTCATGCATTTGCTTTGTACTCAATATACACGTGGTGGGGCATATTATCAGGACCACTGCCGTGGCACACTTCGCTGCAGCAGCAGCGACTTTTCACAATTAATCTTGCATAGAATACACGCTGCGTCAGCAGCCTGCCCGGATACCTCAAGAGGTGGAAGAAGGGATTATGGCCGCGGCTGGCATACATGACACTGCCTATGATAAATATGCCCCGGTATGTTTTTTTCTTTCCTCATAATGAAAGTCCAAAGAATGGGATATATAATAAGATGTGTGTAGGGCCATAGAAAAAGGGGGTATTATAGTACCTGTGTTTTGCTGTAGCCCCCTTCTTATAAATACAGACCACAAAAAAGAGCACCTTCAGGATGGGGCATTGTGATCGAATTGTGATAATTTTCTGATTTCGTGGGTACCACGATTGAATATTACCATAAGCACATTATATAACTCTTTGACCATCCAGGGTGGGGTCATCTTTCTAAACTTCGCCTCAGGCATCTGATCTTCCGACACGGAAGACCTGTGGTGGGAATTACCCTTGCTCCTTCCCTCTCCTATGGGTTTTGACGTTGGCGTAGACAACCATGTAGTAGCAAGCAGCACATGCGGTAGAAAAGTAAGCTTCAGTATGGTGCCGGAGACAGAAGAGCCAGGTGAAGTGAGATTTGTCTTTGTCCGGGTCAGAGGCGCCAGAAATTGGCTGTTTCTGGAGTCTCCAATGATTCCTTGCTCTGTGTTCCTCCCTAGTTTCCAAAATTGCTGGCTCTGGGTTTTTCAAGCAAATGTCTACCTGTGGCGGGTCTCCAGTATTTGTTTGCTCAGTGTCTCGGTAGTGTCTTCTCTAGGGGTCCCCATATTTCTTTCAGCATGGGCTCCCCCGAATTTGTCTGCTCTGGTGGTCTCTGGTATGTTGTCTGCTCTGGGGGGGGTCCAGTATTTGCTTTGCAGAGTGTCTCCAGTATTTGTCCGCTTGGTGGTCTCCAGTATTTGTCTGCTTGGGGTTCTCTCTCTCCTGGTATTATTAGTCCTACTATGGAGTCGACAATAGTATTTATCACATCCTGGGATTCCATTATTATTATATGCTGCTCTGGGGTCCCTAATATTGTTATCTCTGCTCCTGGGGTCTTCATTATTTGGGTCTGTTCTGTTCTGGGGACTCAATATTATTACAATATGCTCTTTATATTCTATAGACTGATAAAGGTAACATTTTATTCTCAAAAGTAGGCATATGTCCTTGCCAAGAAACACAAACACCCCTGTTGTCATGTAGTGCTAAATTAACACTATGACCCCGCTTCATTCTCAGGACTGGTTTCAACAGGTCGACCCAACAAATTAGATGAGGATACCCCTTAAGTATTTGCCTTTTCACCACTAGAGGATACCAGATGAACATTCATTGATATAATATTCTACAATTGCAGCAAAACCCACAAATTTTTTTGTAATAATTCAGTTTCACGTTGATGACATTATAATATTTGATCATTACAATTCCCTATTCTAATGACTTTGTTAGACATTATTTCTTTCTCACAGCATTCTAATTTGGTCCTAAGGTGTACTCGAGCATCAGCAAAATTTCTTAATAGGAAGTAACCTGTCCACTCAGCAATATCCAATATATCACTGCTGCTCGTTGTGGCCTGCTTAATTGCCCTCAATTTCATAACTAATATTTTTCAGCACATATTCTGATTATTCTCTTTAGTTTATGATTTTCAAGGAGTCATTATTCCTGGAATTTTTCTAATGTAATTTTTTGTAATGTTCTTTAGTCCTATGCAGTTTACGTAAAATAAAATTGAAAATCAGAAACTTTTACATATACCCTGATGATTAGGTATATTAGACTATATAGGAATTAGAAAGTAACTTAAAATTTTAATATTACTGACTTGTAACTGTCTTTATAAACTCTCTAAGGACTGTGTTGTAGTGCATGAAGTAAAAAACAAAAACCCTGAGGAAGCTATACACTGTGGCGATCACGACTGGGGGGGCAGCCCTGAAGTGCCCTCAGGAAGCCACAAACAGCAAACATGGTGATATGCATTGGGCAGCGTGGGTGGTCCCCTAGGGAGTCACGATATAAGTGGGGAGCTACCTCCCTTACATCAAACTCCGATGAGATCATTTGGTAGGGGTAGTGTTTAACCAATACATCATTTCGGATTGCATTTTCAAAGGTCATTTTACCTGTACCTTTATTAATCTTTAAATGATTTTTATTGATTTTGTAAAAAATTCAACACAGAGATGCACAAACACACCAACATAGCAATTATCGAGACATTAGCAACACATATATAACATATTAAAATAGTGGTTTACGGCATAATAAAAAACAGTAAAGCAAAAAAATAAAAAATGTAGCAGAGGACAAACACTTTCATTAAGCTCACAATGTAAGATGAAGCAAAACAAATTTTTTAACCAACATTAACTTGGGCCTACACATCGCCAGCCCCCCTTACTGAAGGTTATAGAGTTTATTCCTGAGGGTTAGTAGTCTTTCACAAGCAATCAATTTTCAGCTAGAAAGTCCCACAAACAATTGCGAGGCTTTTGGACCAAACCAAAGCAAGATATCCCCAATCCCCGCCACCACCGCCTTGTGTTTTTGAGGGACTCTCAAATTTGATTGTCTCTCATGCAATGCCTACCCACCACCCCACTACTTTGCTTTCACTTTGGCAGAGAAAAATAGAGGGGAACCTAGGATGGTAAAATTTAGGATTTTTAGCCTTGACGAAAAGCTCACCTGGGGCCTTCGGGCCTACAACTTTGGTAGATGTGAAGAAACAGGAGGAGGAGGGCAGGGAGAGGAAGAAGTCAGTGGGAGAAGGGGAGAAAGTGAGGGTGACGTACCGTTAATAGCAAAAGTGAGGGTGGATGGTAGTGGAGGTACGAGCAAGCCTCTGAACATTAACAACATCCCAGTCTTGGGAGTCTCTGGGCAATGAGATCTCTGAGGAGGGCAAAAATCTCTCTGATGTAGACCTCATACCCCAAAACAAATGTACTCCTTCTATGATACAATGCCCTTACTTACCATGTAAATTTTACAGTATTTTCTCAAAATCTAGTTTTCATTGGTGAGCAGGCCGATTGTTTAAATTGCAGGTGGTAAAAGTAGCAATGGAGTAAAAATGTCTGACAATCATGAACAAAGCAAAACCAACTTATTACTCCAACTCGTTTTTTTTTTCCAACATAGTCCACCTTTCAGCAAACACCATTATCCTAATAACTTCTCCTGCTCAAATAATATTGTTTAAAGTCATGGGAGAGTCCTATTGATAACTGTGGAAAAGCGCGCAGTAAAGCTTGTAATGCCATATCATCTGGTGTCTGTTAGGTCTCTGAAGAAGTAAGTTTTGCATTTTATCGCCTACAGGTGCTCTTTAATGGGCTGTAAAAATCATACACATCTGATATTTATATAGCTCTTGGCACTCCAAATCATTCAATGAGCTGGGCATAGTACATACACCAGCTTCAGTGCATGGACTTGAGTGTGCAATAAGTCTGGTGCAAACCATATTGGAATCATCTGTAGGTCAGTACATTTCCATGAACGCTACAAATCATATGATAACAGGAGCGGGATTTGAGACAATAAACCACAGCTCTATATTAGGAGTGTGGTATATGTGTTATGCCTGGAGACAGAAAGCTGGTGCGGGAAGTTTTCACGCAGACGTACTATTACGCACAGGGTGCGCGTAGGGGGTCAGAAATAAAACGATTGTAACATAATAAGAGGAAATTTGATTAAGCATTTACCAGTTTAAAGAAACCAGGTCGCAGATGAATGATACAGATATGACAGCAAGCAGGGATAGGTACTTGCCCCACTGGGGTCTGGTTAAGCCTTGCCGGCCGAGTGAATCACAGTACAGTCAGCTTTCAATCAATCTACTAGAGGAAAATCGACACAGGTCGTCACAACCTATAGCTTTGTGATGTTTGCCATCAAACTTAACTAATAATCAGTGTTCCACCCACTCGGTGTTTTTGCCATGGGCCTATCTTCCTAAACCAGTGTCAGACCAGTGTTTTTGATCAACCACCAGACCAAAATTATTCTAAAGATCCCCACCCTAGCCAGGAATTGGGCCTTGAATTTAGTGTGTCTTCTGCTTCACTTCTGGGGTAGTACTAAGCCCCCAGAGCCTCTGGAACTCTGATGACCAATCTAACTACAACCTTCTAGAGGACAAAGCTCCTGGCACATCAGTGTCTCTACTTCTTCCTAATAAATACCATATATTACCCATATATAAAAACAAGTTTTTTTTTTGTTTTGGTTTTTTTGCTTTTGTGTCCAAAATTTGAAAATGTTAATTTTATGATACTTTATATTTTTCTCAGCATCAAATCTAACCATTATAAATGATTTGTCAGGGCATTTCCAGTTCTCTTTTGTTCCTCAAGTAGATTTCCTGAACTGTTTCATGGAACAGGTGCTAAAACAGATGTACTTTAATTATTCTGGCAGCACATTAAAAAGGACTTTTTGATTTCTAGGTGTATTTACAATAACCCAGACAAATTGATATCAAGCCAGATTTAATGCTCAGGTCATTTTGCTTCATTGTAAAAGAAATCTGCTCAATGCATTTCCCAATGTACTCTTTTCCTTGAATGTTAATTTGTTTGTTGTAGTAATCTCTCATTTGAGGTTTGCCAAGACTTTCGTGGTTTCAAGTTAAAAAAACTAAGTTGTAACTTAATGTTTTTTTGCATATATTTGTATATTTCAACAGTCTACAACTGACATATAAAGGCCTTCTGTATTTGGAACAAATTTTATAAAAACCAAGTCATATTCTATCTACTGGATTAGTCGTATAGTGGGACTGTTGGCAGTGGGATGTTTGGCCCCGAACAGATTCCACTTCCTTCCTCTTCCCCTTTTTCTAGGTCCATCTGCTGTGGGCTGCTAAAGAACTAGGGTTATTATTTTTTTGAGAGAAAACAAAAACAACAGGTTGAGACATCTCATGCAAACTAAGTAAGATATCAATGCTTATGTGAAATATATGTCAATTCGAGCCAGACTGAATGTACTCATTCTGCTTCGATAAGCTCAGTTGGTATCTCACTTAGACCTGGTGGGCGTTGGAGAATCCTGCTGTGGTCCCACATTTCATGGAATTTCATGGAATGTGCAGATAGCAATCAGATTTGTAGTCTTGTGAATTCATTTTACATCACTACAGATGAGCCAGATCTACGTCATATACACTCACCGGCCCCTTTATTAGGTACACCTTCCAACTGCTCGTTAACAACTTAATTTCTAATCACCAATCAACATGGCGGCACTCGTGCATTTAGCATGTAGACATGGTCAAGACATCTCCTGCAGTTCCAAAAACCGAGCATCAGTATGGGGAAGAAAGGTTATTTGAGTGCCTTTGAACGTGGCATGGTCTGTTGGTCTGCCAGAAGGGCTGGGCCTGAGTTTTCAGAAACCTGCTGATCGTACTGATATTTTCACAGCACAACCATCCTAGGGTTTACGAGAATGGTCCCGAAAAAGAAAAAACATCCAGTGATCGGCAGTTTTTGTGGGCGGAAATGCCTTTTTGATGCCAGGGTCAGAGGAGAATGGGCAGACTAGTTCGAGGCTGCTATAAGGCAACAGTGACTCATCACACCCTTACAACCAAGGTAGGCAGAAGAGCTCTCTGAACGCACAGTCACTCGAACTTTGAGGCAGATGGCTACAGGCAGCAGAAGAACCTCACACCGGGTGCCACTCCTTTGCAGCTAAGAACAGGAAACTTGAGCTACAATTTGCACAGCTTCATCGAAATTGGGACCAGTAGAATATTGGAAAAACGTTGCCTGGTCTGATGAATCTCTTTCTGCTGCTCCTCGGATGTAGGGTCAGAATTTGGCGTCAACAACATGAAGCATGGATCCATCCTGCCTTGTATCAACGGCAGGCTGGTGGTGGTGGTGTCATGGTGTGGGGAATATTTTTCTTGGCACTTCCTTTGGCCCTTGGTACCATTGAGCATCGTTTTCAATGCAATGCTGACCATGTCCATCCCTTTAGACTCACATATGTACCAACATGATGGCTACTCTCAGCAGGATAATGCGTCGCCAGTCATAAAGCGGGAATCATCTCGACTGGTTTCTTGCACATGACAATGAGTTCACTGTACTCAAATGCCTTCACACCGTCCCAGAACAATCCAATAGAGCACTCTTGGGATGTGGTGGAACGGGAGATTTTCGCATCATGGATGTGCAGCCCGACAAACTCGGCGGCAACTTTGTGATGCCATCATGTCCAATTTGGACCCAAAATCTCTGAGGAATGCCTTCCAGCACCTTGTTGAATCTATGCCATGAAGATTGAGGCAGTTCTGAATGCAAAGGGGGTCCCCGTTACACATGTGTACCTAATAAAGTGGCCGGTGAGTGTAGTGTGATCAAAGTTCAAATTGATGTTAGAAGCACTCATATGACATTCTGATGCACATCCAGTGGAGTGACAATCTGTTACACACCACTGTAGTAAAATGGCATTGGACTAGCGCCATCATGCGTCAAAAGCCAAAGTGAGGTTGGGCATTGTATTGCAATATATGGCATTTTTGCAGGTCATTCATTACCAGAAGCCATGTAGCCTTGTGTCAAAAGAAGAACCGAGGCTACTATGGCAACCGATCGCCGCCCCCCGATGACGTTCGGGGGCGCAGCGATCGTAATAAAGATGGTGGCGCCCGCGCGCCGCCGTCTTTTAAACGCCACCGCCGACTTTGCTGGCGGCGTTGAGAGGGTTAATAGGGTGCAAGCACCGACCGCGGTTATTAGCGGTGGGGGTTTTGTGCAAAATGCAAAAACCCCCACCTTTGTATGAAGAGGACTCAGCCCGTGAGCCCTCTTCATACACTCCTTATACCTCTGCGCCGTAGAGCTACGGCGCAGAGCGTTAAGGGGTTAATAGAGGTAGAAACACAGGTTCTACTCCTTCATTGGAGCCCAGTTGTTTTTATTTAAACTGAGTGGACTTAATTAGGAAAGGCACACACCTGTCTATACAAGACCTTACAGCTCACAGTGCATGTCAGAATACATGAGAATAATGAGGTCTAAGGAACTGCTCAAGGAGCTCAGAGACCTGTGGCAAGGCACATATTTGGCCGAGGGTACAAAAGAATTTCTGCAGAACTCAAGATTCCTAAGAGCACTGTGGCCTAGATAATCCTTAAATGGAAGAAGTTTGGGACGACTACAACTTTTCCTTGACCTGGCCATCAAGCCAAGCTAAGCAATCATGGGAGATGAGCATTGGTGAAAGAGGAAAAGAAGAACCCCCAAATCACTGTGGCTGAGCTCCAGAGATCAACTATCACTGCAGCCCTCCACCAGTCAGGGCAAGTGTACCAACGGAATCCTCAGTGCAAGACATATGAAATATTTATTCAGGATGTGTTTACTCACATACTAAGAAGACACATAATAGCACTATTCATTTACTCTGTAATACTTTGACAATGAACAGATGATCCTCTTAGATAAATGAATAGAAGCTAACTGCACATAAAAGTACAATTGTACAGGAAATTACCAGTGTCGGAGGAGACTTAATAATTAATAGAGGTCAAGCTTGTGTAGCAGAAAATTCTTCCTAATTAATCTGTCACTTGTAAGGATGATGAGAAGTGAATCCTGGGCTAAGATCTATATTAAAGGCACAATATGAACTTTGTGGTCCCCATGTAAAATATGTAACACGGTCCCCACCTATCATGTCGATAGAGAATGACATTCAAAGATGAGGCAACCCAATAATGAAGACAGTACATTTCCAAATAGTGAAGAGTGTCACTTTTTAAATGCTATACTATATAGAAATTCAGTAATGGAATGTTTCTATAACCTATACCCCAAGATAGTAAAGATGCCTTGAAGTTTTCACACATTTTATACTTTTGTATGGAGATTCTAAAATAAGAAACGGTCCAATCACACTGCAAACATTATTTTTCGAGACCAGAAAAGTGAATGAAATCTGTTCTTTGATTTTTGCAATGAGCAACATAGACAGCTTTTCTGTGATGTAGCTTCATAAATCAGTTATGAACTGTCAGTTTACTGCTCTCCTTTGTCTAGAACTTTCAATATAAAAGAAAACGAAAGGAGAAAAAGAAAGTAGAGCATGGCTGCCAGTAATCCGATAAGACTCACACTGTTTTTGTACGTGAACACTTTTTATACACGCCCATGAGAAAACAGAGAAAAAACACTGGCGTGAAAAAAGTACGAGAAAATAAAAGGAAGGCTTGTCATAGAGGGGTTAAGATGGCTGCTATGTCCACTATTTCTCACCTATACATGATTTCACAGAACTGACGGTTGATGCACCATCCAGTTAAAATAGAATAACACATAGAAGCACCATCTAAGCTTGTAGTGCATACTACGAAGGACTACATCCACAATATCACAAAGGAATAAAATCATTTTATGTTAATTTAACACAGGATTCTGTGGTGGATTGTATAGGTGCCACTAATGCCATATGCATTTTTTAAACAGTAGCCACAAAGGTATAAGAACATGTGTGTATTCCATCAATGTCACCACAATACGCAGATATATGCACAACAGCTCAGAAACTGAGCGGATGGAATTTTAAACATCTGTCAAACATTAGTCATTATTTCTATTTTAGGTCTCATCTATAAAAACAGATTCAGCATTTCTTCCAAAAGTAATGGCTTCATTATTGGATAATAATGATTATGTATAAATATACATTGTGCTGCAAAAGTATTCACATCCCTTTAACTTTTCCTCATAGTTAAATGTTAATTGCTTTGTTTTTCCAAGATTTTTTTAAGTCCTCAGTAAAATCCAGTGGGGCAATATTATCCCCTTTCCCGCCACCCCCAACCCTAGGGGAACTTGAAGGGGCGTGAAGTGGGACAAAACCGGTGCAGGGCTGCCTGTGAAAATTTGCCGTCAGTGTTCATTTTACGCTAGGCAGGGATACATCAAGAGGGCAAAGCAGCCGTGGAGCTTTCATAAATGGCCGGCATATGATAAATAACCCCCAGTGTGCCTAATTGTCTCTAGGATAGGAACAGTATAAAATATAAAGTTTATTTATATTAACAATACAATAGTACTTTATTGATATTCTGGGATCAATACAAAATTCTTTTGTAAATAGCGTTGCAGCATTTGTTACACACAGTGTAACAGTGAAATAGGCTGAACGTTACAGTTACATACATACACTGTGAGAGGCACATTCTTACATGTTGCTAGTTCTTTTGTTGCCTACAAACATTGTTGCAAGAAACTGCAATACAGCACAATACAGGTTAATGTGACCATTAAATTACATTAGGGAAATGACAATAACAAATAGACACAAACTAGACAGATATGCATAAGGGTTATTACAGTAGGGGTGCTGGTGCGCCACTGGTGATTGTGGTGAAACAGTGGTTTGCTACTGTTGGTTTGGCAGAAGAGACACTGCCCATAGCTCCACTTTTGCCAAGTACCAGCCCTTAAGCTGCCTGGTGATGGCTACCATTGGATCCTTGATACCGTCTTTAACTTGAATTGAGGTAAGACACTGGTTGTGATCTCTTACTTTTCAGGTGCTATGATGATGCTGTAACTGGTACACTTGGCTGACAGATCCGGTTGCAGCGTTGTGTTGCTCCCTGTCATACGACATGAAGCTCCTGATGCTGATGATCCGCTTGGTGCAGATTTACGGTGATAGGGTGAGAGTACCAAGGTGGTGCAGCAGGGAAGGTAGTGGGGGAAAAGCTGGAGCCGATACATAGGTAGCTGCCTAAAGCTACATCATATTGACAGTGTAACTTTCTAAGGGCAATTGCAAGTCTACAAGATTTAGAGTAGGTAGGTGATGGAGGAGAGAGGTAATTTGAAAGATTAGTAAGTTTAGTTAGACAAGTACTTACAGAAAGAGTCCCTTTGTTCACTTCTGATTCAATTCTGGTATAATTCAGTTTGTGCACTTAAAGGGAGTTAACAGCATGAAATAAAGAAAGAAGACAGCACTCCAAAATGTTGCCCCTTTTCACATATTTTTCACATATCTTGGAGTACTGCCTTGTGTTGTTTTGATATGAGATAGATACATGCCTACAGATACATATATATGGTATAGTGGGACGTTTACCGTATTTTTCGGCCTATAAGGCGCACCAAAAATCCTTTAATAGTTGGAGAGCGAGAAATGAGCCGGAAAACCCTCCGTCCTTAAAGGGTTAAATACAACATTGTTTATTTTGTAGATACCATAGATTTAATATTAAACAGAATATTTCAAAAAATACAATTCAATACAATTCACTGTACATATAAAATGTGCAAAACATACAATATTTTACTACAATGTAATGTACTTTATAATAAAAATATGATAATAAATTGGTAATCTGAGTGAAATTATTATTTCGTTAAATGATCTGTTAAAGTAAAAGTTGCAAATAAAACTGTTTTAATGGGACAAAGTCATTTGAATGGTATCAATTTCACACTGGGCATGTCTAGTTATGGAAGGAGACGCAAGTAATACCTTCTGATGAGACACAGGCATCACTACGAGTATGTCCCAATGATAAGTTTCTACAGACACAACTAGTTGAATAACTACAAGCAGTAAATGGTAGTAATGAATGCCACCACTGATATAAGTGTAATGGTGCAGCTACTGGGCACCATAGAAGGGCTTTCACCCATGCATGGTTAGCCGCAACTTGTCTAATCTGAGAATCCTTGTGTAAATAAATGGCAGTTCTCCCATTGTACAATAAGAGATACAAGTTATTTATGGATAACTTTTTTTATGGTTACTGGCCAATGTCCATATAATATACAGCAAGAACAATATATCAACATATTTTACAGAGCAAAAACTATAGTGCAATCTTAAAAATGGGTTTATCCATTTATAACTCATATACCCTATTCACAGAATAGGGAATGAGCAGGCATGGTTTCAGTCATAACAAATTCTATGCCACAACATGGGGCTCAGACACTAGGAAAGGGTGGGGCACACAGTTCTTAGATGCAGCTGGTTCAAGCAACCAGGGAGAAACAAGATCCTGACTTTCATCTCACTTGGATGTTCTGTATTGGTGTGGAATTGTGTATTAGGTAAACCAATTCCATAATTGGAAATAAGTTTTTGATTCCTGGGAGTCCAATATCTTACTCTTAGTGATCATGAATGCGGGGTCCTAACTGCAGCGTGTGAATAGAGTGGTGGTGTGCACAACACTCAATGCACTTCTATAGGGCTACTAAGGTAATCTGTGTTTGGTAGGCTATAATGTGGGACTTGTCATTTTAAAACAAATCAAGGAATTCATTAAGGTGTTGACAGCATTGCAGATATGCAAAATGGAAGGTCTCTAATTGAAAATATATGCATTATAAAAAAACACTAGCGTATACAGCCCTCAAACTGGATAGACAATACATTAGAAAATGAAAAAGGACAAGTTACATGCATAAGTGTGGTTTCACATTGGCGTTTTTTTCACATCAGTGATTTCTCATTGAAGCCATTTTGGCCTATGGACACACACAGATTGGTTCTCTCTTCCTGGTTTCAGTGATTTTCCACTGAGGTCCTACTGAACCGTTCTTTTCAATGGGCTTTCTTACACTTTAGTTTAGAACCTGCTCTTTTTGTGTTCACTGACAACTTTGGATCAGTGGAAAAAAAACTGATCACTGAAAAAAAACTAAAATTGTGGAAAAGCCCAGTGAAAAGAATGGGTCAGTAAGGCATCAGTGAAAAATCACTAAAGCCAGGAAGAGGAAACCAATCTGTATGTGTCCATAAGCCTAAATGTCTTCAGTGCAAAATCACGCCAACGTGAAACCACCTTTACGCATCATAGAAAATCCCTTTTTGTATTAAGGCCTTTTTTGATCATAGGTCACCATTGTGGTTTGAAGAAATTGCCTAAATTGGTACAAGACTGGGTAATCTAAGCCAATAAATCATTAGGGTATAGTATACAGCAGTGACATTTATTAGATATAGTGTGTATGTACGCAGATACCTCTATGCACAGTTTTAGTATAGTATTCTTTGCAATGTAGTTACCTCAGAGTGCCGGATGGAAATTTTTCCAGACCTATGCCTCTGTTCGCCAGCATAAGTTTATGGGTACACTTCGTGTATACAGCTGGAGCTTTACCAGCTTAAATGTTGAGTGTATAAAAAAATTTGGTGAGAATCTATCCTTACTTGTATCATTACATCACTTTTCCTTTTAATCCTAAAAAGACAAATTAAAAAGGGTCTGGCCACAAATACAAGAGTCACCCATATTGTACTTAACCTGGTAAGCTTTCTCTCTGTAGTCAGTGCGAGTCCCAAGTCATGTGGTTGCAGGGGCATGCAAAGGACATCCACATGCCCCTCGGACCACTGATGGTAGTGGTGTTCATGGAGGGTCTGCCTGCAGTCGTTGGCACACAGGAGGTCTCTGGAAGTCCTGAATCTTTATTTTGTCGGATAAGTTTACCAAGGCAAGCACAATATGAGCGACCCTAATAGGGCCATGTACTTACCCTTGAAACTTTTGTATTAGTGGCTAACCAATTTAATTCAGATGAAAGATGGTCATTACCTCTCATGGTTGTTAGTGTAAATACTTCCCTTTCTCTGTCAATGCAAAATCAAGAAAGGGGCCTATTTAAGTCCCCCAGCAAGCAATATGTTTACATCACATTCTCAGTACTAGATCACTGGTTGTGAAACAGACTATTTATGAGGAAGGTAAAAGAAAGGAGAAGATGATTTGTTCACTCTCAATTTTCTAGATGTCCTAGAGGAGACAAAAGTGTTTGAGGTGGACCTGACACATTACGGAGGTCAATGTTACATGTGGTCTTCCATTATGGTATTCCTATTTTCTGTTCTTATCACATCAATGGGAAAGTCACAAAGTCTGCTATCCCTGCAAAGAAATTACCAACAAAACATTAGTTTATTAATATTAAGTAAAAACCTTTGACCACTGTAATGGTGATCATAGGTCAACAACCCTGCAAACTATACTTTATTCAGAGGAAGGATTTCTTTAATACCTCACATGCAATTTTGCCAGTTACATCAATTCCTTACTCAGTTTTCGGTGGAGTTAACATTAAAACAGATTTCTGCTTTTTCAGCTCCAAACTCCTCCTCAACTCATCACAGCAATCAAAAGTCATAACCTTTAATAGGACATGGATTGGCTGACAGGAATATAGGATCTGCTCTAACGGTTTTTGCTAGGTAACTATGTGACCTGGATTAGCCATTTCCTTAAAATTTAACATTGTGTTTCAAATTACAAACTTCTGCACAATCCTTTCACAAGTATAAAATACATTTAAAAATTGTAAAACAAAAATTGCAGTGTATACTTTTGGGGATGAATAAGAAAGTCTTCCCTTTTCTCCAGTCGGTGATCTGACAACCACTGATCATCAACTTCCTGCAGATTTTCAATGTTCAGTTACTAACTTCGTTAAGCTTTCTTATTTGTGCCCAACCCATTCACGTGTAACGGAGCTTACTAGAATTTGGCCCAAAATGACAATCAATGCTCCTGTATTTATGGATCAGGGAAGCAAAATTTAGTGACGAATATGCTTGAATCCATTACAGTTTAAAGGAAACCTAGCATCAGGAATTCTACCTAATAAGGTATATTGGAGAGTAGGTTCCTATTAAAACCCTAAGCCCTAAACTAGGGAGTAAAGGATACTCCGTGGCCCAGTAGCCTATGCTGTCACACTATTTTCCATGTCCTCTGCATACTCCTTTGTGGCAGAGCACACATGCATATTGTGGCAGCTGCCGGCACTGAAGGGGCTACTGCGCATGCTTAAAACTTAAAATAGCCAGCAGCAAAACGGAGTGCACAGAGTATTCCAGAAGGAGAAGTGGACAGCATAGGCTTCCTGGGAAGTGGATACAGGATTAGGGCTAAGGGTTTTAGTATGAACCTACCATCATGATGGTTGCTTTCCTTAAAGAAGATACAATAAAAAATGCACCCCAACCCACAGACCCTACTGTAGTTAAAGCTAGTCATTAAAATAAAACTCACCGCAAATGTTCTTTCCCATTTTGACATGAACATATCCATCTATACCCCAAGATGTACCCCAAGAATTCTTCACTATCCAATAAGGGGTGTTACCTGTAAAAAAAAAAAAAAAAAAAGAAAAAAAAAAAAGGAGAGATAATTTATATACAACTAAATAACAAAAAAATTTAAAAAATGAGGATTTGTTTTCAGAGCCAAATAATGTACAAGAAAATTAATTTTAATGTACAGTGGCACAGATTTTGATCATGTTAAAGCAGCATTCTGGTGATTCCCCCCCCCTCCTTTCATTATATCCCTAGTGCCCCAGTATGTACAGGTCAGTGGGGGAAATGAATTAAGACTGGGGAATTGTGCGCCAGTCTTGATAATCCCTGCACTGGCAAATTACTTTACCAAGATGTACTAAGATGTATAGACTATACGAAATCTATTATAAATTTGGCTATAGTAAATTAACCAGTCCAGGGCATACCCAAAATATATCCTGACTATTACCATATAAACTAAAGTACTGTATAAGCAGAGTTTTTCAGCACAATTTTTGTGCTGAAAATTCCCCACTCTGCTTATACTCGGGTATATAAAAAAATACCCTTACCTACACCCCAGGCAGGTCCTCTTCTTTCTTTATGTGTGCCAGCTCCAGGTCAGTGACAGGTTCATGCAGCTCCTCTTCTTTCTTTATGTGCAGCGGCTGACATCATAGCCTGTGCGCCGGACGGGCTGTGTTGGCACACATTAAGAAAGAAGCTACCCCAGGCGTCGGAATAGTGAGTACTCAGTTTATTTTTTTAATGTGCTAGACATACTGGGGGCTGGCTGGCTATATACAGTACTACAAGGGGGCTGGCTGGGGGTTGGCTGTCTGGCTATATACCAGGGAGGTATACATTTCCTACCCTATACATTTCCAACCCTAGGCTTATTCTCGAGTCAATAGGTTTTCCAAGTTTTTGGTAAAATTAGGTGCCTTGGCTTTTACTCGAGTATATTTGGCATTTTAAGAAAGTGACTTCTTACCTGTTCTATCAAAACCCACTACAAGGACGGCGTGATTGGAATGTCCACTGGAACAGTGATGCTGAATTATCCCTCCAAGGTAGTCCTGCCAGCTCAAGGCATCAACTATGACTGCCAATGGCCCAAATCTTATCAACAGGTTCATCATTTTCTCTTCAACATCACTGTAGAAAAATATGGCAATGGTCAATAGGAATGACAGATACTAATCTCCTACACAAAAATAAGTGAAAGAAAACTTATTGTACACAAACATGTCTAATCATGTAGGGTCATGTTCATTACCCTGTGGCTTCTGCAAATCTACAAGTATGCTGTAAGGACATGTCACACCTACAATAGTATAGGCTAGAGACCTTGGCTTTAAATATAATCACATTTTACAAGCAAAATGATAAATGGTTTGATGAACCCTCTAACTGCTATCAACAAGGCTGTCCCACAACTTCACATTACATAGTTAATTTTTGTAATTGTTTTTCACATTTGTTATCGCACCCCCTGGTGTACTTTTTATTCCCTCCTAGAATGTCCACCTTGAGAGTGTCCAGTGTTGGTGGTCACACACACACACTCAGTAACTCCGTGTCACTGCATGGATCCTCTTTACATCAGCAACAATCTGATGTCCTGAGAGGGAATCCAAAGACCATAAAGGGCAACATAACTAAAATGCAACAGAAAAAGGAGCATATGTACCGTATTTTTCGGCCTATAAGGCGCACCAAAAATCCTTTAATTTTCTCAGAAATCAAAGGTGCGCCTATATTTACCAGTGTTTAATAGCTCCATCCCCAGAAATTTCCTGCACCTTCCCACACAGTATACGGGGTCCCTAGCTCCTGAAGTGCCCTGGCACCACAACTAACATTGTGCCCATCCTGCCCTCCCCTAGCACGGAGAGACCGGAGCTGCCATAGTGCCGACCACGAGGCAATCATCATCATCAGTAAACAATCCCCCATACCTGCCAGCCCTGTAACAGGAGAAAGAGAAGGAGCCACAGGGAACCCCACAGGAATAACACCCTGGCTTAAAATACTGATTGTTGTTTTAAAGGAAACCAGCCACCTGAAAAACATTAAAAATAATATTAATACTCACCCCCCTCCTCTTCAACTTGATCTCGGTGCTGACCGTTGCTAATCTTGAACAGGTAGAAAAGAAAGTTATATTTATCAGCACGGAGTGTGGGCTGCTAATTACGCACATCCCCGCACCTCCCTTTCTTACGCTGGGAGCGGGAGGTGATGTCACGTGAGAGGTGTGAATTCACACCTTTTCTGTAACATCACCCCGCTCTCCCCTGCTCCTATGTAAAGTGTCTTTTTTTAAGGTACATTTTCATTTGACCTAAATGACTGTTGCAGTACATAGTAATTTTACTGCTGATCTCTAATAGTCGAGTCTCTATGAGATTGTAGGCTGCCATGGCAACCAAATGGTGCCCTCCGATTATGTTCTGGGGGGAGATAATCGGCCATCCAAGGTCCAGCAACTCTGTTAGGTATCGTGGTCAAACCTGACCAGGTTAACAGGGTAACTAAGGGATGGGCGAAGAATGAGAGCTTGCACAATGAAGGGTATAAGAAATAAGTAATATATAGGTTGTAAGAATAAATAAATAAATAATGCTAATGCATGAATCAGTCACTTGCTGCCATCTTATATACAAATTCAAAGGTGAATAGGACTGCAGAGTAGACTATTTAATTGTACCGTATTTTTTGGACTACAAGGCGCATAAAAAAATCCTTTGATTTTCTCAGAAATCAAAGGTGCGCCTTGTAGTCCAGTGCGCCTTATATGAACCATAATTACAGACAACAGCTGCCTTGAACTGTGCACAGGTCTGCCACCTGCTGGTCATTTATCCTTATAATCAGGTGCGCCTTATAGTCCGGTGCGCCTTATATTTGAACCTCGACATTTTATCAGGCATTCATCAGGCATTCATTTTTATGATGTGCCTTATAGTCCGAAAAATACGGTAATTGTGCTAGCACTTGATTCAATGGCAGGTAGGAGTAGACAGAGTTGTCGAAGAGAGTCAAAGTTACATGCAGTTAGGGAATGTGAGAGGTCTTCCTATGGGTTTTAGAGCATTTGAAGATTTCTTAGTTGAGCATTAATCTGATAGTCTGGGGTAGGGTATTTCATAGAATTGATTTAGCGAGGGAGAATTCTTGGAAATGTGAGAGGGAGGCTTGAATTAAAGAAGAGAATAATATCAGATTGCTGGAAGATCAAAGAGGGCTTGGTGATAGACATGAGATGATAGAGATAAGGGAAGAGAGGTAGGGAGGTACAACTTTGTGGAGAGCTTGTTGCTTTCTTGTAGCTAGATATGAGATAGATACATACATTCATAGATATGTGAAGATAAATAGACAGATAGATAGATAGGATACACATGGATGTATGGATGGATGGATGGATAGATAGATAGATAGATAGATAGATAGATAGATAGATAGATAGATAGATAGATAGATATGAGATAGAAAGATAGATGGATATATAGATAGATAGATAGATAGATAGATAGATAGATAGATAGATAGATAGATAGATAGATAGATACTCTACATGTTAGCCATAGATGATCATGATATCATGAATTGGAATTAAATGTCAACCAATTTAAAGAGGAGACTAAAAAGTAGGTTAGATTGCTGTTGCTAGGGAACAGAAACAGCTCTCAGACGACTGTTCAAGCAAAAAGAACATGAACAATTGTGGTTCTGCCAAGATGGTATTTAAATCCTAAAAAGACACTATGGAAAATGCTATTCGGCTTGTCAGTAATTCAGATCTTTTTGTTTTAACCACACTTTTGATAACATACATGCTTCTTTGTGCTTTCTTAGTTGGTAAAAAAGAAACTTTAGAGTGAAAGTCCACCTTTTAACACTATGTTCCTTGTGGAAATAGTACAAAAAGCCTTTTTTTTATCACAAGCCTGCACACATGGGTGGCAAACAATGGACTACGGGTCCATTGTTTGTGACCCGATTTGCGGGTATTATGTACAGGTAGTCTTACTATTGATTTCACTATAACCTGCACTGCCTCTATAGTGGTCTTGACATTGTAGCCATCCAATTTCCACCAGTTTTTATGCCTAGTTCTCAATTGCCACCTCTAGAACAGCCTTGATTCCAAATAATCATTATTATCAATGTACTAACCATTTCCAGTCGATCTAAGATAGGTTTTGGGTCTTTGCATGGCTTCCTCTGCCTTGTGTCACCTAGATGGATTTAACCCTCATATAGAAGATGCGCATTCAACCAACCACTCTTTGCACTGTTTGGTGTAACTTAGCATCGGTGGTAGAAGCTTCTAGGGCATATTTTGTGGTACTGAGTGCCAAAGCAATAACATAGGAGCTTGTAGTAATCCAAAAGAAAAAGCTTTAGTTAGCTTTAAAACAATTACAGGAACAAACAGCTAAGTCCCTACATAGAGCATTACCTCACTTCCTGAACCCTAGCTACCTTCTTGATTCAAGAAACACTGCTGAGGTCCCTCCTCAGCACTATGGCTCTCAGTGAGTCCAATCAATCAATGTCCTTTCTGGATTCCAGTCTTCTTGGAACATACCACCTCTCTCCAACAAAGTCCTCCTGCTGACTGCAGGACACAAAGCGCTGCCTTGCTATGAAGTCTTCCTCTGGAGTTGGCCCAGGATGGGAGTGATCAAGGTCCTTTTCAACACTGGTTTTGGGTCGCTCTTCCACAACCTCTTGGTTCACACTCTTACAGCACCAACTCATTATTACGCGCACCTCATAGAAATAGCGAGCAAGATTATCGCTCACACTGTAATTCCAGGAAGCAAGATCAGGAAGTTGTGTCCAGTCACCAAAAAGTAAGTGACTGTGATATTTTTAGGGATGCAGTGAGGGGGGTGTGCTGCCTGGAGCTGAACACATCTGCTGAAATATTCTGCAACTAGATTTTATGGCGATTCTGGACGCAAAGGAGAAGACATGTTGCCTGTGAGTTACTAGATCCTACTTCTACCTGTGTCATATCAGAATTATATTGACTGACTAACTTTGTAGTGTGAGACAGCTCTCAGCTTTTGTACTTTTATATTCATACGGTCAGAGAGCCAAGTGTGACTTGTCTTTGTGGTGCAGGGACACAAGAGAGTAGGGTTATCATCAGTTCTTGTATAGGCTTTCAGCATTTTTTTATTGGTAGGTTGGTGTGGAACGCAAACGCTTAAATCCCTAACCACAGCCCCACCACCAGGTAACTCTTAAACCATTCTTAACATCCATGCCCTTAGATAACGTTGCCACAGCAGCCCCTGTACAAAAACCTAAATCTGTTAACTAGTGGAGATGGAAGAAGAAAGAGAGTGGTTTATCCTTTGTTTACTGCCCCTGCTAGTACTTAGAAATTCTCTATCCTGAAATATATCTATGTATTAGTAGGTAAGCCCCCAAAATCAATGTCACTACTGGGCCCCAGGTACCCAAGTCCGACCCTGCTCCAAAGCTTCAAACATGCTCTTAAAACCCATCTATTTAGGCAGGCCTATCATATTGCCTAACTGCTTGCAACTTTCACTCTCTTTTTAATAACCAATTCTACATCCAAGCTACAGGTACTGCAGTCCCATAAATCTTGGACCAGCTGAAGACCGGTTCAAGCATCAGAATTTTTATTTATTAACTTATTTTTATTCCATGCCTTTTTAAGGAAGGGCTGGAATATTATACAAGCTCTTATAACTCTTGTGTCACACCCTTCATCCTCATAGACTATAAGCTGTAGCGAGCCGGGCCCTCTTTCCTCTTGTCTCATATGACTATGTTGTTACTCTGTAATGTCTGTAATTTTATTTGTATAGCTTTACCATAATTTGTAAAGCACTACAGAATTTAATTACACTATATAAATAAAGATTATTATTATAAAGTAGAGCTCTTAAGTGGATATTTAATTGAAGGGGCTCTGCTGTAGACATTTCATGCCTTTGCTTGTACTCAGATATACACGGTGGGGCATATTTATCAGGACCACTGCCGTGGCACACTCGCTGCAGCAGCGACTTTTCACAATTAATCTGGCATAGAATAAACGCTGCGCAGCAGCCTGCCCGGATACATCAAGAGGTGGAAGAAGGGATTATGCCGCGGCGGGCACATCATACACTGCCTATGATAAATATGCCCCGGTATGTTTTTCTTTCCTCATAATGAAAAGTCCAAAGACATGGGATATATATATAGATGTGTGTAGGGCCATAGAAAAAGGGGTATTATAGTGACCTGTTTTCTGTAGCCCCCTTCTTATAAAGACAGACAACAGAAAAAGAAGCACCTTCAGGAGGGGGCATGTGTGATCGAATTGTGATCAATTTTCTGATTTCGTGGGTACCACGATTGAATATTAGCCATAAGCACAGTATATAACTCTTTGACCATCCAGGTGGGGGCATCTTTCTATAATTCGCCTCAGGCAGCTGATGTCCGGACAAAGGAAGACCTGTGAGTGGGAATTACCCATTGCTCCGTTGCCTCTCCTATGGGTTTTGACGTTGGCGTATACAACCAGTGTAGGAGCAGAGCAGCACATGCGGTAGAAAAGAAGCTTCAGTATGGTGCAGGAGACAGAAGAGCCAGGTGAAGTGAGAATTTGTCTTTGTCTGGTCAGGAGGCTCCAGAAATTGGCTGTTCTGGAGGTCTCCAATGATTCCTTGCTCTGGGTTCTCCTAGTTTCCAGAAATTGCTGGCTCTGGGTTTCAAGCAAATGTCTACTGGCTGGTCTCCAGTATTTGTTTGCTCAGTGGTCTCTGGTATTTGTCTGCTCTAGGGGTCCCCATTATTTCTTGCAGATGGGTCCCCAGAATTTGTCTGCTCTGGTGGTCTCCAGTATTTGTCTGCTTGGGGTTCTCTGGTATTATTAGTCTACTATGGAGTCTACAATAGTATTTATCAAATCTGGGATTTCCAGTATTATTATATGCTGCTCTGGGGTCTCTAATATTGTTATTCTCTGCTCTGGGGTCTTCATTATTTGGGTCTGTTCTGGGGACTCAAATATTATTACAATATGCTCTTATATTCTATAGACTGATAAAGTAACATTATTATTCTCAGAAAGTAGGCATATGCCTTGCAAAGAAACACAAACACCCTGTTGTCAATGTAGTGCTAAATTAACACTATGACCCCCTTCATTCTCAGGACTGGTTCAACAGGTCAGACCCCAACCAAAATTAGATGAGGATACCCCTTTAAGTAATTTGCCTTTTCACCACTTAGGATACCAGATGGAAACATTCATTGATATTAATATTCTACAATTGCAGCAACCCACAAATGATTATTGTAATATTCAGTTGATGACATTATATATTTGATCATTAACACATTCCCTATTCTAATGACTTTGTTAGACATTATTTCTCCACAGTCTAATTTGTCCTATAGTGTACTCGAGCATCAGCAAAATTTCCTTATAGTAAAGTAACTTGTCCACTCAGCAATATACAATATATAACTGCATGCTCGTTGCCTGCTTTAATTGCCCTCATTTCATAACTATGATTTTCAGCACATATTCTGGATTATTCTCTTTAGTTATATGATTCTATAAGGAGTCATTAATCTGGAATTTTCCTAATGTAATTTTGTAATGTTCTTAGTCCTACTGCAGTTTAAGTAAAAATAAAAGTGAAAATCAGAAACTTTTTACAATATAACCTGATGAGTAGGTATATTAGACTAATACTAGGAAATTAGAAAAGTAACTTAATGTATTAATATTAACTGAAATTGTAACTGTCTTTATAAACCTCTTAAGGACTGTGTATTTAGTGCATGAAGTACCCTGAGGAAGCTATAACAATGTGGCGATACGCCTGGGGCAGCCCTGAAGTGCCCTCAGGAAGCCACAGCAACATGGTGATATGCATTGGGCAGCCATTGGGTCCCCTGAGGAAGTCACAGATATAAGTGGGGAAGCTACCTCCCGTACACTCAAACTCCGATGATATCATTTGGTATGGTATTTTAACCAATACTATCTATTTTCGGATTCATTTTCAAAGGTATTTTACCTGTACCTTTATTTAATCTTTAAAATGATTTTTATTGATTTTATAAAAAAAATTACAAACACAGATGCATGCACAAACACACGCAAACATATGCATTATCTGAGACATTAGCAACACATATATAACAGTATTAAAATAGTGGTTTACTGGAATAATACAGTATAAAAAATGTAGCAGAGACAAACACTTTCATTAATATCACAATGTAAGATGAAGCAAAACAAAATTTTTAACCAACCATTAACATTGGGCCTACATCATCGCCAGCCCCCCTTACTGAGAAGGTTATAGAGTTATTCCTGAGGGTTAGTAGTCTTTCAAGCAATCAATTTTCAGCTAGAAGTCCCACAAACAAATTGCGAGGACTTTGGACCAAACCAAAGCAAGATATCCCCCCACCGCCTTGGGTTTTTGAGGTGACCTCAAAATTTAGATTGTCTCTCAATGCAATGCATACCCCCACTACTTTTGCTTTCACTTTGGCAGAGAAAATAGAGGGGAACCTAGGATGGGAAAATTTAGGATTTTTAGCCTTTAGACCTCTGGAACATTAAGCAACATCCCAGTCGTGGGAGATCTCTGGGCAAGGAGATCTCTGAGGAGGCAAAATCTCTTCCTGATGTAGACCTCATACCTCCAAAACATGTACTCCCTCTATGATACAATGCCCTTACTAACCATGTAATTTTACAGTATTTCTCAAAAAATCTGAGTTTTCATATGGTGAGCCGATTGTTTAATGCAGTGGTAAAGTAGCAATGGAGTAAAAATGTCTGAACAATCTAGAACAAAAGTCAAAACCAACTTATTACTCACATCTTTTTTTTCCAATGGTCCACCTTTCAGCAAACACCATTATCCTTAATAACTTCTCCTGCTCAAATAATATTGTTTAAATGTCATGGAGAGTACTATTGATAACTGTGGAAAATGCGCGCAGTAGAATGCTTGGAATGCCATATCATCTGGTGTCTGTAGGTCTCTGAAAAGTAAGTGTTGCATTATTTATCGCATACAGGTGCTCTGTATGGGTATGTAAAAATCATAAACTGATATTTATATAGCTCTTGGCACTTCCAAGATCATTCAATGAAGCTGGCATAGTACATCCAGCCTTCCATGTGCATGGACTGAGTGTGCAATAAGTCTGGTGCACCATATTGGAATCATCTGTAGGCAAGTACATTTCATGAACGCTACAAAATCATATGATACAGCGGGATTTGAGACAATAAACCACAGGTCTATTAGGAGTGTGTATTATGTGTGATAAGCCGGAGACAGAAGCTGGTGCGGGAAGTATTATCACGCAGGAACGTACTATTACGCACAGGTGCGCGTAGGGGTTAAAGAAGATAAAAACGATTGTAAACATAAGTAAGAGGAATTTGATTAAAGCATGTACCAGTTAAAGAAACCAGGTCAGACAGATGAATGATACAGATATGACAGCAAGCAGGGATAGTGTACTTGCCACTGGGGTCTGGTTTACATTGCCGGCCGAGTGAATCACAGGTACAGTCAGCATTTCATCAATCTACTAGAGAAAATCGACACAGGCGTCACAACTATAGCTTGTGATGGTTTGCCATCAAAATTACTAAATAATCAGATGTCCACCACTCGGTGTTTGCCATGGGCCATATTTCCTAAACCAGTGTCAGACCAGTGTTTTGATCAGACCCACCAGACCAAAATTATTCTAAAGATCCACCCACCTAGCCCAAGGAATTGGGCCTTGAATTTAGGTTGTCTTCTGCTTCACTTCTGGGGTAGTACTAAGCCCACCAGAGGATCCTCTGGAACTCTGATGAGCCAATCTAACTACAACCTTCTAGAGGACAAAGCTCCCTGGCACATCAGTGTCTACTTCTGCCTAATAAATACCATATATCTACCCAGATATAAAAACAAGTTTTTTTTTGTTTGTTTTTTTGATTTGTGTCCAAAATGTGAAAATGTTAATTTTATGATAATTTAATATTTTCTCAGCATACAAAATCTAACCATGATAAATGATTTTCAGGGCATTTTCCAGTTCTCTTTTGTCCTCAAAGTAGATTTCTGAACTGTTTTCATGGAACAGGTGCTAGAAACAGATGTACTTTATTCTGCAGCAACATTAAAAAGGACAGTTTGATTTATAGGTGTATTAAAATGACCCAGACAAATTGATATCAAGCCAGATTTATGCTCAGGTCATTTTGCTTCAGTTAAGGAAATTCTGCTCAAGGCATTTCCTTGATGTTAATTTGTTTTGTTGTATAATCTCTCATATTGAGGTTTGCCAAGACTTCCAGTGGTTCAAGTTAAAAAAGCTAATTTGTAACTTAATGTTTTTGCAATATATGTGTATATTCAACAGTCTACATGACATATAGAGGCCTTCTGTATTTGGACAAATTTTATAAAAACCAAGTCATATTCTATCTACTGGATTAGTCGTATAGTGTACTGTATGGCAGGTGTGAATGTTTGGCCACCGAACAGAATTCCACTTCCTTCATCTTCCCTGTTTCTACTTCCATCTGCTGTGGGCACTGCTAAAGAACTAGGGTTATTATGTTTTGAGAGAATAACAAAAACAACCAGGTTGAGACATCTTCATGCAAAACAAGTAAGATATCAATGCATTAATATTGAAATATATGTCAATTCGAGCCAGACTGAATGTAATAATTCTGCTCTCGATAAGCTCATGATGTGGTATCTCACGTAGAACTGTGGCGTTGGAGAATCCTGCTGTGTCACCACATTTCCATGGAATTTCATGGAATGTGCAGATAGCATCAGATTTGTAGTCTTGTGAATTCATTTACATCACTACAGATGAAGCAGATCTACGTCATATACACTCACCCGCCACTTTATTAGGTACACCTGTCCAACTGCTCGTTAACACTTAATTTCTAATCAGCCAATCACATGGCGGCAACTCAGTGCATTTAGGCATGTAGACATGGTCAAGACAATCTCCTGCAGTTCAAACCGAGCATCAGTATGGGGAAGAAAGGTGATTTGAGTGCCTTTGAACGTGGCATGGTTGTTGGTGCCAGAAGGGCTGGTCTGAGTATTTCAGAAACTGCTGATCTACTGAGATTTTCACGCACAACCATCTCTAGGGTTTACAGAGAATGGTCCGAAAAAGAAAAAACATCCAGTGAGCGGCAGTTTTGTGGGCGGAAATGCCTTGTTGATGCCAGAGGTCAGAGGAGAATGGGCAGACTGGTTCGAGCTGATAGAAAGGCAACAGTGACTCAAATCACGACCCGTTACAACCAAGGTAGCAGAAGAGCTATCTCTGAACGCACAGTACGTCGAACTTTGAGGCAGATGGGCTACAGCAGCAGAAGACCACACCGGGTGCCACTCCTTTCAGCTAAGAACAGGAAACGGAGGCTACATTTGCACAAGCTCATCGAATTGCGACAGTAGAAGATTGGAAAAACGTTGCCTGGTCTGATGGAGTCTCGATTTCTGCTGCGACACTCGGATGGTAGGGTCAGAATTTGGCGTCAACAACATGAAACATGGATCCATCCTGCCTTGTATCAACGGTTAGGCTGGTGGTGGTGGTGTCATTGTGTGGGGAATATTTCTGGCACTCTTTGGGCCCTTGGTACCATTGAGAATCGTTGGCAATGCAAGCTGACCACTGTCCTCCCTTTATATGCCACAATGTACCCAACATCTGATGGCTACTTTCAGCAGGTAATGCGCCATTCATAAAGCTGGAATCATCTCAGACTGGTTTCTTGAACATGACAATGAGTTCACTGTACTCAAATGGCCTCCACAGTCACCAGATCTCAATCCAATAGAGCATCTTTGGGATGTGGTGGAACAGGAGATTCGCATCATGGATGTGCAGCCGACAAATCTGCGGCAACTGTGTGATGCCATCATGTCAATATGGACCAAAATCTCTGAGGAATGCTTCCAGCACCTTGTTGAATCTATGCCATGAAGAATTGAGGCAGTTCTGAAGGCAAAAGGGGGTCCAACCCGTTACTAGCATGGTGTACCTAATAAAGTGGCCGGTGAGTGTAGTGTGATGCAGAAGTTCATAATTGATGTTAGAGCAGCTCCGTATGACATTCCTGATGCACATCCAGTGGAGTGAATCTGTTACACCACTGTAGTAAAATGGGCATTGGACTAGCGCCAGCATGCGACAAAAGCAAAAGGGAGGTTGGGCAGACAAACATGTGTGATTGCTGGGGGGCCCAGTGTTATAACCACCACTGATGAGCAAAATATCCTTCATACTGTGCATATGAGATCATTTAAAAAAAAAATCCTTTGCAAAATAGAACCAAAACCTTCAAACTGTTCTGAGATACATGATATCGACAACAAGCACTGTCACTCCAATATCAATGGAGAAGATATTTCATAAAGCACAGTGAAAGGAAGTTCTCTCTGAGAACTTTATAAAAGCATTTTATCAATGAGCAGATGTTATTTCTGTTCACAGATCCATATGTAATATTTTTTTGCCATCATGTGGACAGTTTTGAGAATTACATGTTCAATGGGCTGCAAAGATACACACATACATTATAACTGCTATTTTATCTTTCTGACTATAGAAGCAAGAGTAAATTTCCCATCTCAAACACTTATGGTATCAGAGGTGAAGCTGAATGCTCATGGGTCCTGTTTCAAGAGTTTATCTTTGGTCTACCCATCCATGTTCCCTTTGCTATATTATGTTCACTACACATTATGATGTTAATCTCAAAAAAACACCCTCCCCTTCAATCCACAAACTATGACATCATATAACTGATGAAACCCCAATATGTTCCTATCATCCTTCCTCAGGAAGGCAGACTTGGCTCACTCACAACAGATGGTTGGTCAGTGACTACATTACTAATCAGAAACAGGCCGAAGTGGCATCTAGTAGTGGCAATCTACTAACTCACAGCTGACCCATTTTTACCATTGGGTACTTGCCTTTATGATAACTTCTCCTAGTCATGAATTACAGTAGCATTGCAAAATGTGCCACTTATTTGTCCGCGCCTTGCTTTTGCAGCTCTTCTCCACACTATGTTCCTAACAATACTGAAGTTACTTACAGTAAAGTGTATCACTTTAAACTTATAAATAAAAAATGCCACTTGTACCCAAATATATATCCAATAACAATTGGTGAATAGAGATAAGCGGAACATGTACGTCCGAGCTTGATGCTCGTTCGAGCATTAGCATACTCGAAATGCTCGTGCTCGGACGAATACTTTGCCCGCTCGGAGGAAATGGCATCTCCCGCCGTTTTGCTTTTGGCGGCCGAGAAACAGAGCCATCACAAGCCAAGAGGCTCTGCACTCCACCCCGCATGACACGTGGTACCCTTACACGTCGATAGCAGTGGTTGGCTGCCAGATCAGGTGACCGGAAGACTAGCCCTGCCGCGCTGCTCGATCATCTCGGTCTGGATGCCTCTAGGGAGAGAGCGTGCTGCTGCGCAGGAAAAGCGTTAGGGTGTTATATAGCCTTACGTTAGGTAGGAGTGAGTCTAACAAGAACCCAACAGCCCTTCTTAGGGCTACAATAACGTTATACTTTTTTTTGTTGTTGGTGGGGGCTGTGGCACTGTAGTACCATATTGTGAGGAATTTGCAGGGGGACTTGCTACCAGGTTTAGCTCTTAGTGACAACATATCCACCTCAAACACCCAAGGGACAATATTAGGGTTTGAGTAGAATTAGGACAGAGTCTGCTGATTTTTTTTTTTAGCTGTATTCATTTATGAGCTCAAATTCATTGCAAAGCCGTGTGCTCTCATGTAGGTACAAAATAGCCATAGGGAGACCCCAACGGTACTTAGGCACAATAGCGTTATATTTTCCTTTTTTTTTGTTGCTGTGGCTGGCTTGCTGGCACTAGTAGTGCAGCTAGTACCATATTGTGAGGAATTTGCAGGGGGACTGCGACCGTGTTGTGTTAGCTCTTAGTGACACGCCTATCCACCTCAAACACCGAAGTGGGACAATTATGAGGGGTTTTGAGTAGAATAGGCAGAGTCTGCTGATTATTTTTTTTTTAGCTGTATTTCATTTTATAGCTCAAACTCATCTGCAAAGCAGTGTGCTCTCATTGTAGGCTACAAAAGCCATAGGAGAACCCCAACGGCTACTTAGGACTACAATAGCGTATATTTTCCTTTTTTTTTTTGCTTGTGGCTGGGCTTGCTGGCACTAGTAGTGCAGCTAGTTCCATACTGTGAGGAATTGCTGGGACCGCGACCGTTGTGTTTAGCTCTTAGTGACAGGATAATCCACCTCAAAACACCGAAGGGGACAATTTATTAGGGGTTTGAGTAGAATTAGGCAGAGTCTGCTGATTTTTTTTTTTTTTTACCTTGTTTTCATTTTATAGCTCAAACTCATCTTGCAAAGCACAAATCCAGTTGTGTGCGTCAGTGTTAGGTTAGAAACTAGCCATAGCAATAGGATTGCATTGTTTTGTGTAAAAAAATTAAAAAAAAATAAACACAAAATTTTTTTTTTTTCAAGTTTACCCTTAATTGGAAAATGTTAACCCGAGGGCTAGGGTAGGGACGAAGGGCGTGGACGTGGGCGTCCAACTACATGCAAGGGTCCAGAGGCCGTGGTCCGGGCGGGGGGAGACAACACCTTGCTGATGGGGGGAGCAGGGGAACGCGCAGAGGTACATCCCTAGGTAATCATGTCTCAAGTTACTGGGACTCGTGGGTAGAGCACTGTTTGAGGCCAGGAAACAGTGCGAAGAGGTGATGTCGTGGATTGCGGACAATGCTTCTAGCCATTTGTCCACCAGGTAGTCTTCACGCAGTCCACCATGTCACCGAAATCGGCACTCTCCAGCTCCTCCACCTCGCCTCCTTCCCCCAGTTGCCCCTCCCACCAAAATTGGCATTTTGAACCGGCATACTTGAGGAACTGTTCTGGACCCTTCCCACGTCACAACCACTTGTCCTGCTTCTGCGAGCTATTTCCGATGCCCAGGTTTTCACCAGTCGCAGTCTGTGGTTATGAGACATTATTAAGTAGTGGAAGAGTGTGTAAAGAGGTGTCGGACGATGAGGGAGGACACGGTGTCAGACAGTGGTGGAAGGTGTTGTCAGGGCAGGAGTCGAGGGGGGAGCAGACTGAGGGATCGGAGGATGATGAGGGTGACAGACCCCAAGCTGGTGAATCGGCGGGTGAACACAGTGCTTCTGAGACGAGGCGAGTCATATAGCAGAACAGGTTGGAAGAGGCAGTGGTGGGGCCAGACGGAGAGGCAGGGCCAGAGCTGGGTATCAGCGCCAAATGTGCCGTAGTCAAGCTCCCGTGGCGAGGGCTAGATTTTCAGAAGTCGGAGGTTCTCTTAAAGAAACCACCGGAACCGAGGGACTGTGGTGTGCACCTTGCCAAACCAGGGATCAGCGGGGTTCCACCACTACTAGCTTAACTACGACCCAGTATGCGCAGAATCTGAATGCTAAACGCCCCCACTCAATGGCACCAAACCCGTTCCTCCGGCCGGGCACACCCTGCTCCTTCCCCTGTGTCATCTGCTAGTCAGCCCCCTGCCCAGGACCCCGGCCCAAACACTCCCGTGCGAGAAAACCCCATCTTGCCTCCACGATCCTCACACAGCATCACCAGCGTTCGCTCTCCATACTCCCGGACGCTGGAGGCAAAAGGAGTATAGCGCCCAACCCAACCCACGCGCCCCAAGCCTCAACGTCCACATCTCAATTTGCTTAGCTGGAGATGCTGCCCTAAGGCTGGTTAGAGACGAGGCCTTTCGAAACCTCATGGCGGCGCGCCCTCGGATTCGGTCCCAGCCCGCCACTACTTTTCCCGAGTGCCGTCCCAGGCCTGCACAAGACGTGTAAGAGAACATCTCCGTGCCAGACAAGCAGTTCTGTGACAAGTCCACTGACCAGGAACCGTGGACGAGTGCTGAGGGCAGGGCCACTAAATCTGCTGACGGCACATTGGGTTAACTTGTGGGGAAGCGGGACCGAGGTCTGACCCTGGGGTTGGTAATACTGCCGACGCCGAGGATTGCGGGGCATCGGTCCAGGTCTCAAAGGCCTACTATGCCTCCCCTCCTCCCACCCCTCACCCTCCTCCTCTGAATTACCAATCGTGGGAATGGCGCCATCAGTCGGAGCTCTATGGCACAGCAGCTGTGGCCATCGGCTAAGCGGACAGCAGGCGGTGCTCAAAATGCTGAGCTAGGCGAAAAGGCACACCGCCCAAGAGTTATTACAGGGGCATCACGGCGCAGACTGAGAGTGGCTGGCACCGTGAACCTGAAGCGGGCATGGTTTTGTGTGTGACAACGGCCGCAACCTGGTGGCAGCACTGCAACTCGGCAGACGACACATGTGCCATGCCTGGCCCATGTGTTAATCTCATAGTCAGCGTTTCTCGAGACATACCCCAATCTGTCTGATTTGCTCACGAAGTTGCGCCGATCTTGTGCGATTTCGGAAGTCCGCACAGATGCTGGCCGCTCAGGGCCAGCGCCCGCCCGCCCAACGCCGCTACACGAATGTTGTGCGCGTGCCACGGGTGGTGGTCAACACTAACCTTATCCAGAGTTTACCAGCAGCGCAGAGCGATTGTAGACTGCCAGATGCAACTTCCCACCAGAACTGTAGTCAGGTCAGTCGAGTTCCTCAAGCTCCACAATGAGAGTGGCGAGGATTGTTGATATCTGTCAGGTGCTGAGTAACTGAGGAAGTAAACACAGATGGTCGTGGTGATTGCCGCCATCAGTTCAGCCATCACCATCCCGCTGCTTGGCCATGTTGAAAACTCTCTGGTCAGATGAAGTCGGAAGCTTGCCGCTCATCACAAAGAGACTGGGGGAAGAAGAATTCCCTTGGATAGCCAAAGCAACCCTTAGATCTGTGTTCTTCCAGCGCATATCGGACGGAGGTGGAGGAGGATGAGGAGGAGAGGAGGAGAATGTTGGCGAGACAGAAGAGGGGACATGTTCAGTTCCTTCATGTTCGCGTTGTATGGCAGAAGAAGAGGAGTGGAGGAGTTGGAGGAGGAGGAAATGGACAGTCAGGCGCAAGTGGGAGTGAATTCTGCGCGTTGGACTCTGGCGCATATGGCAGATTTCTAGCTAAGCTGCCTATCCCGTGACCCCGCGTTCAAAGAATTTATTCCAGCACCGATTACTGGGTATTCCCACCTTCTGGGACCACGGTACAAGCAAAATCTTTCCACTCTCATCCCTGGAGAGAAAGGAGTGTGAGAAGCATGAATACCAGCAGGCCCTGTGTGCACAAGCTGAAACAGTATTTCCCTCTGACAGCGCTAGCGGCAGAGGGCGTACTTCTGCGGGACAAGTAGCGAGGGAGATGAGGCGACCAGGCAGCTGTCCAGCACTGGCGGGTACGCTTTACAAGGCCTTGCCAGTTTATGTCACCCCAGCAGACACTGTCACCTGTCCCCAGTCTCGGCAGAGTCGGGGTGATCTTTACAGAAAAGTGGTGAGGGAGTACGTAGCTGACCATACCATCGTCCGAAATGATCACACAGCTCCCTACAACTACTGGGTTTCAAAGCTGGACATGTGGCACGAAACTGGCGCTGTTAGCCTTGGAGGTCTTGCCTGCCCTGCGCTAGCGTGTGTCCGAGCGGGTTTCAGTGCAGTGGGTGCATCATCACGATAAGCGTAACACGCCTGTGACTGACAGCGCGACAGGCTGACGCTTATCAAGATGAATAAAGCCTGGATTTCTCCGCATTTCCATTCTCCACCAGGTGAAAGAAGTGATGAACTGAATAATGTATGCACTCTTTCTCCTCCATTGTCCTCCTTTCTCCTCCTCTTTGTACACTAAAGCAGAGGAAAGGAACTGGCTATTTTTTGCCAGGGCCAACTGGCTCTGGCTATAGTACTCTATGTATTAATTTTTCTGGAGGTCCAACTACCCTGTCTCTGTTTTAAACAATTTTGGGAGTGCAACATACAGGCACTCAATCTAGGTAATTTTTCTGGAGGACAGCTACCGGCTCCTCTGGTTTGAAAACTTTTTGACTGCCATACAGGCACTCAATTTATTAATCTTTTGGAGGACCAGCTACCTGCTCCTCTGGTTTGAAAACTTTTGGACTGCCACATACAGGCACTCAATCTATGTAATTTTTCTGGAGGACAGCTACCTGCTCCTCTGGTTTGAAAACTTTTTGGACTGCCACCAACAGGCACTATCCAAATTAAATTGTCTCCATAGCCAGCCTCCACACGTCGTCTTTTTAGCTGCCCTTCACCGTTGTCTCCATTGCTACCTCCACACGTCATCGCCAATAGCTGCTCCAAAAGTAGTCCATAAGCTGCCACCATACATGGTCCCCTTATCAAACGAGCTGTGGTCAGCAGAATTTTGGATTTCATGGCTCCATGTTAACTTTGTCGCACACCTGCTGTGTAATCACAAAAATATACTGGCAAACTTTATCATTACCAATATTATTTCAGCGTTCCTTGCGCATGTTTACATTCCCCTCACCAGCCAGAAACCCAAACTATAAGAACGCTTTACACTTGATCTTATACAAAAGGTTCTTAGAAGTGCTGTTTTGGGGAGTAGCCTAGAGACAGGGGCTTGGATTGGCGAAAGCTCGCCTGGCAGCGGAGCGCCAGCTCCATCCCAAGATCCAAACTAACATAGTTTTAACTGGCAACCCTACTCTAATAATATGTTCAATGCCTCCATACATGGTCCCTATCAAACGAGCTGTGTCAGGCAGAATTTTGGGTTGTTTTCATGGCTCCACATCAAACTTGTTAACTTTGTCGCCACCTGCTGTGTAATCCACAAAAATACGGGCAAACTTTTATCATTTACCATATATTTCAGTGCTTCTTGCGCATCTGTTTACATTCCCCTCACCCGCCAGAACCCAAACTTATAAGAACGCTACTACACTTGACTTATACAAAAGGTTCTTAGAAGTGCTGTTGGGGAGTAGCCTAGAGACAGGGGCTTGGATTGGCGGAAACTCGCCTGGCAGCGGAGCGCCAGCTCCATCCCAAGATCCAAATAACATAGTTTTAACTGCAGCACCTTTAATCTACTACTAGTTCACTGCCTCCATAACATGGTCCCCTTATCAAACGAGCTGTGGTCAGGCAGAATTTTGGGTTGTTCATGGCTTCTCATCAAACTTGTAACTTTGTCGCCACCCTGCTGTGTAGTAATCCACAAAATATACTGGCAAACTTATCATTTACCGATTATTTTTGAGCGCTTCTTGTCACCTTTGGTTCCTCTCTGCCACCATTGGTTTAAGCCTGAGTCCATTTTGGGGTATGTGCCAAGACACTTTAGCCTGCCGCTGCCTCTGCATAGTCCCTATAGTGGTCAGGGTCAATTATGGATGTTTAGATTGCTATCTAGCCTCATTCGGTCACTCTGTCATTGCCATGCTGTGCCCATACTTTTGGCATAAATGACGATTTAAGCAGCCTCAGAGGCATTCATGCATGCTGCCCTGCTGTTTCCATATACATTTCCGTGGTGTTTCCATCCTTTTTGAGGTTCCCAGGTGCTTGGCCAAGCTTCCCTGTGCAGATCCTTGGTCCCCTTGAAAAATGCTCGCGTCTCCCATTGACTTCATTGGGGCTCGTTATTCGAGACGAGCACTCGAGCATCGGGAAAAGTTTGTCTCGAATAACGAGTACCCGAGCATTTTTGTGCTCGTTCATCTCTAACTGTGACCCCTTATTTTAATATACTGCAATATATAATACAGTCCCTGAAGAAAATATTATATTAGATTCATGCTGATCATTGCATAACCAAAAGGAACCTGTAAATTAGCCCACCAACTCATCTCCCGATGGGATAGCAACACAAGTCGGGTAGTCTGAACCCTTCAATGAAAGGCATCACCTGATGAGATGCAGTCTCTCTGAAACAGAAAGGATAACCATGACATCCCGCAACTACAGCAAACAACCAGCAAAGTGAGTGATTTATATGTAACTACTGGATGAAAGTTGTATATCAAAGAACAGCTTCCCAAAAACAATTTCCTTACCACTCTTAAAGGGCACATCTCCATAGACTAGTGAATAAATACAGATACCATTTTTAAATTTGTGTTTTTTAACCCATTCTGTGAGACACTATAAGCTTGTTTCTTTGTTCCTTAAAATGTAGGGGTTGGTTACCACAATAGAAACCATGTTGCACAGCCTCCACAAGCTACTGAAATTTGTCCTTCACTATTCTTTGATCAAGACATTCCAGAAATAAACTTGTACAAGTCCTGTACTAGCTCAGGTCTCTCCATCACAATTTGCAAGTTATATGTGTAATCAATCCAGAAGCCTGCTTATACTCCAAAACCTCCCCCCTCAATTTCTATGAAGGGACAGTGCCTGGCAGCACTGTCAGGCACGAAGGGACATGAAGGGACAGTGCCTGGCAGCAGAGTAGCCTACGTATCTCCCAGTGGGTCAGCCACACAAGTCTGGTGTCACGATTGCTCCTGTGCTCCATGTCTCAGGTCGCTGGCACACCCGTGTGCCTCCGAGTGCCCCACCAGTCTGGCCCGCAGGCTCAGTCACCTCTCCTCGCTCCAGTGACGGCTCCTGTGGTCCGCTGATTGACGGCTGCTGTCCTGATAAATAGATTCCCTCATCCTGTGCTCCCTGACGGATCTTTGTGCCTTTACGACATTCTGTGAATTATCTTTTGTGACCTGACGTTCCTGACTATGATTCTCTGCCGCCTGTCTTGACTTTCTGCTACGTCCCCGACTCCAATTCTGTGCTGCCTGTCCTGACCACGACTCCGATTCTGTTCCCATTTTTGCATCAAATTTCTGTTTCTTGACCTATTCTGGGGAACAATACAACCTTGTTCCCGAAAAAGTAGGTTTGGTTACTGCACCACAAAAAATTATTTCATAAGACAAGTGAGCATGGAATGGCATGAAGGGGGCTGTGCTGATGCAGGTTACAGCGCAATTCTAGAATTGTACAATATCCAACGTATATATGCCTGCAACCTTCTGATATATCCATCGTGGTGGAGGGGTGGGGTTCAATTATACGTTGGTGCACAATGTGCCAGTATATTATAAATTTTCCTCAATTAATATATGGACTAGGGAAGCAATATCTTAAAATCCACTACATTACTCGCCCTATGTCCAAAAATGTAACTACCATAATACTGCTCCTATGTCCAAGAGTATGACTACTAAAATACTGCCTAGTGTTGGACTGGGGTGCCTAGGGCCCACAAGTGAAATTGATTCTGGTGGCCCACCCTACTGCTAAATAGAAATATTGGGGGGATTTATCAATCCTTGATAAAATTACAATTGACTACTTCCCTCCTTACACTACCTCTATGCTAAGTGGGTGAGGCTGTGTGTGCAGACTACCTGTATTATAAGGTTAAAGGGGTTGTCTGACTAGTTCAAAAACATTGCTGGTGGGCTGTGTAGGGCTGATAAAAACAATAAACCCTTATTTACCTCCTCTGGTGTTCCCAGTCTCCTGCACCAGTCTGTGGGAGCCGTGCCCATCAGTTAGTTTGCTACAGTGCTGCGACATAGCGACGGGTGGTTGTGCCAGACCAGCGAAAGCTGTTGTAGAAAAGGTGCCGTGCCCTCTGAACATACAAAATTGCCAATATTGCAATATGGCAACAGACGACATTAATACCATTGAAAGAGCAGAAATCCAGATTATGATTAAAGCTTGCCCCCAAGCACATAGAATACTGGGGCTGGGAGAAGGAGCTCCAATGAGGATCCAAGTCTCTCAGCACCTTCTCACTCTTCCTCCAGAATGTGTTGCCTAAACCCTTTGCCAACAAAGCCACTTTTAACCTTCCTGGCACGGCCCATTTTTTCAAAGCTGCCATGTATCAGTATACGTGGTTATAACTTTGGAACGCTTTAACATATCCAAGTGATTGTGAAATAGTTTTCTAGTGACACTTTGTACTTCATATTAGTTGGAAAATTTTGGTGGTATGTTTTACGTTTATTTATGCAAAAAAGGATATTTGCTGAAAATGTTAAAAACTTTTTGATTTTGGAAATTCAAAATGTTCTACTTTTTGACACATTGTTACAACAGCAAAAAAAAAAAAACTTGATAACTAACAATTACCAAATTTCTACTTTATGTTGACATGGATATTTATGTATCCTCTCATTTTTGCAAGATGTTACAGGGCTTTGAACTCTAGGTGCAATTTTCTCATATTTTTTTTAATTAAAAATGCAAAATCATGCTTTTGAGGGACCTGCTCAGCTTTCAAGTCACTTTGAGAGGCCTAAATAATAGTATTCATTGTCATTTTTTAGAGGACATTTAGGGGTGGTAGACTGTCCCCATGCGTATGCTCGTTACCTTAGGGGTGAATGAGTACTCCTTCTGGCATGCTCTGGGCCAGGGGCGTCACTAGGTCAAAAGATCCGGGGCTCGTGCCCCGGATCTTTTGGCCGGTGCCCCGGATCTCCCTGGGTCCGGAGGACATTAGCCCCGCTGCCCGGGCATCCTCCTCACTCTCTTCACTATCCTAGTGTTCACTGCTTTCCCTGCAGGACCTGTGATGATGTCACGATCACATGACCTGCAGGGGGAAGCAGTGCACGGAGCTGCAGGAGTGAGGTGAGAGGGAGAACAGAGGAAAATCTATATGGGCACTATACAGGGGGATTTATATGGGCACATAACAGGGGGATCTATATGGGCACATGACAGGGGGATCTATATGGGAACATGACAGGGGGATATATATGGGCACATAACAATGGGATCTGTGTGGGGCACATAACAGGGGGATCTGTGTGGGGCACATTACAGGGGGATCTGTATGATGCACATAACAAGGGGATCTGTGTGGGGCACATTACAGAGGGATCTGTGTGGGGCACATTACAGGGGGATCTGTGTGTGGGGCACATAACAGGGGGATCTGTATGATGCACATAACAAGGGGATCTGTGTGGGGCACATTACAGGGGGATCTGTGTGGGGCACATAACAGGGGGATCTGTGTGGGGCACATAACAGGGGGATCTATGTATGAGACATAACAAGGGGATCTGTGTGGGGCAGATAACAGGGGGATCTGTATGGGGCACATAACAGGGGGATCTATATGGGCACATTAAATTAATGCAAAACACCGGTGGCTCGTTCCCAATCACAGGCGTTGCAAACACAAACGCAGACAAAATGGCACGTGTACCACCACCCTTTTTGGCCCGTTTTTAAGCAATCCGTTTTTGACAGGTTTGATTGATTATCTAAATTCAAACTGGTCAAAAATATAAAAACGTTTTTGACGGGCTGCTTAAAACGGGCCAAAAACGCGTTCAAAACGCCACGTGTGCCATCACCCTTAAAGTATTTTGGGACAGTGTTAGGGGCAGCAGCAGGATAACACTGTCAGGGTGCAGTCACACGTTGCAGTTACAACTGCATCAGTTTTGAGGTGGTTTTAGGTGCAGTTTTGTTACTTTAACAAGCGAAAGACATGAACTGAACAGGAGAATTTAAGTTTGAAGGGGAAACCTGTTCCACAAATGTCTTTCACTTGTTAAAATAACAAAACTGCACCTAAAACCAAAATTGATTGCGATGCATTTGAAACTGCAACATGTGAACGCAACTTCGGAGAACCAAGATTTCGGGACAATGAAGGACATAAGATGTCTGTGTGGCGAACTCCACAGAAAGGAGACGTGGTGATGCCGGGTCTAAGGGTGGTTGGTATTTTGAACCCGTTTTTAGAAAACGCATCCATTTTTGCTAGTTTTTAATTAAGATAATTGGGAAAACCGGACAAAAACGGATGCGTTTTTTAATGGACTGAAAACGCTTGACCAAAAACGGACTAACAGCAGGTTCAAAACGTCACTTGTGCCACCACCCTAATAGTGAAGTGGACATGTCACCTGCAGTCACTGGATGTAAGTCAGGATTTCTACTGTGTTTCTGTAGCTGTATATACCCTCAGTAAAGTTGTTATTGGCACAGCAACATGTGAGGGGGTTATGTACAGGAGGGGGCATTACTGAAAGTCTGATACAAATGCATTGGGGCCCGTGCCCCAGATCTTTTACCACCCTAGCAACGCCCCTGCTCTGTGCCATCTTCTATAACGAAATATCGACTTTTAAACTTGATGCAAATGTTGCTCACCGTTCGGCTAGCCAAGCTCCTCCTGGCTCCGTCACACCCCTTCTGTTTTCCTCCCCTCGTCACACGGCTGTCTGCTAACCTCGCGAATGAGCCACCTCCCTTGCACAGAAGACAAGTGCGGCTTTGCAGGACTTTGTTGCAACTTCACACAAAAGAAGGAGGACCTCGGGATGATAGCTCAAGCGCATGCGCAAGATTAGCAGACAGCCGGGTGACGTTATGAGCTGTCTGCTGCGCTTGCGACCATCCTACATGGGGGGGTTGGTATCCCCTATTGTTGAAAATTTATGAACTTTTTTGAAAGGGCAGGAGTAGAAATGCATCAATTCTGCACTTTTTTTTTTTTTTGGTGTTCACTGTATAGCTCATTATTATCTTTATTCTATGGGTCAATACAATTACGGGGATACCATACTTAGATATTTTTTCTTAGGTTTTACTAAATTAGTCAAATAAAACCCTAATGTGGGGAAAAATCTGTAATTTTTGCATTTGTTTACTATTTTGGCTATAGAGCTGATTGTTAGCTTGTTTTTTTGCTGGACATGTACTTTGCAACAGTATAATTTTGGAGTGCATATGTTGATCACTTTTTATTGCATTTTTTGTGGGGTGAAATACGTAAAAATCATGATTTTGGTGGGTGTTTTTTACATTTCTTTTATACAGTGTTCTTCAAGCGGGTTCAATAACAATCTTTTTTAAATCTATGGGTTGTTACGGACACGGTGATCCTATATTTGTAGGGTTTGTGTTATGATTTTGACTTTTTATATGTCTCTTTATTAATTGGCATTTTTATTAATTTATTTTTTCTTGAACAACATTTTTTAAAATCTTTTTTTACTGTTTCCACCATGGGACATGAACAAGCAATATGATTGCTTGTTCATGATAATACTCTGCAATAGTAATGTATTGCAGAGTAATAGCTGTGTCTTTAAGATGACGTCACAGATGCCATCTTACAGGCACTGCCTGCAGACAGTCCTGGGATCCTGGTCGGACCTAGGGGCTGCCAGGGGAACGATCCAGGCCCCCTTAAAACGGTGCAGGGGCGGGGGTGATCGTGGGGCAGAGACCCCCTAACCGTGGCATTTAACGGGATAAACACCCGCCATCATTGTCCACTCCGACCGTGGGTGTTACACTGGGATGTCGGCTGTTAGTTACAGCCGACACCCCGTGTATCCCAATGCCAGCTCAGCTTCGATCTCGAGCTGAGCTGGCATTAGCTAAGAGTCGGATATATCCGCTGCTGCGCGCTAATTTACTTTATTTAAATAAATTTTTTTTAATTAAAAAGAAACTTTATTAAGTGTTTTTAAACAGATTTTCTTTTTTTCATACAGGTTAGCTTGACCAAGCGATTTAATATATACACCCACCCCCGCTTCCAATAGAAGTCCTGCCCATCACCTGCTCTATGCACTGTAGACGGGCGGGACCAGGCAGGACTTATATCGGAAAACTGATGGTAGCTGTCCTTTAACACTTTGTAGTCATCACGCCCAACACATTTATACACTGTAGCCAAACCGCATCAAGTACATTAATACAATGTAGCCCCTTCTTTCCTCCCGTACATTCATACACTGTACTCCCCAGATCCAGTGCGACAGTCCCAGATTTTAGACACTGTCCCACTGTCCTGACATCAAGTAATCCTGCCATGGGGAGAATGAGGGGAGCATAGTGAGAGCAGGGCCACAACGTGAGGGGGAGACAATATGAGGGAGGGGCAGAATATGATCAGGCCACATTGTAAGGGGGAGGAGGCAGTAGCTATAACAATGGAGTAAGGGACAAGGCAAAAGACAGAGCTTAGGGGGAAAAATTCAGTGGTACCTCCACAAAACAGGCTTTATACGGTGCAGGACACACAACACTATTATTTGTATGGGCTCCGCCTGTGAAACTCTAAAGCAAATTTATTTGTGCACATACCCTGAGGGTGCAGGCACACGCGGCGTTAACACGTGCGTATCACAGCAGCTGAGAAGAGGAGATTTTCCTGATTACATTACTGTCAACATTGCGTTAGCAAAACACACGAGTCAATGCATGTTAACGCTATATTAACATGTGTTTACATTGCAACACATGTGTAACACGGTTTTGTAAACATAATGTTAACAGCAATGTAATCAGGCAAATCTGCTATTATCAGCTGTTGTAACGCATTGAAAATGCATGCTTTAACGCCATGTGTGAACGCTCCCTTGTGAGGCACCAATACTATGTAGATTGGGAGGTATAATATGCAATGTCCTCTTATACTGTAATACACACACTGGCTGTGTACAATGACCCTGGTCTACAGGAAGATGGCGCCCGAGCCTACTCCTCAGAGCAGGAAATGAGTGACCCGGAGCGCAGCCTCTAGTTCCCGGGTGTAGGGGCAGTAGAGGGCGGCATGCTGTGGATGTGTGTGCTGGGGCTTGTGGCTGGACATGTCAGCTCCTCGCTGCAGCCTCCATACACTGCAGTGTACAATGAGAGCCATGTCACAGTGGCTCCAGCCCACAATGACACCTTCCTGCTCTTCATGGAAAGCTTTGGGCAGAAGTTCCCCGCCGGCAGCCGCCTCTCCCGGGACAGATACCGCATATTCCTGGTACTACTTCATGTCTGTGTCTCGTCAGGGCGGCAGCAGTGCAGGGCTAGTCCAGCAGGGGGCGCACTAGGAATGTGTCTATTCTATCTATATAACCTGATTATAGAGACCTATGCACTGGGGAAGTTGCTGATGCTTTCTGGTGTCCCTACAAGGGGTTTCCACAAGACATGTGTCACCTCTATGCCCTGTCAGAGTTTCCTTACTCTGCATTATTAATTATTATTAACTTCAAAAACTATATGAGCCACTTAAAGGGGTTGACCAGTTTCCTTATATAAATGTTATTGTTTGTATAATGAAAAGTTTATACAATTTTCCAATATACTTTTGTATGAATTCCTCATGGTATTCTAGATCTCTGCTTGCTGACATTCTATAGAAAGCTTCTATGTTTACTGCCAGTGGATAGAAATCTGTCCCCGGTCATGTGATGTCACACAGGTGCACGGCTCCTATAACACACTGGTCTCTGGCTGCGTTCACATGTGGCGTTTACATTGCGTTTTGCAACACAATGCAACAGCTGTGTATAGGAGATTTGTCTTATTACATTGCTGTTAACATTTGTGTTTACAAAATGCAATGTTAGCGACAGGTTAATACAATGTTTAACTACTTTCAGACTACACGCTGACCTTAGACGTAACTGGGGCTCTTATAGATGGGGGGGAAAAACAGGTGTCCTACCAGGGTCTTTTATTCATAAAAATATTTAAAAAATACATTCACATTTCCCCATATATTAAAAAAATAATCCCCCGCTAAACTAATTGTTAAGTTTTAACTCACACTGTGCCATGAAAAAAATGACACAAATATTATGAAGGTAGCATGCATGAAAAAAAAGTTATGCCCCTTCAACCACTACACATTAAAATTTGTCCACATCCAGTGGCGTAACGAGAGCCGTAGTGGCTGCTACAGGGTTCGCACTGCATAGGGGCCCGGGATGGACAGCAGTATCAAAATTTGTTAAGGTTGTTCTCGGACCTCTTAGGGCGCTGTCCTACGTTGCCTTTTGGCTGCGTTTGCAAACGCAGACCAAACCGCACCCACCAGGGTGGGTCGTGGCCCGATTTCTATGGAAACACCTGGGAATAGGAAGGAGCTGCTGGTGTTTTGCGTTACTTTAATGCGGGCCGCCCCGGTGGATGCGGTTTGGTTTGCGTTTGCAAATGCAGCCAAAAGGCAACATGAGACAGCGCCCTCAGCCCACCTCCGTTTGCACAGCTTGCACCTTGCCAGAGCATATCATCATCTGGCAGCTGCAATCTTTTCTTCCCCACCCCCTTGCCGGCCCACCTAATCCTCAGATTGCCGCCCTGCCCACTGGCCTACCTAGCCCATATCTCGTCCTTGGATCCCTCGTCTACTCACCCTCCAGAGCACCTTACCTTCAGGGTGCGTTCACACATTGCGCTTTGGTTGCGTTTTCATTGAGTTTTAAACGCATTACAACAGCTGAGATGTGATTTGCCTAGTTACATTACTGCTAACGTTTCCGTTTACAAAACGCATTGTAAACGCACTGTTAACACGTGCATTCAATATGCGTTAACGCATATATTTTGTTAACATATATGTTAACATTTCATTAACAAATGTAAACAGTAATGTAATTGGGCAAATCACCTCTCCTCAGCTGTTGTAATGCGTTTCATACGCAATGAAAACGCAGGACAAAACGCAACATGTGAACGCGCCCTGGGGGTGCCGGCGTATGTGTGTATATATACATACACACATATGTATGTATGTATATATATGTGTATGTACATGTGATGCATGTATCTATCTTTATATGCATATATATATAAAATTCTGTATGTGTGTGTATACACTGTATGAGTGTTTATGTATATGTTGCATGAGTACATATGCTGTATGCTCATGTGTAAGAGTGTATAAAAGTGTGTGTATGAGTGTATAACCTTATGGTGTATATAAAAATGTGTGTGTATATATATATATGCGTATAAATGTGTGTCTGTACAAATATACATATATTTTTTAAGGGTGCATGCGTTTTCATGTTAGGCCGGCGACACACGTGGGGTTTCAAATCCGTTTTTGGGCCGTTTTTAAGCAGTCCGGTTTTTAACGGACTGCTTAAAAACGGCCCTAAAACGGATTCAAACACCACATGTGCCGCCGGCCTCACTATGCGTTTTTTTGCAGCTTTGAAAACGTTTTTCTTTAATGCTGGAGGTGTAAGCAGCTGCATTCACATTGGGACACAGCTGCTTGCACTTCAGCAATGAAGAAAAACACTTTCAAAGCTGGAAAAAGTATAGTAACATGAAAAGGCATGTGTTTTAACGAATTCCCACAGGGAAAGTGGGACCCCATTCAGAAATCTGCCTCTTCTAGTCACGCCCCTGCCCACATCGTTGAAGCCTTTTCAGACCTGGTCTTGGCTTTACACACAGGAAGCTTCCATATACAATGGCAATTTTGTTGACTGTACATCCTATGTTACATATAAGTTTTTGTTGTAATGGCTTATATTCCCATGCACTGTAGATACTGACCACAATAATTTACTTTTTTTCGTTTCTAGAAAAGCTTGGAGAGGCAAAGCTTTCTGAACAGTATCACACAAGATGCCGGTTCTGCACATTATGGAATTACTCAGTTCTCTGATTTGTCAGTCGAGGAATTTACTAGTAAGTTCATATCAATTGTGTGGATTCATATTATGTTATGAGGTAACAGGCCGTTATATAGGCAAGGTCCATTAGGTTTTGTTGAGGTCCATCATACATACCAATACAGGGGGACATAAAACATTAACCCCTTAAGGACGCAGGGTTTTTTCGCTCGTTTCTCACTCTCCTCCTTCAAAAATCCATAACTTTTAAATTTTTCAGTTTACAGAGATGTGTGATGTTTTTTTTGTTTTTTTTTTTTTCCGTACAAATTTTAGTTCTCGGTGATGTTATTTATTATTGCATGCCTTGTACTGGGAAGCCGGAAAAAATTCCAAAGATGGTGAAAAAAAGCTAGCACTTGCAATTCTTTCTGCCACCTCCATGCTGGGGTGTGAAGGGGGTGGTGCGGCCTGCAGGGGGGCGTACCTGTCCCCATGCTCACATGCTGCATTCTATGAAAATTTGTCGGCCGGAGCCTCTTGATGTATCTGGATGCTCAGTGGGGCTTTCATATGCCGGCGCATAACTAACCCCCATAGTCTTTATTCTTAAGATGCCATATGATGTCAGATTTATTATTGTGTCTTTTTTTTTTTTGTCAAAAACCAGTTTGAATTAAGATAATTGGTCAAACCTGTCAAAAACGGATGCGTTTTAAAAAAACGCATACGGTTTTTAACTGACTGCTTAAAAACTGGTCAAAAAGGCCACGTGTGCCATCAACCTTAGCTGATCAGACTGAAGTGGATTTGCAACATTTTATGCGACTTTATGCACATAAATTTAGTATAGTATTTATAGGATATTTTTTATCTTTATGTCAAAGTTCTCTACACACAATATATAGCTTAATGCAAAACAGAATACGCTTCCATAGATATTTAATATCGGATTTGTAACTGACTAATTAGTTCTACAAGCGAAAAGCGCAACACGTTGTGCCTCTGTTGTAAACGCTTCCAGACACCATGTCCGAGGGTATGTAACCTAGCTACATTCTTTTATTTATTATGTAGCCCAGAAGGTTATTTCCTGTTACAGCTTCATGCATGTTTGGTACTGATGTGTAGACTTGTTATGCGTCATTATATTAATAAAATTATATTTTTGACTGTTCTATAAGCTACATGTGATACATCTTTACCACTATCAGAATTTGTCTGATGAGCCATTTGGTAGTTCTTTATATAGACACCTGACATGTTTTGCCATCTAGTGGCAGATGTGTGTAATTGCAGATTGATTCTTTTTTTCCTATTGCTACTGTAATGGATCCCTATAATTTTGTGCAAATTTTTATATTGGTCATGCATTTGCGTTTATTGTTACATATATTGTTACATCTATTTTATCTAGATATCTATCTGAGAAGTAATCCTTATAATGACCAGGATAATTATGTGCCTTATGAGAAAGTAGATGAAGGAATCCCTTTACCTTTGCGATTTGACTGGAGAGATAAAAATCTGGTGACTGGAGTTAAAAATCAGCTGGATGTAAGTTACATAAAATCTCTATAAAATATTAATTTTACAGCTCTGATAATGAAAGTTATGATACTGTAATGCACCAGCCATAAGACAGATCCAAAAGGGGAACGTTGGATCCTATAGACTTATTATGCTTTCTCTAGGTTTTAGCAAGGTTTTCATAGCTAATACTGCCCAATATAACTGGGATATATATATATATCTATCCAGTGCACACAGTCCACATACTTTATGTATGAAGCCAACATGAAATGTAGAACAGCTTCCTGCTTTCAGCTAGATACTGTCTGCTGATATTTTTTTGTTCTTTTGGAGAACTTAAATAGTTTCAGAACTTTTCTAGTTCCAGAAAATAGAGGAACCTAATCCTACGTTAAATCTGTAGTAAAATGTCTTCTTTTCAGATTACATTGGTATTCTTCATACCCAACACATAATCTTCAGAGATAACTTCCAGCACCACATGCAATGGAAGAGCCATTGTAATCCAGAGAAATTGTGCTGCAGATGCTAAGCAGTAGCAATCGTATATATCTCCGTTGTGTCTCCCCTTTTGGTAGAAAGTTCCTTCATTGTTTTCCCTAGACTGCTTGCCTACCAGTCGTGTGTCTTGGGTATCATGAATGAAAGTCCAGGGAGACTGTTAAGAGCCTTCCAGTTTACCTTATTGTGTGTCTATAAAATTATAGTTCTGACTTGGAGGTATATAATCCACAAATATTTACCTCTGTATCACCTGGGGTGGCAATAGGTTTGGTAGGTGTTCCCGGAGAAGGAGAACTGCAGTCAGTGATTGGTTGCAGTGGGCAGCTACTGCCAAACCTTCTGCTCTAGAATGTTGTCACCAGCTGTCCCCTGGTACAAATTGGGCACTGAATCGAATCCAAATCTGTTAATATGGCAGCTAGCTACTCCTATCACTAATTCAAGAGCTTACGGAGGGGGATAGGCAAGAGAAAATAAAAAAAATTCTAAAAAAAAAAAAAATTAAACGAGATGTTCTAGAATTGATTTGGTTTGGACCCAAACTGACAGATTTGTTGAAGCTTCTGCATAATCGAGTTTCTGATAATTTTTCATCTCTTGCGCTACTGATACCATTCAAAAATAAAGTGTAGTAACATGGACTAATATAATATTTTTTGTGTAATGCAGTGGAAAAAGACCATGTGTTTTATGTTTCTGTTTGTAGTGTGGGGCCTGCTGGGCCTTCAGCATAGTTGGTGCCATAGAGTCTGCATACGCCATCAAAGGAAACGTGCTGGAGGACCTCAGTGTGCAGCAGGTTATTGACTGCTCATACTTGGATAAAGGCTGTGATGGAGGATCCACAGACAGTGCTCTGAAGTGGCTCAATCAGGTTGTAACACCTTTTTTTGTAGATTTTAGTTACATGCATGTTTTGATATATGATTGGTTTCTTTAACCATTTCTTTTTCAGTCTCATACAAAACTTGTGAAATATTCCAAATACCCCTTTAAAGCAAGAACGGGAATATGCCATTATTTTCCACTGACTGATTATGGAGTGCTTATAAAGGGATATAAAGCTTTTGATTTGAGGTAAACCTCTTCCGTTTACTTTGGAAATCTGTTCTACATAAACTTTAAAGAGGTTTGCCCATGATAACAAATTCTCAAATTTTAATCCATTATTGAAGTTAACAAACTAAACATAATTTTCAACCCCTTACTTTACAATTTTACTCAGTTTTATTGATGTTTTAGCTCCTATCACTCAGTGATGGTCAGTGTAAAATTCCAGCATGCGGTTGGGGACTCTCTTAAGCAGACAGTTCATGATCCATCTGTGTTATGAGATGCTGTGTGCTGACAATGTGCTTAGATTATCAGGGTTCTGGTTTATTTACAATTTCATTTAGCTTCTGGCCATTCACTAGCATCTGACACATAGAAATAGAGAGATGAGACAGATCAGAGATGAAAGATGATGAGACCCATGAGATGGATATGAAACACAATGACAATCTCAGCTATGCTGTCTCAGCCATAACATGCAAGGGGAGGGTCCGATGCAGAGAGGAGCTCAGTTCATCCTCAGACAGAAGAACACTGACCTGCACGACCCTAGACTTCTTATTTATGGTCAGATACCGAGGCAACCGAAATGGCAAACGGCAGGACTGACAGAGACAGGTTATATCTGTGAAATTCAGTTTTTTGATAAACATTGAATTAGGGAATGTTATCCTGAGTTTAATTAAGAATCTTGTCTCCGTGGGAATACCCGTTTAAAGAAGATTGAAGAGCAGTTCTGAGAACAGAACTGTTCTAGTTGCTTATCACAACCAGTCGGAGATCAGCTGAGCTCTGATTGGTTGCCATGGGCAACTAGAACAGTTCTGCTCTCACTTATGGTAAATTTTCCCAACTTTGTGTGTGTATATGTATATATATTTTTTTATATATATATATATATATATTATATACACATATATATATACACACTCACCGGCCACTTTATTAGGTACACCTGTCCAACTGCTCGTTAACACTTAATTTCTAATCAGCCAATCACATGGCGGTAACTCAGTGCATTTAGGCATGTAGACATGGTCAAGACAATCTCCTGCAGTTCAAACCGAGCATCAGTATGGGGAAGAAAGGTGATTTGAGTGCCTTTGAACGTGGCATGGTTGTTGGTGCCAGAAGGGCTGGTCTGAGTATTTCAGAAACTGTTGATCTACTGGGATTTTGACGCACAACCATCTCTAGGGTTTACAGAGAATGGTCCGAAAAAGAAAAAACATCCAGTGAGCAGAAGTTCTGTGGGCGGAAATGGCTTGTTGATGCCAGAGGTCAGAGGAGAATGGGCAGACTGGTTCGAGCTGATAGAAAGGCAACAGTGATTTAAATCGCCAACCGTTACAACCAAGGTAGGCAGAAGAGCATCTCTGAACGCACAGTACGTCGAACTTTGAGGCAGATGGGCTACAGCAGCAGAAGACCACACCGGGTGCCACTCCTTTCAGCTAAGAACAGGAAACTGAGGCTACAATTTGCACAAGCTCATTGAAATTGGACAGTAGAAGATTGGAAAAACGTTGCCTGGTCTGATGAGTCTCGATTTCTGCTGCGACATTCGGATGGTAGGGTCAGAATTTGGCGTCAACAACATGAAAGCATGGATCCATCCTGCCTTGTACCAACGGTTCAGGTTGGTGGTGGTGGTGTCATGGTGTGGGGAATAGTTTCTTGCCACTCTTTGGGCCCCTTGGTACCAATTGAGCATGGTTGCAACGCCACAGCCTACCTGAGTATTGTTGCTGACCATGTCCATCCCTTTATGACCACAATGTACCCAACATCTGATGGCTACTTTCAGCAGGATAATGCGCCATGTCATAAAGCTGGAATCATCTCTGGTTTCTTGAACATGACAATGAGTTCACTGTACTCAAATGGCCTCCACAGTCACCAGATCTCAATCCAATAGAGCATCTTTGGGATGTGGTGGAACGGGAGATTCACATCATGGATGTGCAGCCGACAAATCTGCGGCAACTGTGTGATGCCATCATGTCAATATGGACCAAAATCTCTGAGGAATGCTTCCAGAACCTTGTTGAATCTATGCCACGAAGAATTGAGGCAGTTCTGAAGGCAAAAGGGGGTCCAACCCGTTACTAGCATGGTGTACCTAATAAAGTGGCCGGTGAGTGTATATATACAAACATTGGGGCAGATTTATCAAGTGTCTGAAAGTCAGAATATTTCCAGTTGCCCATGGCAACCAATCACAGCTCCCCTTTAAAATATTCATGAGCACTGGCAAAATGAAACCTGAGCTGTGATTGGTTGCCATGGGCAACTGGAAATATTCTGACTTTCAGACACTTGATAAATTTGCCCCATTGTGTTTATTATTAGAGGAATGTGGACAGTGATGAGGACCTGTCCCACCCCTGTGCACTATCTAGACCATGTGAATTTTCACCTTCGATATTCACATGGTTTTTGCGCCAGCTTTGGCCACCGGCACAACCATTTGCCTAATACATCAGGAGGCCCAGATCTCTTGATGAATCCGGGGCACTGGTGTATGATAAATCTCCCCCAATATGTTCATGAAAGGGCATATAAAAGATCAAATAAAAGCAATAAAAAATAGAAGGGGCTTAGTGTCCCGAATGAGGGAGATTGGCAGGGTGCAGAGGCAGGAATGAAGTAAGTGAAGTCCATAACATTCATTTAAGGTCTCTTGGACCTATTAAACTATTTTATTAAAGGGGTTTGCCCATGAAAGAAAATTCTCACATTTCAATCCCCTAGTGGTATTAACACAATAAAGATAATTTTAATCCTTTACTGAACAATTTTACTTAGTTTTATTGCTGTTTTATCTCATATCACTCAATGATGGTCAGTGTAAGATTCCAGAGTGTGGGCGGAGACTCTCTAAGGAGACTCTCTAGTTCTGTTAACTGAAAATGTGGTTAGATTATCAGGATAAAGGATTTATATACACTTTCATTTACATGAACATTGTGCTAGTATCTGACACATAGAAAGAGAGATGAGAAAGATCTGAGATGAGATGATGAGATCCGTGAGATGTCTATTACAAACAATGACACAGTAAGCTATGCCACATCTCTTCTCTATCACACCATCAGATCTGATATACCTCCCTCCCCCTCCCCGGATAAAGAACTTATCTGCCTGTAGCTCACAATGTAATTTGTTTGCCAGCAGGAAGTCAGTGAGTGTGAGCTTGTCCTCGAATGCTGGGGGGAGTGGTCTAAAGGCAGAGAAGAGCTCAGCTCCACAGCGTCAGACAGAAAAACCAGGGGCAACTGAAATTGAAATTGTGTACACAAGGACTGACAGAAACAGGTTGGAATTATGTGTGAAATGTGGTGTATTTTTGTTAATAACAGTAAATTAATGAATGTGTTATTTTGTTATCCTGAATACATTTAATGAACTTGTCTTTGTGGCAATATCCCTTTAAAATTAATAAAATAATAGTTTGCAATTTATGTATTAATAATTAAACTGGAGCTCAAATAGCAGGAGAATAAATGCCAACATGCATTTTGACTTCATTGGTCTTCGTTATGTTTATATTATACTATAGCGTGGCGCTTGCCAATTTCCGTCATCTCCATTGAGACGTATGCTCCAATGGAGAACCTTGTTTTTGTGATCTGTGGGGATCTCATCACTGAGAGCCCCACCGATTAGCAATTTAGGCCCTATCCTGTGGAAAACCCCTTTAACAGTCTGTAAAGCCATATAACAGAGGGGCTTTGAAAGGTTCATTAGCATAAATAAAATAAAAGTTGATTTTAAAAGAAAGGAGGCCATGGATAAGAACACTAGGACATGTCACGGTGGCTAGATCTACAAAAAGTATTCAGACCCCTTTACATTTTTTACTCTTTGCTTCATTGCAGCCAATTGGTAAGATCAAAAAAGTTATTTTCTTAGGATCCTAGGCCATTCTTCCTTGCAGATCCTCTCCAGTTCCCTCAGTATAAATTGTGAACTTTGGTGCACAGGGCTCTGGCTGGAAATGGTCACAGAGTTGTTCTGAAGCCATTGCTTTGTTATTTTAGCTGTGTCTTCAGGGTCATTGTCTTGTTGGAAAGTTAGCCTTTGGCCCAGCCTGAGGTCCAGAGTACTCTGCAAGAGGTTTTCATCCAAGATATCTCCATACTTCGCCTTATTAATCTTTCTTCAATTGGAACCAGTCGTCCTGTAACTGCAACTGAAAAACACCCCCATAGCATGATGCTGCCACCACCATGTTTCACTGTTGGGATTGTATTTGGCAGGTAATGAGCACTTAGAATAAACACCAAAAAGCTCAATATTTGTCTCATCAGACCAGAGTCCTTCATTTGTTTTTTGCAAACTGTATGTGGCATCATATGTCTTACACTTAGGAGTGGCTTCCTTCGGCAGACTCTGACATAAAGGCCCGATTGGTGGAGGGTTGCAGTGATATCTGAGTTTGTAAAATCTTTCTCCCATCTCTGGAGCTTAGCCACAGGCTCTTCTCCTACAATTGCTTATTAAAGCTGGATGGCCAGGTTAAGGAAGAGTAGTGGTCATCCCAAACTACTTCCATTTAAGGATTATGGAGGTCATTGTGCTCTTAGTGCTACTAAAAATTCTTTTGCAACCAGATCTGTGCCTTGCCACAATTATGTCTCTGAGTTCCTTGGGCAGTTCCTTAGACCTCATGATTTCATGTGCTCTGACATGTACAGGGTGCTGTGAGGTCTTACATAGACAGGAGCATGCCTTTCATAATAAGTTCAATCAGTTTAATTAAACACAGCTGGACCCCAATGAAGGAGTAGAACCATCTCAAGGAGGATCAGAAGGATGGACAGCATGTGAGTTAAATATGACACAGCAAAAAGCAAAAATATCTAGAGTTCATTGTTTTTCTATCAAGATGGGGTGCAGATAGTACATTAATGAGCAAAAAAAGAAATATTGATCTTACCAATTGGCTGCAATTAATAATAATATTAATTCCTTTATTTATATAGTGCACACAGATTCTGCAGCGCTGCTGCCAGATCAGTCCCATTAAACAAAGAGCGAAAAATTTAACGGGGTCTGAATAATTTCCATACCCACTCTATACATATATTTTTTTTTATTTCTGGACAACCCCTTTAAGTTTATAAACAATCATTTTGGGGCTTATTCATAACTTCTGACATTCAACTTATGTAATATTTTTCTTAAATTAGAGGATTTGTAGCTACAGAAAAACTGAACTGGCATACGGAAACAATATAGTAGTGTACATAAATACACATAAAGGAAATAATATAATGCTACTGTGTGTAAAACCGAGTAAGGCGATAAAGCTTTCCTTATAAGGAAGAAGCATGGGAAGTATATATAACAATAACAAGTCAATGCACAGGATAACTTTCCACTTCAGCAAAAGCACAAAGAACTTTTACACTTACATTGAATGTCATATGAGGTTTAATGAAATGGCTTATACTAGGTGAGAACGTCAAGTGGTGTGCATTAACATTCTTTGTACAGACAAGTCTGTATTGCACACAATCTTATCTCCATAAAACATTGTGTAATAAAGCAGACCACCAAAATTGAAACCAAGTCACTTTACATCTTTTTGCAATGATTTCGTCTATAAGGCACTTCATTTATCAATATCTGGGATCTTTACCAGGGCTGGGTTTACATTGTTTCCCTCAATGCCTAACAATACATTTAGATTCCCTTACCACCCAAGGCTAGATTTATAGATTTACTCAGTATTCTGATGAACATTTAAATAAATATGCAACAGCCAGTGAACCCGAAAATGGAGCCAGAAGAACAGCTCAGTGTAGAGGTCAAGTGCTGTCCACCTGACATGGTACAGTTACTGTGCCCAACCACTACTCAAGGAACACAACTGCTCTTTAGGTTCTCTTACGTACCTCCACTGACCTGGCACTAATGACCTTTCCAATGGATCTAAACTGGAAAAATCCTTTAATGTCAAATAAAGAAAAAAGAGAAAAGGACAGCGCATCACTTGCAGAGATCTCACATGCAGTGGTATTCTTCTGCGCTCACCCTAATGAGTTGTGCAGAAACAGCACAACTTGCTTGTAGCTTATGATATACACTCACCGGCCACTTTATTAGGTACACCATGCTAGTAACGGGTTGGACACCCTTTTGCCTTCAGAACTGCCTCAATTCTTCGTGGCATAGATTCAACAAGGTGCTGGAAGCATTCCTCAGAGATTTTGGTCCATATTGACGCATAGATTCAACAAGGTGCTGGAAGCACCTTGTTGAATCTATGCCATGAAGAATTGAGGCAGTTCTGAAGGCAAAAGGGGGTCCAACCCGTTACTAGCATGGTGTACCTAATAAAGTGGCCGGTGAGTGTATATGCAACAGCCAGTGAACCCGAAAATGGAGCCAGAAGAACAGCTCAGTGTAGAGGTCAAGTGCTGTCCACCTGACATGGTACAGTTACTGTGCCCAACCACTACTCAAGGAACACAACTGCTCTTTAGGTTCTCTTAGGTACCTCCACTGACCTGGCACTAATGACCTTTCCAATGGATCTAAACTGGAAAAATCCTTTAATGTCAAATAAAGAAAAAAGAGAAAAGGACAGCGCTTCACTTGCAGAGTTCTCACATGAAGTGGTATTCTTCTGCGCTCACCCTAATGAGTTGTGCAGAATCAGCACAACTTGCTTGTAGCTTATAATATAGGTTCTCTGCTCCGACAGGGTTCCTCCATACACCAGAGCACTGGTATTTGGTGCAGAACTAAAAAAGCGCAGAAAACTATTGTTCTAAAATATTTATTTCCTCAAGATACAAAAATATAAATAATGTAAAATTAGTGCAAGACGCGTTACTAGTCTGGAATGGACTCATCCTCAGTTGCGGCATGTCTCATTGGGGGATCATAGTTTTTTCTTTCTTTGGTGTATTTTTGAGACTTTTTTTGCCTTATTTTTGCGTATTTAATCACAACATCCATATTAAACGTATGTTAATGTAAGCATAACTTAATGTTTACAATTGCGTTCCTTATTGTAGATCGCCACACTGTTCATCACTAACACTTATTAGCTGCACAAATCACACTCTCGCCTTCACTGTTCTGATAAAATGGCATTTCATTTCAAAACGCCACGTGTGACCTCACTCTTAGAAGTAACCAATAAATGTAAAAAAAAATTTAAATGCTAAAATTTATGAATTTTCAAAAAACAGGTTAATGTGCAAAATTTCAAACATTTAAAGCATGTGAAATAATTCCAATTTACATGTTAAAACAGGGTCCATGAAAAATATCCTTCCTTTGCACCTGACTTGCATCTAAAAATTTGCAGAAAAGCTATAAATAAGTGAAAAGTTGCACGGAACATCTGGAAAATAAAGATACTTAAGGCACTGCACAAGGTGCAGACCAAGGTGTACTTGAAAAACGACAACAATAGTCGCAGTGAAACATCGCAAAAATGACAAAGTAGCAAAAGTTCGATAATTTGACTAGCAGAAATAAAACCAAATGTCCCCCACTATTCTCACGTCTTCTCAACTGTTCTCCGCGGTCCGCACTATTGTCGGAATACCCGACGATTTCCGTTTGGTGCCGCATTTAGAAGGGGTTTTTGGCGCACGCGATCAGATTTAGCGCCGACTTTCATGCAACAGAAACGGGGGGGGGGGGGCGGGCCGACGGAAGATCCGACAGATTCGGACAACGCGCGGGATTTAACATTCAAAATTGTGCCGCAAGCCATGCACTTAAATGCATCGGGGAGAAGATGGTGAATTCTGGGGGACCTGAGGGGGGAAGCGACACATGCAGGATATCAGGCGCACAATCTTAGTGAATCACGGCAGCTCCAAATTCTCATCGGAAAATGCACCTCGGGGATCGCGACAGGACAGGTAAGTAAATGTGTCCCAATATGTTAATTCATAAAAACACATCACAATTGTAATTTGAGTTGAATATTGAAGTTAGCATATAAAACATATAAAACTAAATTTCAAAAGAGTCACTGTAACCAAATATATATTTGGAGCAATATGCAGCAAATACTTACCGGCTATGGAGAGGGCTCAGCCCGTGAGCCCTCTCCATGCACCCGCACCTGACGGACGCCCTCGGGAAGGTGTTAAATACCGTCCCTATGAAGTGCGATTTCTAATGCACTTAAAAAAGTTATAGATTTTTGAAGGTGGAGAGTGAAAAATGGAAATGAAAAAACAAAACAGGGTATTAGTTGTGGCGGAATAACTAAGCCCCTCGTCCACACCCCAAACAGTGATGTCTACAGTTGGGAATCTGTCCAAATGGAATAGATATAACGCTTTTTGTAATGCAAACAATATCAATTATTTGGATAAGTGGACAACCCCTTTAAAATAATTGCTTCATAAAAACGAAAAATCTGCAAATACAACATTCATGCATGCAAAACAAATATAATCATGAGTCATGATGATTGACAGTTTGTGGTTAAATTATCTGTATATCTGGGGTTAGCATCTGTTGGCCATGGCTTCAACTGAACTTTTAGCATATTTATGCACCTTTATTTTCTAAATAAATTTTGCATGCATTGAGTACGGCAGGTTTCACATGTCCGTCTGAGCTTTCTCTTTCTTACCTTATAGAACAATTAAACAGGCTGGGAACAGACCCATTTCATGATGCACACAACACCTCATTGACTGTAATGGATGTTTTAAAGAGAACCTGTAGCCTGGTTTTACCAGAATAAACTTTTAACCCCATCAGGTAAAGTATAGTATATAGTATTTTCTAGAATTCCCTCTTTTATGGTAAATCTTACCAGTTTAGCTATAAAAATTCTTCACCCAAATCAGGCAGATATGACTCTTCTTACCTCATTCTCACATGAGATGAGTCAAGTTTAGTGGTTGCAGGTGTAATGTCACTTCAGGAGCCCCTATATTCTGTTCTATAGTACCTATAAAAATGTGTTTGTGTCATATTAAAGATAAGGATATAATCTTTCAGAAATTATGCTTATGGTACTGTACGCTACAGAGCGAAAGATACAGGCTCCTAAAGACATAACTGCAGTTCTATAGCTCACATAACCATAATGGATCCTGAAATATTAGGTTGTTATCTGACGCAGAACATGATGCAAAAAGCATTTTTCTAGGCCCTATAGAAACAAAGATAGTGGCTTCTAAAGTGAAACTATCACTGCACCATTAAACTTGACTCATCTAATGTGAAAATGGGATAAAAAGAGTCATATTTTCCTGATTTCATATGGATTTTTTATAGGACGAGATTTCACGTAAAAGAGGGAGTTCGAGAAAGGGCATTTCATACCCTACATGAGGGGCTAGTAACTTAGTGGGATAAAGCGGCACATGGTAAAAAGGCACATGGGCAATTTATTTGAAAGAATGGACAATCCCTTTAAACAATATACATTGCTTATTTCTCGTTTACTACCCTTGTTTACTCTTCATCAAGTGATAACATTAGCTCTGCTACATTCGCAAATCACACACATTCTACAATATATACAAAATCTAAAAATAAATCATTAATACGGCAAGTATAGGGAATGAAGTTCCTGTCAGCAACTTACTTTATATCTTCCCATACTTCTTCTCCATAGTTCCTTATCACCAGCAGCTCCAAGGCATGGTTGACGAATCCATACTACAAATATAAATAATGAAACATATAGAATGAAATAAATCATTAATCATTAAACAGAAAGCTCCCCTATGATGTCGGGTGGTATGACATGTACACATATTTGATCAATTGTTGTCAAATCAGTACAATCTCAATATGAATTGATTTGTGTAAATGGCCAAGTGATCTGACAGATATCCGTCTCAGGTGATAGAAAAGTGTTCTGGTGACAGGGTGCAATCACACGTTGCCCTTCCCGCTTGCGTTTAAAAACGCATTTCAATAGCTGAAGAGTGATTTGCCTAATTAAACAGCTGTTAACATGTGTGTTTACAAAACACAACCGTTAACGCATTGTTAGCGCATGAGTTAACATCGCGGCTAACACACGCGTTTGTTACCGCAATGTTAACGCAAGGCTTAACATTTTCGTTTTGTAAACGCAAGTGTTAACAGCTGTTTAATTGGGTAAATCACTCTTTAGCTATTCCAATGCGTTTTTTAAACTCATGCGGTAAACACAACGTGTGACTGCACCCTAAAAGTCGGCTAATCTCAATTTTGTTGTCAGAAAACACACAGAAGATTTCAGAAAGTCAATTCAATTTTGGGACAATCAAAAGAGAAGGTGAGATGGACAGGTGTTATCCTAAAATAATATCTGTGTGTGTAAACGGCTAATCAGTTATCACCAACTGTAAAATGAGACAGATTTTGTTTTCTTTTTTTAATAGACACAAAAATACATAATTCTATTTTCCAATTACAATAAATACACAGTATTTTTACAAAAGCAAATACCAATACATAAGTAAATCAATATACCCACTTCCCGCCATAAGGAATTGCAGCTTAGTACAAAATGTATACTCTACAATACACATTAAAGTGTTGTGTGTGGCTATATACTTCAGTACTTCAGTGGAGCTGAGTTGCAATACTGGAAACATCCAATGCACAGGTGTGGCGCTGCTTATAGAAGAGAATAACCATGTACTTCTTATCCTAGTACTTGTTTTTTTATAGAAGGTAAACCCTTTAATAAATTCTTCTTCCCTTGACTTAACCCCTTAACGCCGAAGCCACTTTTCACCTTCCTGACATGGCCCATTTTTTCAAATCTGCCCTGTGTCACTATAAGTGGTTATAACTTTGAAACACTTTAACATATACAATTGATTTTAAAATAGTTTTCTCGTGACACATTGTACTTCATGTTAGTTGAAAAATTTTGGTGTTATGTTTTGCATTTGTTTATGAGAAAATCAGATATTTGGTGAAAATTTGGAAAAATTCACGATTTTTCCACACATAATCATAACCGCAAAAAAACGTAATAACTAACATTCACCGAATGTCTTCCTTATGTGGACATGGTTTTTTATGCATACTCTTATTTTTGTAGGCTGTTAGGTGCACTTTTTCACATTTTCATAAAAAACACAAAATCCTGCTATTGAGGGACCTTCTCAGTTTTCAAGTCACTTTGAGAGGCCTAAATAAAACTAAAACCCCATAAATTACCCCATTATAGAAACTACACCCCTCAACGTACGTAAAACAACTTTTATGAAGTTTGTTAACCTTTTAATTGTTTTACAGGGGTTAAAACAAAATCGGATACAATTTTGAAAGTACATTTTTTTTGGCTAAATTAATGTATTTTTCAAAAAATGTACAAATTCTCAGTGGATAAAATACCAAAACACTCCACAAAATTTGATACCCAATCCCTCCCGCGTATAACAATACCCCATATGTGGTGGTAACCCGCTGTATGGGCACACGCCAGGGCATCGAAGGGAAGCTGCGCCATTCAGAGCAGATTATGCATTGTCACTTGCAGTCCCCGGGCTTTGATCGGAACCGCAGACCCCCCCGGTAAGCGCCGGGGTTAACACTCGGAGATTTCTCCGTTCGCGGGAGTTAGAGGCAGGTGTCGGTTGTCGGCAGGTATAGCCGACAACCGCAGCTTCTGGCCTCGGCTCCGTTCAGGAGCCGGGGCCAGAAGTTTGACGTAATAGTACTGCATTATGCGTGAACGCACCTCCCGCGATGCAGTACTATTACGTCAAATGTCGGAAAGGATTTTTGTAGGATGTTATGGGGCTTTTAACGTTAGGTGCGATTTTTCACATTTTCATAAAAAACGCAAAATCCTGCTATTGAGGGACCTTCTCAGTTTTCAAGTCACTTTGAGAAGCCTAAATAAAAGTAAAACCCCATAAATTACCCCATTATAGAAACTACGCCCCTCAACGTACGTAAAACAACTTTTATGAAGTTTGTTAACCTTTTAATTGTTTTACAGGGGTTAAAACAAAATCGGATACAATTTTGAAAGTAAATTTTTTTTGGCTAAATGAATGTATTTTTCAAAAAATGTACAGATTCTCAGTGGATAAAATACCAAAACACTCCACAAAATTTGATACCCAATCCCTCCCGCGTATAACAATACCCCATATGTGGTGGTAACCTGCTGCATGGGCACACGCCAGGGCATCGAAGGGAAGCTGCGCCATTCAGAGCAGATTATGCATTGTCACTTTTTATTGGCTATACAATCTTTATTTTTTTGGCAATTTGGACATATAAGGGCTTATTTTTTGCAACATGAGATGCACTTTACAAATATTTCATTTAAGTGGGTCATTAGCTCATTGGTGAGATTTTATTAACTCTTGAATGTATGGGTGAAAAGAAAGGCAGAAGGCAGGGACCCGGCACACAGAAGAGGATCGCGCAGCACCGGGCACTTGCAGTCCCGGGGCTTTGATCGGAACCGCGGACCCCCCCCGGTAAGCGCCGCAGGGGGGCCTGATTCTTCTCAAATGCCCCCTGCCCCCCTCAAATGTCGCGCTGACCGCGGCGTGTTAGAGGTTAACATTCTGAAATTTCTCCGATCGCGGGAGTTAGAGGCAGGTATCGGCTGTAATATATAGCCAACAACCGCAGCTTCTGGCCTCGGCTCCGTTCAGGAGCCGGGGCCAGAAGTTTGACGTAATAGTACTGCATATTGCGTGAACGCACCTCCCGCGATGCAGTACTGTTACATCAAATGTCGGGAAGGGGTTAAAGGCGTATTCCAGGAAGAAGCATAATTCATATTCAAATGGGTAATTAAAATAGAAGCTAATATGTAATTAGTTGTTATTTAAAATTGTGCTCCCCTTAGCAGAAAATTTATATTTAAAGTGCTATTGGCTCTTTAATTAGTCTTGTGTCTTTGTCCCAATGTAGGAGGTCCAGGACTGAAGATAACGGAATGCTGAGCTAGTCACATGACCTAAAACAGCCTGGACAGGTCATGTGATCATCGCTATGTTTGGCTGTAGTTGGTGGCTTGCAGTGGGTTTGATGTCAGATAGGGGGTTGGGCCTATCATGCTTGGGGGGCGGGCCATCATAAAGGAGCAAAGAAGTCTCAGTTATGTGTGCTGAGAGGTCAATTCATGGAGGAGAGAAGTAATGGTGAGTGAGGCAGAACAGGAATGGTGGTGCCATAGTGAGGTCATTTATTAGGGATGGAAAGACAAGAGGGGTGTAATTACGCGGAGCTGCATTTTAGGGGCTGAAGGGATGTAGTTACATGACACTGCAGTTAGAAGGCTGAAGGGGCATGAGGGATTTATGTATATGGGACTGCATATTCAGCTGCAGGGAGGGACAGGAAGAGTGCATTTACATGGGACTATGTTGGTAGGATTGAGGTAGTGTCTTCTAACACCTGTTTGGCAGGTGATTTTTTTTAACTTTGTTTGTTGGTGGAATTAAAGGGGATGTATCCCATTTTTAAAACATGTCTGCTTTCTTCCATAAGCAGGTATTGCAGCATAGCTACATTCATTTTACTACAGCTGAGCTCCAATACCATCACAAACTGTAGGGGCGATGCTGTTTATGGAAGAAAGCAGCTATGCCAAATGCCAGACAGAATTGGGGCTTAGTGGGGCTATGGTGGCAGTAATAGCAGTGATACATACAGATATAGGAGATGAGAGAACCATGTAGTTTATTAGTTGAAGCAATCGCATTAATCCAGCTGCCATCCACCAGAATCAGACGTTGTTTTCAGATAAAAGTTTCTTTCTTTATTGGATTCATATAAAAATGGTTAGTGGACAAACATTGTGTGATATCCAACGCGTTTCAGGCGCCAATTGCGCCCTTAATCATGGACAATGTAACACAGTGACACCAAACAATTTTGCAAAATTAAACAACATCTTACATGCAACAGTTTCCATGTTGTCTATGGAATTAGATGCAAGGCATGCAACATTATGTATATTGGTTGCATAACACGCAAATTCAAAACCCGGATATTGGAACACATAAATGATGTCAATGGTAATGAATCTAGAAATATAAGTGGTGCATCTGCCCACTTTCGGAATTCACATGACAGAACAACCAATAATTTTTTGGCTTTCATCATTGAAAAGGTTCACACAACCAGAAGGGGCGGGGACATTAAAAGGCTGTTGTTGGATAGGGATGTCTGCCCCTTATGTCTTGTACTCAACACTTTTATAGATGTTGAATATTTCCATAGGTATCTGCATTTATCTCCCACTTATCTCACATCAGCAGCAGTGTATATGTGTAATAAACCTTTACATAAAATGCCCAACATGTCTTAATAAATAATTGTATCCTAACCCCCTTGAAATTTTCTGAATATTTTCTGTACTGTTTACCACATTTCTAAGGCTGTGTTACATCATAATACATTTAAAAATTCTACTACACAGTTCTTTTTCATCTTTTACATTAAAACCATACAATGATTTGTGCTAATACTACCATATAAGTCATCAGTTGGGGGAACTGGTTAAAGATATATGTCCCATAAATATGTTTACGTGTTTTAACATTATACGTTAAAATGAGACATAATTGTGAGACAAAGTAATAAGACAATTCCACTAAAATAAGTTGAATTTTATACCAAAATTGTAGGATGACATATCTCCCTACCTCCTTTGAAGTGCTAAATTAATAGCACAAAATCCGCCCCCCCCCCCTTCTTCTTTTCAATATATATGAGTCCACAAGGCAGATTCTTATCTGCATCAGACACCAGTCTTGATAATAAGTCACCCTGACACTATACGATTATGCCTTATTCAGCGGTCCACTCCCCTTTACTCTTCCGCATGCTTCCTTACCATTCAGCACTTCATGTCATGTGACCAGAGTGATGTCATCTAAGGTCCTTTACCCAGTAAAATTTGCAAAGACTTCTACTCCTCCCCATCCTCCATGGAGGCATGTTGTGATTAGATACATACATGGGGTAGATTTTTTTAAAATATTACTGGGTGAAGAAAGGATCTTACATAACGTCATTCTGGTCACATGACATGAAGTGCTCAATAATTTAACAGAAATTTGACACAACTTTTTCTACCTCTTAAACAGAGCTGTATATGTCTGTAGTTGAATATTGGCAGACATTCCTTAAGTCCTCATTCCATTCAGTAGCAAGCTCTAGCAGTAAGACCTGTCAACAAGAAGGCAGGACAATTCAAGTAAAATTTAATATGTAGGACCCCATTTGTATCTTTGACTCACCTCTAGAGATGAGCGAGCACTAAAATGCTCGGGTACTCGTTATTCGAGACGAACTTTTCCCGATGCTCGAGTGCTCGTCTCGAATAACGAGCCCCATTGAGTTTACATGCTACAAAGCAGATTTTTTTTGCTGACCTTTGGATTGGGGCTCACCACTGGAATCTTTTACTAAATAAATGAGGCATGAGACTTTTTTTGCAGATTTATGCTTGCTTCACTTCTTTGACCTTTTGCCAGAAGCTTCACTATAAAATATGGTTGTTACATTCTGTTGACTTCCATGAATTGCTTTCATTTCTGGCCTTTACAAGAGAATCTTTGCTTTCATGGGAATATTACGCCTCTCATCTGCTACATATTTTTCTATACTGATAGCTATATGTGTAGTAGCTTGTCTTACCTCTGCCTACTTCATCAATTCTAAAGACATTCCTATGTTTTACATCAAGGCTATGCAACTAATGTTGTCTTGAAAATAAAAATTGACTTGGGGAATGATGGCTTTTATACTAGCATCTTACTAATGTAAAGTAATGTATTACAATTTTAACTTTTTACTATATCTAACCTGTTTTTATTTCTCCGATAATTTATTTCTTCCTCCATTATAAATACTTTACTTATTATATGTAGAGATGAGCGAACAACTCGTCCGAGCTTGATGCTCGTTCGAGCATTAGCACTCGAAACTGCTCGTTCTTGGACGAATATTTCGCCAGCTCGAGAAAATGGATCTACCGCCGTTTTGATTTTGGCGGCCAGAAACAGAGCCAATCACAAGCCAGGAGACTCTGCACTCCACCAGCATGAAGTGGTACACTTACACGTCGATAGCAGTGGTTGGTGGCCTGATCAGGTGACCCTGGAATAGACTAGTCCTGCCCGCACGCTCGCATCATTCTTTGTCTGGATGCCGTTAGGGAGGAGCTGCTGCTGGTCAGGATAGCGTTAGGGTGTTTAGATTGTAGTGTTAGGCAGGAGTGATTCAAGAACACACAGCCCTTGTTAGGGCTACAATAGCATTATATATTTTTTTTTTTTGCTTGTGGCTGGGCTCTGTGCACTAGTAGTGCAGCTAGTACCATATGGACATTGGGACTCAGTTCTATTAGCTCTTAGTGACACACATATCCATCTAAAACACCTAATTGGGACAATTTATTAGGGTTTGATTGAATTAGGCACAGTCTGTTGTTTTTTTTTTTTTACTTTTCTTTTTTTTATAACTTAAATCATCAGGCCAGCCACAAATCCAGTTAGCCATACGAGAACCCAACTGGCTTTCTTAGGCTACAATAGCGTCTATATATTTATTTTTGGTTGATTTGCTTGTGGTGGCCTGTGGCACTAGTAGGGCAGCTCTGTACCATATTGTGATGAATTTGCAGGAGACTTGCGAACCTTCTGTTTAGCTCTTAGTGACACACAATCCATCTCAAACACCTAAGTGGGACAATTTATGAGGGGTTTGATTGAATTAGGCACAGTCTGCCTATTTTTTTTTTTTTTTCAAACAAAAGTCATCAGGCACAGCACAAAAATCCAGTTGTGTGCTGTCAGTGTAGGTTGTAGAAACAGCATAGCAATAGGATCGCATCGTTGTTTTAAAAAAACAAAAACACAAAAAAACACACAAAAGATTACAGTTTACACTTATTTTGAAAATGTTTAAACCCGAGGGCTAGGGGTAGAGATGAGGGCGTGGCCGTCCAACTACTGCAGGGGTCAGAGGCCTGGTCCTGGGCGGGGTGAGACACCACCTGCTGATGAGAGGAGCAGGGGAACGCCGCAGAGCTACACTCCCTAGGTTCATGTCTCAAGTTCTGGGATCGTGGTAGAGCACTGTTGAGGCCGCCCAGAACAATGGGAACAGGTTGATGTCGTGGATGGGACAATGCTTTAGCCATTTGTCGCTGATCCAGTCGTCTTCCAACCAGTCTCCCCACTTGTCCACGAATCAGCAATCCACTCTCCACCACCTCCAGCCTCCTCCCCCCCCAGCTTTGCCCCTCCCAGGAAAAATTTGGCATTTGAACCGGGATACTGGACGAAACTGTTTCTGGACCCTTCCCGCAGTCACAAACCACTTGTCCGCGTTGCTGTGAGCTCTTTACGATGCCCGGGTTTTCCACACGGGTCGCAGTTTGTGGATGATTGATGAAATCTGTGCCACTGTAGCTTTTCTTTTAGTGTGAAGAAGCCGTGGTAAAGTACGCCCGCCTTCCCCGCCCCCGCCCCCCCCGGCCCGATCCGGCCGTTCGGCCAGAGACGCGGAGACACCGGTTGGTCACGGCTTAGTCGGTGCTGAAGTTCGTTGTAAGCGGCAGGCACAGGCGCAGCTAGGGGGGAGAGAAACGACCGACCTGAGGGCACTTCGGAGGAGGATGACGCCCTTCCTTCCTTTTCGTTTTCCCCGCGGCGTGACACGACACCCCCACAAGTTATTGGCCGTACGCTAGGCCGGGTGAAAACACGTGCGTCTGCCTCAGACGGTTCGGGTGTCCTCAGAAGGAGTCGAACACGGTTTGGAAGAGGCACCCGGCCAGAAGATGGTCTGGCCATCAGCGTGTACAAAACTTGCTCGTTCACGTAGGGAAGCATCAGTGGCGAGGGCTAGATTTTTGAAGTCTGGACCCCCGGTTATTAAGAAACACACCGGCATGACAACCCAACGGACTTTCGCGTGTCTCGCACACATGTGCCACCAAAGGCATATATCAGTTGCGGCTCCCACCCCACTACCAGAACCCTTAAACTATCCAACCACCAGTTATTGCGAACCCTCTGGTATCCATATGTAATAGCCTAAAACCCCACTCAATGGAAACCTAGGCGTTCCAATTTATGGTTGGGTATCCCATATGTCCTTTCCCAAGTTGTACCATTGTATGTTCCCTCTTGCTTAGTCAGCCCCCATGCCCCAGGACTCTGGCCCAATCAAACACCTCTCCGTCCGCGAATAAAATTTACACTCTCGCATCCACTGATCCCCTCTACCACCCTGCATCAACACCACCGTGTCTCCATGCGCGCTTCAGCCTGTACTATACCCCAGACCCCGCGGTAGCCGCAAGGGAAGAACAGTGCAACCAACTCCACACGCCCAAGCCTATCCCTGCCAACTCCCAAAGATATAGTCTGGACAGAGCTGCCCTATGGCTGGTAGACGAACGAGGCTTTCGCACCTCATGTGCGGCGGACGCACCACTCGGATTCTGGTCCCACCCCCTTACACCGCCATAACTTTCCGACCCCCCTGTGCAGCTCCCAGCCCTGAAACTAGCACGTGCTCAGAAACATCATCCCCGGCGCCCCTGACCCCGCCTGGCTTTTTGACAAGGTACCACCCAGGAACCGGACACGTGGACGAGCTGATGCGTGTCGGGCAGGGACCAATCTCCTATCATCGCTGACGGCACATGCGCGTTCACTACTTCTCGGCTGCGAGGCTGGGGCCCGAGTTGACCAACTGGCCGGCGCTCACGGGCACTTAATCTCCACTGCACGACGACCCGAGGATTGCGGGGGGGGCTACTCGCTCAGCGTCTATCCACGGCCCCTCTCTAGGCCACCTTCTCCACTTCGTCCCCTCCTCCGCAACATACACCCATCCGTGGGCCAATGCCGCCATCAGTCCGTGCTCTAGGCACAGCAGCAGTTGCGTCATACGCACAGCAGGAGGTCTTTGCTCAACAACTGCTGAGACCTAGGCGCGATATAAATAAAAGGCACACCGCAAGCAAGCTATTATAGCGCGATGACGCCGCTGCAGACTATTGATCTCACAACCATGCCTGGCTTCAGGTTCAGCGGTGCCAGCCACAGATCAGTCTGCACCGTCATGCCCTATAATAGCTCTTGGGCGGTGTGCTTTTTATTGCCTAGGCTCAGCAGTTTGAGCACCGCCTGCTGTCGCTTAGTGACGGCACTGCTGCTGTGCCTAGAGCTACGGACTGATGGCGCCATGCCCACGGATGGTAATTCGGAGGAGGAGGAAGTGGAGGAGGCATAGTAGGCCTTAGAGACCTGGACCGAGGTAGGCCCCGCAATCCTCGGCGTCGGCAGTATATGAGCAGCCCCAGGGTCAGACTCGGTCCCAGCCTCCACCAAGTTAACCCAATGTGCCGTCAGCGATATATAGTGGCCCTGCCCGGCAGCACTCGTCCACGTGTCCGTAGTCAGGTGGACCTTGTCAGAAACAGCGTTGTCAGGGTACGGATGATGTTGTCTGACACGTGTTGGTGCAGGGCTGGCACATCTGGAAAAGTAGTGGCAGCTGGGGACCGAATATCGAGGGGCGGCCGCCGCCATGAGGTTGCGAAAGGCCTCGGTCTCTACCAGCCTATAGGGCAGCATCTCCAGACTAAGTAATTTGGAGATGTGGACGATGAGGGCTTGGGCGTGTGGGTGGGTTGCACTGTTCTTCCTCTTGCGCTCCAGCGTCTGGGGTATGGAGAGCTGAACGCTGCGCATGGAGACACTGGTGGATGCTGTGGAGGATCATGGAGGCGAAGGTGTGGTTTTCGCACGGAAGGTGTTTGGGCCAGGGTCCTGGGCAGGGGGCTGACTAGCAGAGGCAGCAGATGACACAGGGGAAGGAGCAGTGGTGTGCCCAGCCGGAGGTGAACGGCCTTGGTTCCATTGAGTGGGGTGTTTAGCATTCATATGCCTGCGCATACTGGTGGTGGTTAAGCTGGTAGTGGTGGAACCCCTGATGATCCTGGTGTGGCACAGATTGCACACCACAGTCCGTTGGTCATCCCGTGTTTCTTTAAAGAACCTCCAGACTTCCGAAAATCTAGCCCTCGCCACGGGAGCTTCACTACGTGAAACATTTGGCGCTGATGCACCAGCTCTGGCTCTGCCTCTTCCAACCTGTTCTCGTCGAGGACACCCTCCGTCTCAGAAGCACTGTGTTCACCCGGCCTATCAACCCAGCTTGGGTCTGTCACCTCATCATCCTCCGATCCCTCAGTCTGCTCCCCCCTCGGACTTCCTGCCCTGACAACAACTTCACCACTGTCTGACAACCGTGTCTCCTCATCGTCCGACACCTCTTTACACACTTCTTCCACTACATCAACAATGTCATCATCATCCACAAACTGCGACCGGTGGAAAACCCGGGCATTGGAAAAGAGCTCAGCAGCAACCGGACAAGTGGTTTGTGACTCTGGGAAGGGTCCAGAAAACAGTTCCTCAGAGTATGCCGGTTCAAATGCCAAATTTTCCTGGGAGGGGGCAGACTGGGGGGAAGGAGGCTGAGGTGGAGGAGCTGGAGGAGTGCTGATTTCGGTGACATGGATGGACTGCGTGGAAGACTGACTGGTGAACAAATGGCTAGAAGCATTGTCCGCAATCCACGACATCACCTGTTCACATTGTTCTGGCCTCAACAGTGCTCTACCACGAGTCCCAGAAACTTGAGACATGAACCTAGGGAGTGTAGCTCTGCGGCGTTCCCCTGCTCCCTCATCAGCAGGTGGTGTCTCATCCCGCCCAGGACCACGGCCTCTGACCCCTGCAGTAGTTGGACGGCCACGCCCTCGTCCTCTACCCCTAGCCCTCGGGTTAAACATTTTCAAAATTAAACTGTAAATCTTTTGTGTGTTTTTTTGTGTTTTTGTTTTTTTTAACAAAACGATGCTATCCTATTGCTATGGCTAGTTTCTAACCTACACTGACAGCACACAACTGGATTTTGTGCTGTGCCTGATGACTTTTAGTTTTGAAAAAAAAAAAAAATAGGCAGACTGTGCCAAATTCAATCAAACCCCTCATAAATTGTCCCACTTAGGTGTTTGAGATGGATATGTGTGTCACTAAGAGCTAAACAGAAGGTTCGCAAGTCTCCCTGCAAATTCATCACAATATGGTACAAGCTGCACTACTAGTGCCAGCAAGGCCAGCCACAAGCAAATCAACCAAAAATAAAATATATAACGCTATTGTAGCCCTAAGAAAGCCAGTTGGGTTCTCGTATGGCTAACTGGATTTTGTGCTGTGCCTGATGACTTTAAGTTATAAAAAAAAAGAAAAGTAAAAAAAAAAAAAAAAGACAAGGCAGACTGTGCCTAATTCAATCAAACCCCTAATAAATTGTCCCAATTAGGTGTTTGAGATGGATATGTGTGTCACTAAGAGCTAAATAGAACGTTCGCTAGTCTCCCTGCAAATTCGTCCCAATATGGTACTAGCTGCACTACTAGTGCCAGCAAGCCCAGCCACAAGCAAATAAAAAAAAAAAAATATATAATGCTATTGTAGCCCTAACAAGGGCTGTTGGGTTCTTGTAGAATCACTCCTGCCTAACACTAATCTAATAGAACACCCTAACGCTATCCCTGACCAGCAGCAGCTCTCTCCCTAACGGCATCCAGACAGAGAATGATGCGAGCAGTGCGGGCAGGGACTAGTCTATTCCAGGGTCACCTGATCAGGCCAGCCAACCACTGCTATCGACGTGTAAGTGTACCACGTCATGCTGGGTGGAGTGCAGAGTCTCCTGGCTTGTGATTGGCTCTGTTTCTGGCCGCCAAAAATCAAAACGGCGGGAGATGCCATTTTCTCGAGCTGGCGAAATATTCGTCCAAGCAACGAGCAGTTTCGAGTACGCTAATGCTCGAACGAGCATCAAGCTCGGACGAGTGTGTTCGCTCATCTCTACATATAATAAGTAAAGTATATATATAATGGAGGAAGAAATAAATTATCGAGAAATAAAAACAGGTTAGAATATAGTAAAAAGTTAAAATTGTAATACATTACTTTACAATTAGTAAGATGCTTATGTATAAAAGCCATCATATCCCCAAGTCAAATTTTTTATCAAGACAACAATTAGTTGCATAGCCTTGATGTAAAAACATAGGAATGTCTTTAGAATTGATGAAGTAGAGGCAGAGGGTAAGACAATGTATTACTACACAGATAGCTAGTATCAGATAGAAAAATATGTAGCAGAGTGAGAGGCGTAATATTCCCATGAAAAGCAAAGATTCTCTTGTAATAAGGCCAGAAATGAAAGCAAGTCATGGAAGTCAAACAGAATGTACAACCATATTATTTATAGTGAAGCTTCTGGCAAAAGGTCAAAGAAGTGAAAGCAGAGCATAAATCTGCGAAAAAGTCTCATGCTCATTATATTAGTAAAAGATTCCAGTGGTGAGCCCCAATCCAAAGGTCAGGCAAAAAAATCTGCTTTGTAGCAGTGTAAACATTTCATTGAAGTTTCAAAGAAAATGATATTTTCACATTGTTACATACACTATTTTATCTGCACTTTAATGGTGCAGTAAGTAAATGATGTGAAAATACAACACATATTTCTAATCAGTATATACAAGTATACAAGTGCTGTATACCATGATAGTCCTTATATGATCAACCTTACGCTGGGATGTTTAGGGCTCACCTGTAAAAGCCGATCTTGGGGCCCACTGTGGTACAGAACAAAGAAATTCCTTCAACATTAGTGAAATAAATTTCCTTCAGTAGTAGCTTGCCTCCTAGCCCTTGCCTTGGACTGTTATTGTCCTAGTGTCCTATCAGTAACCTACTGATTGGCTCTTGCCTTGAACTTAGGCTCTGTGAGCCAATAATAAATGTGCACACAACAAAAGGCAGCAGGCAACAAATTGCTGCCCCCCAGTATGCAGCCACCCCGCCCCTAGTATATAGTCAATAGATGTCCCCTAGTATATAGTATATAGCTCCCAGTATATAGTATATAGTGGACCCTCATCTCCCCTTCATATAGTGGACCTTCATCTTACCCTCATATTGTGGCCTCTCATCTTCCCCTGATATTGTGACCTCTCATTTCCTGCTCATTGTGTGGCTTCTCTGATTTCCTCCTCATATTTTGACTTCTCTCTTCTCCCCCTTATATTGTGTCCACTCATTCCCTTCTCATACTGTGGTCCCTCATCCCTCCCTTATATTGTGGCTTCATCTCATCTCCCTTGCATATTGTGGCCTCTCATCTCTCTCATATTGTCACCTCTCATCTCCCCCTCACATTGTGACCCCACATCTCCGCCTCATATTGTGGCCTCTCATCTCCCCCTCATGTTGTGGCCTCTCATCTCCCCCTCATATTATGACCCCTCATCCTCATATTGTGGCCCCTCAACTCCCCCTCAAATTATGACCTCTCAACTCCCCCTCATATTGTGGCTTCTCATCTTTCCCTCATGTTGTTTCTTATCTCCCCCTAATATTGTAGCCCCCTCTCATACCACCCATAATGTGGCCCCCTCAAAATCCCTCCCATAATGTGGGCCCCCTCTCATATCCCCCCATTGTGTAGGCCCCTTTTTTCCCCTCATATTGTGGAACCCTCTTATATCCCACCACTCTCATATGCCACCATAATGTGCGCCCCCTCTTATATCCCTCCCATAATGTGGGCCCACTCTCATTTCCCCCTATAATGCAGGCCCCCTCTCATATTCCCCTATATTGTGGGCCTCTCCCCCATATAGTGGGCCCACTCTCATATCCCACCATATTGTGGGTCCCCTCTTATACCAGAGCCCATATTGTGGGCCCCTTCTCATATCCCACAATATTGTGGGCCCTCTCTCATACCTCCCATATTGTAGACCACCCATTTGTCCTCTTTTCCTGGTTTCAAATGAATTTTAAGAAAAATAAACACCACATAATCGCCTCTCCCTGTTCCCCAGCAGCTCTCCTCTTCTTATCTTCCCCTGTAGCTGTGATGCTGACAACTGATGACATCATCACTCTATGCCTACCTGTATCACAGACACAGGGTAACAGCCCCTAGTATATAGCCAGTCCCCTGTATATAGCCAGTCCCCTGTATATAGCCAGTCTCTGCTTCCCAGTATATAACCAGTACCCTGCCCCCGAGTATATAGTTAGCCAGACCTACCGTTCCCAAAAGCAAGAATAGGATCTGCAGGGGGCTTTTAAAAGGTGAGCTTTGACTTTTATGTTGAGTTCAGCACCTTTTTTTTTGCTGAAAAACTCTGCTTATACTCCAGTTTATACAGTATTTCTATTTTGAATCCTATGTTCTGTTCGCTTCATTATTTGTGACCTTATCCCTTCTTGGTTAAAATAAAAAAAAAAACACACACACACATTCTTTTTTTGTACTTTATTACTTTAATGTTTTAAATTTTTTTAGAATTCTATATTTTTTCTTTTGCTACAGTAATAATAATAATAATAATCTTTATTTATGTAGCGCCATCAAATTCCATAGCATTTTACAAATCAACAGTACTGTGTCCTTTTAATGGAGGAGGCTGCAGTTCTTTTTGATAAGAAAATGTGTGGATGTCTTGCATGATAGTGTAAAGAAGCCCTTAAGGTGAAGTTTTATATAGTATTTGACAGTAGGTTTTATCTGACTTTGTGATATCTATAGCTACTGAGGTTGGTTACAATGATGATGCTATGTCTTTGATTCTGGTGGTGTAGTTATGTGCTGAGCTTGGTTTTGGTGCTGTGTTTTTGTAATAAAGCTGGTTCTTGTGCTGTATTTATGTACTGACATTAATGTCACATGACACAGATACTACACCCAATGTTCTCCTACAGCAGAGGTGTACAACCTGTGGACCCGCAAGTACAAGAGTGGAGAAAAGTGATGAAGATTCTGTGACTGTGCAGCAGATAATAAGTATGAATACCTGGCTGGCCCCTTTCAAAAGAACATTATTTCTCCAGTCCTGTAATCCAATGCCATATGAATCGGTATATACATGACGTTTTTCATCCATATGTGCATGTATGTTACAGAGGGCTGTTAAATGATGGCTGGCTGCCAGAATTTACCTTCCGCTGGTTCTGGTCTCTGTGGATACTGCACCTAGATACGGCAGCATACGTTGCACAACCTTATATATATCTTTTATGGTACGGTACAATATGGTTGACAATCCATATGAAATGAATGTGGCATGGGTAGTATATGATTATTTTCATACATTGTGTGAAAGGGGCACTATGTTGATATAATACACCAGAACAATCACATATAAAATGACCACTAAGAGTACAACAAAATAATATAAAATAACTAATACAGGTGAGGATCAACACTAGTATTGCACATCAAAAGTCATAACATAATTGGAAATTCTATGTAATAATGAATAACCACAATCCAATCCAAAACCTATTAGGCAGCCTCACAAAAAAAGTTTAACAGACAAAAGGCAATAAGTAAGTAAATGAGTAAAGGGGACACAATGTCATACATAAAATAGAGACCCATAATGACCCTTAATGTGTAAATAATGTGTAAACCCAGGATCAACCACCACCACAGCAACCCAATGCGCATTTCGCCGTACACTTCCTCCTGTGTAATAGACAGCTCTGGCAGGGAGGATCTCCTCTATTATATTCAGCTCTGCGTTGGGTTTCCTGTATTGTAGTCAGCTCTGGGGAGGAGGGGTCTTGTATTGCAGTCAGATCTTGGGGGGGGGGGGGGGCTCCAGTATTATACTCTGCTCTGGGAATCTCCATTATTACAAAAAAATGCCCACAGATCTCCATTATTATTATTATACGTCTGCTCTGTGGTCTCCAGTATTATTAGTGCTCCCCCCTATTTATATGATCTGCTTTGGACGCTTTCCATTATTATTACTGTCTGGTTTGGGCACTGTATTTGTACTCTGCTCTGGGGTTATTGTACAGATGCAGTATTTGGTTCTTGGGATGGCATTTTGTGCTGTACTGTTGTTGTTGGCGCATCTAGGATGTGAGTCACTAGTGCAGCCCCCTGAAGTTGAGCACTCTGACAATGCAGCCCTCTGACCAATAAAGGTTGTGCACCTCTATCCTATAGCATCTAGAAAATGTAAGGCACTGTAGAGGAGGTAAGACAAAAGCCATGTGCTTGTACACAAACGCCCTTATATTACCTTTTTCTATAGACATTTGCCAAGAAGCCTCTCCCACCTATAATGTAGCTCTGGATGACAATTTGTGTTATATTTATTTTTTTGCTATTGCCACGCATATTAATGTGTGAAAAATATGTATGCTCAGCTTGATACTGTTGTAAAAATGAATCCCGCCTTTAAAAATAATAATTGTCTCAATACTTTTCTAAAAATATGTTTTTATTGTTTAGCTAAATTGCAAAATTGGCAGTAAAAGAGTTGTTAACTGAAAAAATATCTACACCAACTGCAGACTACACCACTGTGGTCTGTTGTTGTCTCCAATGTTTCTTTTGGCAAAAGCAATTTTATATCTCTGAAGGTGAAAGATTTTCCTTTTGTGGTCAGTTTATTTTGGGTTTTTCTAAATTTCTCTTGGATCAATTAATTTGTGTCTAAAGTGTCCATGTCTACTAAATATTAAGGACCAAAGTCATTGAAGGTAAACCTTTTAGTGACCAAGTGCCCAAACTACCATCAATATCCAATTATTTATCGCTAAGTGCCAATATGGCAATTTAATCAGTAGCTTATTGACCGCGGCACACACAGCTGTCAATCATATCAGCATCCTGAAGAAAATACAGTAGCTTGGGAAGAAGAATTGCAGGGACTTGGAGAAGGAGCTGCAGTAATAGTCCAGTGATAGTCAACACTTCCTTCCTCCTTCTGTAGTCCCAGGCAGCCGAGGATGGGCCACTTTAAAATAACGCAGAACATCCTGTTCTTCCTTGGTTCTATTTGGCGAATTTTGTGCTTGGCGCGACAGCCTAAGTGCCCAAAAAGAGGGCTCCAAGTGCCACCACTGGCACCCATGCCATAGGTTTACCACCACTAACCAAAGCCATGAAATAAAGCTCATGAAAATACTTAAATAACATATAAATAAAGTTAGTGAGGTTATCCAATAACGGTTTTTAACCCAGAAGAAAAATAGAAATCAATACAGAAAATCAACACTGATATATACCTTTTTCTAAAAGTCAGATAATTTAACCTTTTAGACACCGGAACCCATGCTAAACAGAATCTAGTATACATTTTGGACAGCAATTAAACAGTGGCAGCCGAGGTCGAGGTACCTTAGCAGAAGACAGTCTTGTGGTCAAGTCCAGGCTCAGGGTCAGGGCAGGTGGCAGAGATGCAAGGTCAAGTCAAAATCCGGGGTCAGCAACGGGAGGTCCAGGTAGGTGGGAACGGAACACAGGCACACGGACACATCAACACGGAGGAACTTGGGTAACACACAGGAATGCAGGAATACACAGGAACGCAGGAATACACAGGAACGCAGGAATAATCACCAGGAAGCTTTCTCTCAGGCTGTAAGGCACAAAGATCTGGCAGGGCTTGCAGGAAGAAGCAGGCTTATGTAGGATTAGGCAATATGGCCAGCGTGCCATTAATTGTGGATTTGCTATTTAAATCTGGAGAAGCCGTGACAATATATATGCTAAAGGAATCTGCACTGTCAAGTTTACAATCACCAAATTTTGCACAGCCACTCTCTGTGACTCAGAGAACATCATAAACTTGGTTTTGAGCCAAATTTTTAACCCCACACTTTCCAAAATACACTTATTAACCACCATATACAGGAGCCATTTTCTGCTGCTGCTGTGGCAGTTAAAAGCTGAGCTGTGATTGGTTTCTGTTCTGCCACCGGTCATTAACATGAGCTCTGAGTTTTGAGACAGTCACTGAAAGAGACAGTCAAAAACAGAGAATGTCAGAAACAGAGATGTTTAGAGACAGTCACTGAAAAAGACGGTCAGAGACAGAGACAGTCAGTGATAGTCAGAGACACAAAGAAAGTCAGAGATAGAGACAGTCAAAGATAGAGTTATACATATAAAATATTTTTTCCTAACCCCTTCTTTTTTGTTATAGTTAAAGGGGTAATCTCGTCTTGGCATTCACATTCAGTTGTATTAATCTGACAAGGCTTTATTTATGAGAAATCAGCTTAACACAGGAACATTTTTTTTATAACATCCAATTGAAGAAATGTTTACATATGGCAAATGAATTGAACTAAATTTAAATGCCCAGATGGGAATACCCCTTTAAGAGCAGTTATATCCTATCCAGGGCAGTGCCAGGATCTACAGCTAGCATATATAATGTATATGTTTTTTTTCTGTTGTCCAGTTTCTTTAGCAATCATTATATGTGCTTTGTTATTGTGATCTATGGAAAAAAGAACTACTAAAAGAACACTGCTTGCGGCATTATAGCCACTCAGTAAGTGTAATGTTACAGTTCATGTTCCCACACAATGAAAAAAAAACTAGGCCTCCAATAAACAATCAACATCAGTCCATTTGAGATGTGGGATTTGACAGGGATTGTATATTACAAGATTATACGAGGTCACTGCACATGTTATACTATGCCATACCAGATTCTAAGGACAAATTGAGGTGACACCAAACAAAGTACCATCTATTTGTGAATGATCAAAGGGCAGGATCACAGGATAGTAGTAGAGAGAAAATCCTAAAATAGCCAATTCACTGATTTTAGTAGCGAGAGTATAATTTGTCGTTAAAACATAACCTTTATTATTTAAATGTTAAAATAAAGTAGAAACCATAGCTGTAATAATCGCATGCCCCTCTGCCACAATAAAACGTTGTGTAGCATAAACTGTCACTTGTCTTAGATATTTCTATCTTCGACCTGTGACAGCCTGCAACAAGTAACACATGGTAGCGTATGCCTGCATAGATGTGATTGGCAATTGCCCGCGAGGGACGCTGAGCTTATAATAATAATAATTCTTTATTTATATAGCACACACAGATTACGCAGCGCTGCACAGAGCATGTCAGATTGGACACTGTCCCCACGGGGTTCACAATTTAATCAACCTAACAGTTTGTTTTGGAGTGTGGGAGAAGCCGGAAACCGGAGGACCCAGAGGAAACCCACGCAAACACAGAGAGAACATACAAACTCTTTGCAGATGTTGATCTGGGTGGGACTCGAACCCAGGACCCCAGTGCTGCAAGGCAGAAGTGCTACTCACTCAGCCACCGTGCCACCCTATATAAAAGAAGAGCGCACCCTCCTGAGTGGGGTAACAGTGCAGACAGATCAATCAGGGTAAGCAAGGCGGTTGAGCCTCCCCTGATTCCCTGCTGCATCACAGCTGTTTAGCGAATGGTTAATACAGAGGGAGAGCAAGAACTTCATCAGAGCAGTAAGAACAAAGCATCACTAACGCAGCCTACACAGGATCCATTGGAAAGTGTCGCTCATCGGATCTCAGGGGACAATGGCTACACCAAGATGTGTTGATATCGGAGGGTGAGGAGACCCATATACGTAGTTGTTATCGAACGGGGAAGAAAAAAAGGGACCCATCACACTGAAGTCCTTGCCGGGTAGTCATTTATCAATCACAAATAAGCCAAGTATGTAGCATCTTGTAGAGGATTCTAGAGATCACCTCACACTAGTCACATCATACTAGTTGTTTTAAACCCAAGGGGATGCACAGGCAGAGAGAAAACATTCTGCCTAGACTATGTGACAAACATTATATACGTGATAAGATGTATGGTAATTAGAGGGTACAGACTAGGAAGGGATGACAACTTCCTATAGGATGTAATTGATCATAGGAAGCTAACAAAGGACAGTTTTTCATTAAGGCACCAACAACCATGCCACGTTCAAAGGCACTCAAATCACCTTTCTTCCCCATACTGATGCTTGGTTTGAACTGCAGGAGATTGTCTTGACCATGTCTACATGCCAAAATGCACTGAGTTGCCGCCATGTGATTGGCTGATTAGAAATTAAGTGTTAACGAGCAGTTGGACAGGTGTACCTAATAAAGTGGCCGGTGAGTGTATGCACACACATTAATATACATAAACCTACAGTCTTTCACTCATACACACACATTTATACACTCATACACACATATATACACTCTAACACACATACGCACACATCATGTATACACGCATACAGGGGGACATGTATCATAGTTTTTTCTTTCTCTGGTGAATTTTTGAGGCATTTGTGAAGACATTAACATCGCGTTAATGCATGTATTTGTTAATACAATGTTAACAATGTCTTAACACAATTGTTAACAGCTGTTTAATTAGGCAAATCTCAGCTCTTGCAATGCGTTTTTAAACACATGCGTTAAACATAACATGTGACTGCACCCTCAGAAGTAACCAATAAATTTAAAAAAAAATGTCAATGCAAAAATTTCTAAATTAAAAAAAAAAACAGGTTACTGTGCAAAATGTTAAAGATTCAAAGCATGTGAAATAATTCCAATTTACATGTTAAAATAGGGTCCATGAAAAAAATCCTTCCTTTGCACCTGCCCTGGACCAGGTGCAGATTTACGCCTGAAAAGTCGCAAAAATAAGCAAAAAAAGTGATGAATAAGTGAAAAGTCACACAGAACATCTTATCAACCTACCAGTATGTTTTTTGGAGTGTCAGAGGAAACTGGAGGAAACCCACGTAAATGTGGAGAGAACATACAAACTCTTTGCAGATGTTGACCTGGGTGGAACTTGAACCCAGAACCCCAGCGATGCAAGACTGTAGTGCTATCCACTCAGCCACCATAGTGCCCATAAATGTCCTATAGGCCAGGGAGATATAGAAACCATAAGCTCAGTGTCTCTTGGCCTATATCGAGAGGCAGGTTAGGAGAATTTTCGGCTGTGCATGGTGGGAAAGTGGGACTCCTACAGGCATAGGCCTATGGAATGACAGCGAATCGAATTACTGAATATTAGAGACATACAAATTGGTTTTTCCAGTTCCTTATAATATGGCAATGTTGTACAATAATGGAAAAAGCTGGTAATTCTCTATTTATAAAGTTTATGATGACACATGCAGAATCTTCTCAGCCAACACCATGTTATGTCAACTCCTTGTACATTGATCATAAATATATCTTCATTTTTATTTCACTTCCAGTCATCCAACTGAGACTTCATTTGATACTACAATACCTAAAGTAGAGCTAGCCTGGGCACAGCAGGCAAGTGATGATTTCACGCACAGGAATGTGTCTACAATTTGTGTTACATAACACGTAATGGAACTTCCATTACCCATTATCATGCATATCATTTAGATGTGAGGCTAAAGTATGATACATTAACTGCAAGAGAAATACTTCTTATGGAATAGACGTGCTTCTACTTAAAGAGACATTCATATACAAATGTATATAGTTAGAAGTAGAAGTAGTTATTTAAAGAGGTTTTACCAAGTCTCATTGTTATCCTTTATCTTAGCACTCCTTTTCGTTGTCTGTAGGAGTGCCGGAGATAGCTGAGCGCTGTACTCAACAATTTTGAAGAACACTCTTTAAGTATTCATCTGTCTCTTCTCCTGGCATAGTACAACACAACACAGAGTTTGAGAAGTAGGTATTTTAGGCGGTTGTACCAAGTATCATTGTTATCCTTTATCTCAGCACTCCTGTTGCCTGTCTATGGAAGCGCCATAGATAGCTGAGCGCTGTACTCAGCAATTTTCTACACTCCTTTAGTATTCAAAAGAGTACAGATCACGTGGTCAAAGTGTGGCTCCATTTTATTAGTGAGAATTACACAGCAGAAAGTGTAGTTGAGCTCAGGAAGGAACAGTAGTTTCAGTGCAGGGCAAATTAAAAACCGTAAAATTCTAAATCTGGGTATGGTATTATTTCATAATGAAATCACTGTGAAGTAATACCCTCCAATCAGGGCTAAAACGTCCTGATAAGATATGAAAACATGAACAGCGTGAAAAACAACCACAACAAAACAACAAAAACCACAAAAAAGGAAAGAGGAGGGGAAGGGGGAGGAGGAGAATGGAAGGAGATTTGTTATCTGTTTTACTGAGCTGGAAGGAAAAACCATCAGAACCATTTACGGATTGATCAGTCATGACATCAAACATGTTAGATATTTCTAGCTTATGTAGGATGAAGTAAAATATTGATGTTAAAACAGATTTCTCCATTGTTTTGCTAATTTTGCAATAAATATTTACCTTATAGACGAAAGGATTTTTCCGCGAGTCAGTTAAAATATCAAATCTTGTGTAAATGTCATTCAAAAGATTGACAATCTTCATGGCTCCTTCCCCGGAAGCGTGTTTGCTGCAGAACGCATTAAACCCCACAATGCCGCTGAACAGAATTGTGACATTGTCATATCGCTTGGCTGCAACAGGGCGCTTATGTCTGAGCTCATTAGCGACAGAAGGTGGAAGCACGGAGTAGAGTAAGCTGCAAACAGAAGGAAAATGTTATATTGAAATGTTAGTGAGTAACCAGTATTGAGATTTTTATTAATTATGAGGTGACATAGGGAAAAAATGGCCGACCAATGGTTAAAAGGCACATTACGGATTTCATCATGGCTCATATTATACAATGTTTAAGCATCTCTTACGTATCAGTCTTTTTCTTCTCATCTTCCAGGGCCCTTAGGGTGTGCTGCAGCTTGTCCGTCAGTATCTCCAGTTCCTGAGTCAACTTATATTCTTCTCTAAACTGTTCCCCAAGGAGTACAAGGTCACGGGTTGCATCATGGAGGGGTATGTCACTGAGATACAGTCCTCTTCTCGTTAAGTCATCCAAGTTCATTACACTGTAGTTAAGTAAATCCTTAGTGATAATTCTATATTGCATATTGCTTACAAACCAATTTATATTTACAGGAAATTACAATCCCCCCACTACTCAAGGATTACATAATCATTTTTGCAGATTTAATCGCTAATGTAGTGGCTCAAGTTTACATTGCTTAAGCTATATACTGTATATCATGCATGTAGGGTGGTATTTTAGTTTATGTGGTATATTCATTTTCAACAGTATTTTCTGTTAGAAACTTTTGAAGGATTTTCCCGGTTTGCAAAATGGTCCAACCCAAGCAAAAATCATAACAAGAGGCATGTTTTGTACCAGTATAGTCCACTGATGTGCTGTGACAAGTATGTCATCTTCTTGGCTGCTGCCACGACATGAACCTCTTTCTTCAGTCAGGAGAAAAAATATAGCGCATGAAGCAACACTGTTTTAAAGGGTTCAAATAAATATCCTTCTTAGAGAAGAACCCAAAAAGAAAAAGCCCCATAAAAAAGGCAAGACTCAAGAAAAATACAAAAGTTACTGTTAACTGGGAAAAATGGGCTGCACTATGGGGGAATTTATTAAGTCTTCTAATAACCTGTATCTGCTAAGAGGCTCTAGCGCAATCTCCATGAGGTCGGACCTAAGACCAGGTCTGATCTGGCGGAGATGTCTGCTAAAGTCTCTGCCGGATTATAGTAATAGTAGCCTATAGTAAATATGGCGTGGATGGGGGATTTATTTGGGAGAATCTACCCCTATGTGTGCAATTTTCTTCAAAGAGAAATAAACCAGTGGCACTCATCATTAAGACCTGTGCAAACTTCATATCTTCATAAAAAATGTGTAGGTAGTCAGGGAGGATGGGAGCAAAGGAAGTCGACAAGAGCAACAGCAGTTAGGTGGCACACAAGTGCTTTTGAAGCTAGTAATAGGGTTTATATAGCATAAAACATGGTAACTTACCTACATACTAAGATGTGTGTACCTCTGGTTTCTTTACTGTAGAAGAGTTGTTTGCCGACTCATTCATATTGGTTATGGCAGTGTACCACCTAAATCACACAGACTGTGTCCCTCTTCCACAAATAAGGGTTCAAGGAGTGGTTAAGGGGATAGAGCCCCAACTATGCTTTTACATTTATGTGTATTCTTCAATGAGTGGTTCTTCAATGAAAAGGAAATGCTTGGTGTTGCTATGGACTGCATGTTGCCTGACTTTCAGCTGTGAAATATGACAATCTGTATGATCCACTAAAAGTGCATATGAAGTTAAAATTGAAGTCTTTGGCCCACATTTATCAAAAACAGTGCAGTTCTTCATTAATCTGGTGCTCCCTCCACTGCTCCTACAGAGTGCACCAGAGTGTGCAACACTTCTGTCATTCTGACATTGAACGATAAATGTGGCACAAGGTCCGACTGTGCACCTGAACGCCTGTTTCAGAGCAGAATTTTGTATCATGTTGGATATAGTGCAGCCGCGACACAGATGACTTTATAAATACATGTGCGATCAGTTTGCACTGAAAACGTCAGACAACTTGTGCTGGGTCTATTTGGTCTATGTGTTAACTGCTGTACAAGGCCCCATAACTGCACATTTTGACAGGTCTGGTTTGGACCCAGGCTTTCATCTGACTTTGCACATTCTTTTTAGTGCAAACTGCTTGTACACATATTAATAAAGTGCCCACAATACCTTTGAGTCGCTACTGCGCTGTACCAACACAACACAATTATGCACTGAGAGGGTTGTTCCGGTGCACAGTCGGACCATGAACCACAATTTTCATGCAGTGTCTGACAGACTTGTGTCGCACGCCCCGTGTTAAAGGTTCACCAAAAAAAGTTGGTGCACCCTGTTGGAGCCGTGCACTCTGTTGGAGCTGTGCAGGGAGCACCAGATTAATTCAAGATTCTGTCGCACACCCCGCACACTTCACAGGCCAATGTTTTTGATAAATATAGGACAATATAATTGAACAGTGTAGTCCTGCTGCTGCTTCCGCTACCACCTTGCTAAATGTTCTATATTACACTGCAGCTGCTGTCACCATAGCTGCCACTACTTCAACCACACAGCTGGTTATCTCCTGCCTTCTTCATCAGGCTTCATACTATACAGCTCCTGGGATTGGGGACCATACCCTGCACAGGGAAGTATAGAATAACTGCATCTGCTTTCAAAGTTGAACCATATTTTAACTATTTTTTCATTGTTGAAGCTATAAAAAATCCTCAATAAATTGTGGACCAGAGATAAATCTAGGAAGTTCTTTATATCTCTAGTTATGACATTTCCCAGGGGCAATTCTTAAGTAGTTAGGAAAATTACATAAAAGTACAAATATACTACATAAACTGAAATACATGATGTGTCTATCCCTAGCCCTACACTTAACATACATAAAATGACTGGAATTCTAGAAAACATGTATCCCAACCTATAGAAGAAATAAGGGAGTGCGAGTGTGCTGGAAGTGATAGCAAATGCAAACGATCTGAAGTTAACTGGTACACACATTTAGGAAATTAGATTGGTAGCCATTATGTTAATTTTGCTAACCTTCTACAACTACTACCTTATATAGTATCACAAGGGTAGCTTATAGTTTAGTGATATTATGTTTCCAGCTTCCTTTCAGACAGCCATAAGGTTACAGAACATTAAATGGTTCAGCATTCTGTATGTCTCATTACCTTGGAGAGCAGAGAAAAAGAATGTTGTCGGCTTCCGGCAAATAGATCATCTGTCCTTTCAAGCGCAGACAACTTATTTCAGTTAGAGTCAATTCATCTTCAGTCTCTGATTTTTCCACATCAAGCAAACCTTCCTTGTATTAAATAACATTATGTTAATAAAATAATTCAGTCACCTTAACTATACAGATTGTATGACATAGAAAGGAAGAAGAGATTATAACAGGGAAATTATAACAAGCAAGTGACAACAGTATCACTTGCTCCCTATGTGTAGCATACCTACTACAGGCTGTTCCTGGGGTACATACAAGATAGTTTACAAAAAGTTGAATTTGTATGTAAGTCTGTAAGTCGGAACTGTATATTTTATAATTTTTTTGGTAATTGGACCAAGGATTATCCGTATAACTTCATTACAGACACCTTACAGCTGATCATTGCAGTCTAGGACTATAGTAAAGCATCCAGAGAGCTTCACCAGAGGTCACAGTGGGCAGAGGGGTCCGTCTCTAACTAGGGGTTGTCTGTACGTCCGGTGTTCTTAAGTAGGGGACCACCTGTATATGTGTCATAACAAATCCCCTTTTTACAAGATAGGTGCAGGACCATATCTATGATGATGTCCATCTAACTCTACAAAAAATGTAGCATTTAGCATAACTACAACTCAGTAGTGAAAAAACTTGACTTGGATGAAAGCCGTTCTCTGCAGAGTTTGCCTACTAAGGCTCATGAAAGGGTTGTACTGAATATATTCTCCTTTAAAGAGGACTTGTCACCCCCGAAAAATACCCCCACCAAATTAGTTCCCCCTAATCCTGTCCCCAACCCCTTTATATTTATTGAATTTTTATTAAAATTTGTGTTTTTATACTTAGTTTTAAACAATCTGACCTCTTGTCAAATAAGAGGTTGGATTGTCATACAGGTCCCCTAGCAGTCAGCCGTATTCATGAGGGGGCCGACTGACACACCCTCACGCCCCTGTCAGTCAGGGAACTGTAAGAATCGGCGGCAGCAGCGCATGTATTGCGCAATCGCTGCCGGCTCTATGCAATGCGGCGTGCTGACAGCGGCTGCCGAACACTTAACCGGCCCTGTGAATAAGCCCTCTGCGGTCGCTGTTAGCCCGCCGCATCGCATAGAGCCGGCAGTATGTATTGTGCAATCGCTGCCGGCTCTATGCAATGCGGCGCGCTTACAGCGGCCGCAGAGGGGCTTATTTAACCAGCGCTGTGAATAAGCCCCTCTGCGGCCACTGTCAGCACATCGCATAGAGCCGGCAGCGATTGCGCAATACATGCGCTGTTGCCAGTGATTCATACATGTCCCTGACTGACAGGGGCGTTGCAGGGATGTGTCGGCCGGCGCCCTCATGAATACGGCCGACTGCCCAGGGACCTGTATGGCGTTCTGACCTCTTATTTGATAAGAGGTCGGATCGTTTAAAACTAAGTATGCACACACACATTTTAATAAAAATTCAAAAAGTATAAAGAAGCTGGGGACAAGATTAGGTTGAACTAATTTGGTGGGATTCTTTTTCGGGGGTGACAGGTCTTCTTTAAACAAAGTAAAAGATTGAATTCTGTCCTGTTTACACTTTTCTTTAAATCTTTTTCTTTAAAAACTTTGAGAAATGTTTTTTTGAATCACCATATATTGACACTTGTAAAAAAATTTCCATGGTGCTGTGTAATGGTGATATTTTTGTGCAGAAGCTTCCAGTTGCCATCAAAATGGAACAATTCACCCCTTTGCAACACAAAGAAGCATTTTTGGGGGGCTTTTTGGGTGTGAAGAGAGGTCTGGCCAGTGGCAGAGTGACTCTGAGTTGGGCCCTGTGCATGTATCCTTGGTATAGCCTGGGTACATTCACCACAGGTTCATATGGAAATAATTAAATCTCTATTGACCAGCGGTAGAAGGGTGCAGGGCATATCATTTCATCTCTTCATTTACCCCGTATTTTTCAGACTGTAAGGCTTACAAAAAAATAGATTTTCTCAGCAATCAAAGGTGCGCATTATAGTCCAGTGCGCCTCATATATGAACCGTACTGACAGACAACAGCTGCCTTGAACTGTGCACAGATCTGCCACCTGCTGGTCATTCATCCATATAATCAGGTGCACCTTATAATCTGATGCGCATTAGATATGAACCTAGACGTTTTAGCAGGCATTTATTGATGGTGCGCCTTATAGTCCGAAAAATACGGTAAGATGAAAAATTCCCCTCTGAAATCTGACTGCACATTTGTAAAATCTAGATGTTTTTTGCACTGCATTAAATATTTTTTTAAAAAAAGGAAAGAAAGAGTTAACTTGTGGTGACTTGGGGAGTAGAGAACTTTCTCTGAAAAGAGCTTAACTGAGCTGTCAACACTATGTTGGAGATCCTATGTATCATGTAGAAAACTGACATATTAAAAATAACAGCCAGGAAACAAGCCATATAAATGGGTTAAACCATGTTACATCCTTTTCCTCGATATTAAAAGAAAGTGAGCAATGAAACATCTGACCATCACAATAAAAGGAAGGGACACTTCATTAAGCCTGCTTGGCACTATGTGACATATAAACATTGTACGGCAGTCTTGGGTTGCTATGATCCTATGTAGTCCAAATAAAATCTTGCTGTATATTTTAAATGTATTTTCCATTTTGTTTTTCCTGCGCTGAGACATTTAAACTGTGGGTAAACATAACCTTATTAGGAAAGATTTCTCCTTGAAACATAGTATAAATGAGAGCTGGCTGTGAACTAGAGTCATATGTCGAGCCAATCATAAATACTGGTTTCAGATTCCAGAAAGACCGGGCAATGATTTCATTTATTAAAATGTAAATTGCAAAGATTTCCCTTGTGCTTCATAGAAACAGACTTTTTTCTCTGATCGTAAACATTCCTTGTCTGTTGCCAACAGGAACATGAGAAATATCTGCAAAATTGGAGCTCAATTAGAAGTTCACATACATTTACTTAATGAGTTTTTAAGGGATTGGATGAGAGACCTAAAGTTCAGACATCAAGTTTAACTAACAACTAGTCTAGCGTACCCGAACCTGAATATTTGGGTTGAACCGATTGAACTGCAATCGGTTCTGGCATTTAAATGGCTGCAGAACATGCATGCTGGAATGTTCCCTAGAATCGTTGCTCCCCAATGCCGACAGCATTTGGAGGGTTAACACCTGTGATCGGTAACATTCAGGTTTGGGTTCTGGTTCCCCAACCAAACTTTTGTTCAGGGTTCAGACAGGTCCACTCATCACTAGTGCCAACCGATAATTGGGGTCACACATCTTTGACAAGAGGAACCATAGCATCCAACTATCAGTTGGCAATTAATTAAAAATATAGAAAACCACTAAAAGAGGAATGGTAGATGCACAAGGATTGCAGTGTTATAGAAAATAGGAATATATATTAATTATGCTGTACAGTGCAGAAGACTAGGCAGGTCTTCTTAAGATTAAGGGATTCCATACAAATACTATGACTCTATAACCACATTAAGGTGTGTATGATGTAAACAGGCTGAACTGCAATGCCAAGCACAGCCATGTTTTACTATTTGAACACTATGGTCTCTTAAAACTCCAAGCTTAGCAGTAAAGATGTTGGGTTAGCGATCCTCACTGGTGAATGATTTTAGTGATCCTCACTGGTGAATAACTTGGTTCTCCCTATGAAGGATGCCTCTAGGAGCTGCAGCTCAGCTCCCGTCAAAGTTAATAACAGTTCCTAGAGCTAGCTGCTTTATGGAGAATAGAACTGGACTTTTGGCTGTGTTTTGGGAACAGCTAATTGTTAGAGGACAAAGTGTCATACACCCGCCAATCCAACTTTATAGAACTATCTGATGGAAGGGTCATTACCAGGAGTATACCACCACCAACATGTTTATCTGGTAGCTGCATGTGGTGTGGTTTTTAAGATACTTTTATAATTTCTGTCTATTATGTAATTTAACATATACCCAGTTTAATCTGTATGCTAATGAGGCAGTTGGTACACCCAGGTTATGTCTGCTATTCCTACCTAAATCACTTTCCTTTTCATCTAGTTACTCCAAGATAAATCTCCTACTTTTCTGATGGAGAGGGGATTCTCCAGGCAGTAGTTGCAGTGGTCCAGGTACTAAGGACACTTGGTGCACCAAATGCCTCATTAGCATACAGATTAAAATGGGAATTTCTCAGAAGAGCATAATGAAGAGATTCAATAAAGTTATATTTGCATCTCTCTACAACATATTGCCAACAGATTATAATTCGTAATGGAGCTTGGTATTTAAGTATGTTAAATATGCCCCATGAATTGCAAAATAGTTTGCAATTGAACTGTTCTGTATATCTCCCATGACAGTTGAATAGCAGACTACAAGCCTGCGTGTGTATGTATGGTAGAGGATAGTTCAAACATACTTCCAGATGTGGGGTCTAAGAACAAACAGGAAGTCTCCACGCATTGTTTTTCATGTATCCTCATATTTTCCCATGCTACACTGTGATATATTCCCATCCTTTTACTTCAGTATTGTAAACATTTTGAATCTTTATTTCACTGGGAAATTCAGTACTTAGTATCCATTACCTTACTTCTCAGGACAAACACAGTGTTGATATGAGATAGGATTCCATGGAAGCTAATGTCAATATGGGGTCGTACCAAGGAGAACACTGACAGCAGGTTACAGTTTCCAGGCTGGAGCTATAAATGTGTGAAGAAAGGAAAACAATAGAAAATATAACAAATTAACTCAAAGTAATAAATGTTAACACATAAAACTACTAGCCAAGATTTACAAAATGTTCCCAAAACTAAGAAGTAAAGATGTTTATCATATAATGCATGGATATACAAGTGTTCTGATAGAAATTACCTATACTTCTCCTCAATGAAAGTAACAACATGTTGAATATTCTTTTCTTGAGGTAGTACAGGTTTGTTTTTAAGTTGAGTTTGTATGTAAGTCGGAACTGAAGATTTTATAATTCTAACCCAAGGCCGAATTTTTTGGGTTTTTGTGACAATTGGATTTTAAAAATGTTGGATTGTCATAAGAACCAGGATTAAACTTTAACCTAAACCTTAATTGCAGACACCTCTGATAACTGTTACAGCTGATTATTATAGCCTAGGGCTAAAGTACAGAAAATTACCAAAATCCATAGGTCTGTTTGTAACTAGGAGTTGTCTGTAAGTCGGGTGTTCTTAAGTAGGGGACCGCCTGAATTGTACTCAACTGAAACAGAAAAACTGAAATTTCTCTGGGGAGGAATCAGTCATAGCATTCAGGAATACGGATAGGGATAGACCCACATTGACTATAATAGGATCTGTTGGGTTTCTGTAGCTTAGTGCCAATCGTATAATTACAGATTTCTTATTTTTTTTCAGTAAATTTCCCTTAATTATGCATTGTTTTTATGCAATGTGAACCAAACAAATCTTGAAAATGCTGTAGCGACACTGATGCTGAAACATAACATTTGTTTAATCCCTGAACTGAGTGGTTTTGCTCAAAAAACTATTATAAAATTCAAATAAGCTGGGTGCAGGCTGGCTGCTGTACATGAACACATTACGTCCACATGCACTGGAGCTTCCTGTACTGTCCAGACAGGACTAATCAACCTGAGCAGGATGACTTTCTTCTGGCTGTCAGGGACAGTGATTACTATTCTCGGCTTATGCTATGCTGGGTGGGACAAGGTTAAAGCAGTGCATAATTAGGGTGAGGAGAAGCGCCAGAGCAGCCACAGAAGCGACAGAGCCTCATTATCCTAATTTTACAATTTTTTTTCCAGCAAAACCTCTCAGTTCATGGATTAAACAAGATATGTTTCTGCATCAGTGTGCATACAGCATTCCTCAAGGTATGTTTGGTTGATAATGCATAAACGCAAATGATAGATTTCCTTTAAACTTTGTTAATATTTGTGGCAGATTGAAGTGTGTCATTACAGCACTATTCACAATGGAAAAGTTACCATTTAAGTAAAAATGATTAATAATGTTGACATCTAGTGTAGGCTTTATAGGTGAAATGTAACTTCCAATTAGAATGTGACAGCAAGACCCATGGCTTTTACCTCACTAGAAAAGTTTTCATTTGGTAAAAAGCTGTATTTAACTAGTCACAGGAAGTGATTCTAGCACAGGGGGCATGGGGAACATTCCCAAAGGAAAAGTTTGAGAATGTTCTTCTTTTTACCATTTTTAGTTAAAACCGAAATTTGCCATTAAAATGAAAATGTGTAATGCACAAGTTATTACTGCTTGACGATGTCACTAGATAGATAGAGTTGATAGATTTTAGACTTTATAACAGATAACTACAGATGGTAGATAGATGGATGGATTAGATAAGGATAGATAGATTTACCTGAGGAAGAACTCTGTAGATAGCATTTCCGCATTGTGTAACAACAAGATCTCTATCGAACATTATATGAAAAGGGAACGCCTTGCAGAATGTGTAAGGACTGATACGGGACTCTTGAGTTCCATTTTCCTCAAATCTGTCCAGGTCTTCATAAAAATCTTCCTCTCTAGAGTCCTTTTCTTCTATCAAGAATTGTGTGTGGTCACACTCCTCATTTCTTTGTTGAATGACCTTAGCAAAGCATAAAGAAGCAAAGACATCTTCTGTTTTTTCATATCACCCAAGCACATCATCCACTATTTGGAAATGTTTTAATTCCAGACGATGGATTCCAAGAAACATGTACGTTTACACATTCTATCTGTCATTCCTTGCAGCTATTTTAGCAGTGCTCCTTTACTGAATTTAGAGACCATTATCTAATATATAAAGTTGAGTGTGGTTTTCTGTTAACGGAATCTGCACTTTCGTATTTACAATCACCAAATTTTGCTAAACCAGTCTCTATGACCCGGGGAAAGTCATAGACTATGTTTAGAGCTGAAAGTTTAAATCCACACTTTCCAAAATCCGCTTATTAACCACCATTTACAAGAGCCATTGTCTGCTACTGCTGCTGTGACAATTATAATTTTATAAACAGCTGTGCGAAAATGAAACTTGAGACAGACAGTGTAAGAGACAGAGACAGTCAGAGACAAAGACAGTCCAAGAAAGTCAGAAACAGAAACAGTCAGATACTGAGACTGACAAGTCAAAGACAGTCACAGTCAGACACAGACTGAGACAGTCAGAGAAAGTCGGAGACAGTAAAAGACAGAAGTGTAAGACACAGAGACAGTCAGAGATGGAGACAGTCTGAGAAAGTCAGAATCTGAGACAGAGACAGTCAGAGATAGAGACAGTCAAAATAGAGATGGAGAAACCCAGAGTCAGAGATAAAGATAGAGACAGATAGAGACAAAAACAGAGACAGTCAGAGACAGAAACGGTCAGTGACAGACACAGTTGGAGACAGAGACAGACAGAGACAATCAGAGACAGAGGAGGTCAGACATTCAGAGGCAGAGAAGGTCACTCGGAGACAGAGACAGATAGACAGAGACAGTCAGATAGATACAGAAACATTCAGGGACAGTCAGAGAGAGAGAGAGATACAAATAAAATATTTTTTGTTAACCCATTCTATTTTGTTATAGGTAAGAACAGTTATTTACTATCCCTGGCAACACAAAGAGCTACAGCTAGTATAATATGTTTTTTTAAATATTTTTTAATGTATAATATTGAATGCTAGCCTCATAAACCTACAAGTTACAGATCTTAAAATAATTGTCCTAGCCTGCTAGGCCCCTGCTTGTAGGTTGCAAAATGGATGTGGCAGAGGACATTTAGGCCATGGTGCAGACATGTACCCATTACAATAAAAGAGGGACCATGATCACGAGGAGTGTGCAACAGCAAGGGAAAGTATTTGCTCCCAGGTGATCTGCATACTAATTGTCATATACCAAAAGAGTTTTTCCTAAGTTTTTCCATAGCTTATTTGATATTCTAAGGTTACTGTAATATATATAAGCATCCACAATATAATAAAGCAAGACAGTACTGCTCATTAAACAGTCTCAGTAAGGTGCAAGCAACTTGTTGATCCTAGTCCAGAGAATCCCTCAAAGTCATCCCATGGGAACTATCACTAGTTTCCAGGTCGCTTTTATTTGCTAATAATTAAATAGGGGGTACAACCTGGCAATAAGTGGTTATCATCTACCAGTGCTAGGAACCACTGTGCACATGAACCATAGGGCCTGTGATGTTCATGCTTAAAGGGAACGTGTCATCAGAATTTGACATTTTCACCTAATGACATCTCCCTGCCAGCAAAGAGGATCTAGTCATGGAGGTGTCTGTTATATTCCTGTGTCATGACAGCTCTACCAGTTCTCCCTCCTTCCCTGTTTCCACGTGCAGACTTTAGCTGACCCAGTTCAGGGCTTTAATGGTCCCTCCATGACTCTATCCCCTTTGCAGGTATGGGGCCAGGTATATACACTTTTAAAACTGAATGGAACTGAATATTAATTAGTATTAAAAATCATATGGGAACATTGGGAACCTGTTATAATGTCAAAATGTGAAATCTGGATGACAGGTTTCCCTTAAAGGGAACCTACCATCACATATCTACCTAGAAAAGGTAGATAGGTTGGTAGGTACATCTATAGGACGTGAGGATTAATACTCACGTCCCCACAATCTTTTGCTAACTCTTATTTGTCAAATATGTAAATTTTATTAAGCAGCTACTGAGACGTGGAGTAGCTGGAGCTGAGGGTACACGGCACGGCTACTCCACGCCCCTGTAGCCTCTTTGTTGCTTCTACCAAAAATCTTTGGCGTGCAGCTCCTCATAGCCGAGAATCCTGCCGTCTGCGCATGTGCAGTGGCTCCGGCTTCTAGCAGTGACCGCGCAGCCGAAGGCCTGCTGTTCTCGAATGAGGGCGCGCAGCTACAAGGAGCTGCGTGCCGAAGATTTTTGGTAGGAGGAACAAAGAGGCTACTGGGGCGTGGAGTAGCCCTTAAAAGGGCTATCCTCACGTCCTTTGGATGTACCTACCACCCAATCTACCTTTATAGGTAGATATGTGGTGGTAGGTTCCCTTTAAATGGAGATGATTGCACCCACAATTTTGCTGGTTGATTTATCAACCTAGACAACAGGCAGACATTACCAGTAACCTCAGGACATTAGAAACAAATTCTTTATATCAACAGAAGTAACACCTGAAAAAAGCATTCAATTCTAAACAAAACAGCAACAAGATGATCCCATACTGAAAAGTATCACATCTCAAAAAAGTGACAAATCAACAGTCGAAAACATCTGCCGTTGGTGAGCACTTCAATTGCATGTTTGTCCTTCTTGTGTTGATACTCATCATGCTGATAATTTCTGAGATTTAGCTCCATTGGGTATAGTGATTTTAAGCAAAGGTTTTTCTAATTAATAATTTCCTAAGAAGCAGCAATTCTGTACTAACTGACTTGATTTTAGGCTTTAACCAAGGGACCAGGTCAACTATCATCAAATTTTAAGCAATTAATTTGACAAAATTAATTTGAGTAGTTTCAATGTTGAAAAATGCTACGGTAATTCCATATAAATAGATATATATTGCTTCCATCTGCCAAGATGAGTGACTGCTGAAGGGATAAGCGCACAGGAATAGTAATGAACTAATAAAAGTTTGATGGATGGTAAATAACACAGATGTCCAAGTATTTCTAAAAATGTTTTCATTAATTGCAGTGTAAATTGTAGATTTTTTGAAGAGCTTTTTAATTCAGGAGAAGCTCAGTCACACATAATGAGAAAATTATTAGCTCGTGAAATCTAAATTCTTAAAACTATTCCAAGCTGATCTTAAAGAGGCCTCCCAGTTATGAGATGCAGCCCCTAATCATGAAGGAAGAAGCTGCAGTTCTAATGTAGTAAATTTACAGAAGGCATTGCTGCCTAGTGCATAACTCTGCTAGATGCCATCACGTGGCCACAATGGTAACATACGTAACATAGACAGGAAGACTTGAGGATCGTCCTGTAGAGGGGTGATGTTGCTACACAGTAGTTCTACTTCTATGTAATAGCCATGACAGCCTGGATAGTCTAAAAGTTATACTATAAAAATTTATAAAAACACGGGGGTAGATCTATTTTATTTTTTGCCTAATATGTTAAAAAAAGTCACAACCTTTTGAGCAATGAGAAATTTGCACAAATGGTTGCGACTTTTCAGTATTTTCACTTAAAGTGAACCTGCCATTGAAATTAACCAACCCAAAAGAAATACAGGTTACGCACAAGATAAGTTCCGTAGGTTTGTTCTTAAGTTGAATTTGTATGTTAGTCGGAACTGTATATTTTATGATTGTAACCCCAGCCAAAATTTTTTTGGTCTCTGTGACAATTGGATTTTAAAAAATGTTAGATTGCCATAAGAACCAGGATTAATAATAAAGCTTAATGCATACACCTTTAATAACTGTTATAGCTGTTTATTGTAGCCTTAAGCTAAAGTACAGTAAATTACTAACATCCAGAGGTCCGTTTGTAACTAGGGGTCGTATGTAAGTCAGGTGTTAAGTAGGGGGCCACCTGTACTTCATTAAAGGGAACCTACCACCACGAATCTACCTATAAAGGTAGATCGGGTGGTAGGTGGATCAATAGGACATGAGGTTAGCCTCATGTCCCTACACCTTTTTGGATAACTTTTATTAGCCAGATATGTCCATTTTGTTGTGCGGCTACTGGGGCGTGGAGTAGCAGCAGCTGAGGTTACACGGGGCGGCTACTCCATGCCCCAGTACCTCTTTCCTCCCACCCAAACTCTTTGGCGTTCAACTCCTCATAGCTGTGTGCCCTCATCTGACGAACGGCTTAGGCTAAGATACAAGACAAAAAAGAAACCATAAAGAGAATGATGGGAAAACTAGAAAGAGAAGATAAATCTCCTCCATAGTTTTCACATAACATATTGGGGGCAATAAATGAAGTCCTACACTCCCCAACTCTGGCTTCAAAAGTGTAAAAATAATTGATTTGTTACTTTGTTCTTCTCTTGTTAGAAATATAGTTTGTGAAAAAAATTCACAATTTCACTCCAGTAAGGGGGAGTGTCGGAAATGAGGTAGGTAGACATTCATGACACTTACGCATGCAGCAACGGTTGCAAATTGAACTCCAACAAAACACAACTTTCATAAAAAATACATTTTGTGAATTATTGCCATTCGTGTTGGTAATTGAAAAGTTACCTTCATGTCTATTTCTGTTCCATGGATCTGCTGTGCCACTGTCTTGATAATCCCAATAACAATATCTTGCAGTCCTTCTCTCTCTGAATAGTAGTGTAATATAAGACCTTTCCCCTTCTCAGCATCTGTACATCTAAACGATGGAGCACGCATACCTGGATAGATGGTACCCAAGTGATCATGCAAAGCATCTAGGTTCTGAAATTAGAACAAGAATGGCTAAAGGTGATTTGTCAAAAGAACCCGTCTCTTTCCACAGAACATAATGCAACAAAACGGGTGGATTACAATACAGTCATCTCCTCTTTTCATCCTATGACAGCAAGTACTTTTTAAGTAAAAGATAGGAAACTTAATGTAATATTGTAAACTAACAAAATGTCTCATATTATATAACCTGTTTTTCTGGGCAGCCAGGTACCTCAAAAAACAAAATGATCTATTTGGAGGTATTTTTCAAATATAATTATTTGACGTAAATATTTTTCAATGTTTTTTAAGAAACATTCAATGGTGGACATTTATCACATGCTAGGCCTCCTGCACCATTGGACAATACTACACCAAGTCCTGCCTGGCATAGAATTGCAGAATAGCCTGTGAACTTCCAGGCCTGAATGTTGAATGTTGGTTACAGGTAGCACCCAGGAGCACCCAGGAGTGGACCACCAACACCCGAACACCAATTGCCAACCCATTACTCTCCATGACCAATTTGGTTTGGAGGTGGCATGAAAGCGGAAATAATCATAATTATTGTTGGTTCACTAGTAAGTGAGATTATTATGTCCCACATTGGCTTTTTATTTGAAAAGCAAAGTTTAAACAAATCTTTTATTGAAATGGTCTTTAGATATAATGATAGGCTCAATCTGGAAGATTTATCAGAAATTTCTGAGAGCAACATTGTTCCGAGCTCAGCTTTTATTTTATAAACACTGTGGGATGATGAAAGCTGAGCTCTGATTGGTTTCCATGAGCAGGTAGAATTAGCAATAAAGATAACATGTACATAATACAAGATCACACTTTTTAGAATATTTTAAAATCACACAGCTCATACAGCATGGACCACTCCCTTATAGTCAATGCTACTGATATATCATGCCCGCTGTGCCAGATTTTTTGTGTACATGACATGAGTTTGTGACTTTTATGCCACTAAAATCTGTGGGCAGTTAGGGTGGTGAACAGGATGGGGAAGCCCTAGTCAGCTAAATAAACTATACCCTGCCCCTTAAAAACTGTCATAGCTGAAATCTATGCCAGGCGTAGATGTTAATTCAGGTGCCGTGCTGAAATTACTATTAGGTCAAAACCTCTTAGTAAATCCGTCATGTTGCATGCTGAGTGCATTGGTTATTAAGACTAGATCACAATGCTTTAGTACGAATTCATAATTTCCAATGAGTCTTCTCCAGACCACAGGTTCTTATGATCAAATGGCTGCATAATAGCCGAGGCAAGATAAGGGCCTCCATAACATTGAACATAGAAATAAAGAACAGTAGATGGAATCAGATTGTAAAAGAAAGAATATTCATCTGTATCTAATGTGAGTAAAATATAAAGATGATGCATTCCCTTTAAGTGGAATGGAAATCTGCTAAGAATAATCCCACTGCAATCTTCCAACAGCATTTAACTTGCTAGGAGATAGAGGATGCAACTATTCATCCCTCTCAAATTTCAGCATAATTGATTTGCAAACCTTAAATGCTCACTTGAGACCGTTTCAATCCCTGTGATTCACTGACTGGCATCTTATTTTCCATAACCGCCATTGATTTTTTTTTAATGTTTAGGTTGTTTAGTTTTTGTGGTCACTATACAGCAAGTGTCTCAAAATATTATCCGCTGTAATTTATGACTTTCTGGTTTCTTGTTCGCGAGCAACAAAACAGGAACTGACCTGTAAAAACTCTCTGACATTGGATCCAAGCACACGAAGAATTGTGTCATATCCAGATTCTTGGCAAAAAACAAAAAACATATTTCCAAACATTTGGAGAATATCACCAGCATTGAGATCTGTAGAACAAGTCAAGAAACACAATTACAATGAGTCTAATTTGTATGCAGGGGAGTTTAGGATTAATAGGAGAAAAATCTGGCAAATAAGTTTATCAATGGGGGTCATTTATCATAGTTGGTATTTTTCTTTTTTCTCTTTCGTTGCACCTTTTTGCATATTTTGTGCCTTTTTTGGGCCGATTGCATACAGTTTTTTTAAAATTAGAGAGTGTGTTTGTTGGCTTTGCGCATTTCTTGATGCAAATCGGGTAAATCTAGCAAAAAAAGGTGCAAAGCTAAGTCAGGTGCTAACCTTGGCATCAGCAAGTTTCTTTTATGGAAGGAGAAAGAACGCCAAATGAAAAGAAGGAACATAACAGTGAATTGACAGATTTAACGCAGTAAAAAAAAACCTTATGATAAATTAGACAAAAAAACAAAACAAGAAAAAAAATAATGAACAAAGAGAACTAACTATGATAAATGACCCCCATTGCGTACTGTATTATAAAAATGTGCAATATGCTAACATGTAGTTAAAAAATTCTTTAAGTGCAAGAATTATTAGGAGGTTCACTTTACCCCTTGACTTAATAACAGATCTTATGATTTTTTTTTAATTATCTTTGCTGTGACTCACAAGGCAAAGAAGCATAGAGTAGAGTAAAGGGGGTGTGACTTAAAATCTACTAAATTGCTCCAAAAGGGGGGCACAAAGATTAAATCAACCAAGAGGTTGTCTAAAAATAGACACATTTCTAAATATGTGCAAAATATATCATCAAGCATGAGCCACTGTGATGGATTTGTTAAGTATTAAAGGACATCTAGCAACAGGATGTAGGATAGTAAACCAAGCACACTGACATACTGGTGTGTGTCTCTTCTGGCAGGATCCGCTCTTCTTAAAGCTTCTTATGCCCTTCTTTTTAAGAAAAAAATGCTTTAATAATTGCATAATGGAGCCTGGAGCCCCTTGTGTTCATTTCCATAATCTTAAAAGCCATTTTTTGTTAAACAAGCATGAGAACCTAAAAGAAAAGCAGATCCTGTCAGAGGGGGCACACACCAGTATGTCAGTGTGCTTGCTTTACCATCCTTCATCCTGGTGGTATAAATCTGAGATCCAGTAAAACAAACAAAATCCAAAGAAGAACCACATAACCTAAAGATTGATTCATATAAAATATAATAACATAAAAGAAAGTAACAAAGAAAGAAAAGGTTGAGTCAAACTCCAGGAGAGTCCACAATTAATGGACAATTAAAATCTTCTTTTGTTATCCTTTTAATTTCACTATTGAAAAAAAAAAAGCAAATACTTTTGTAAGGAGGAAAATAGCAAAAAGATCTACTTTTTTGGGAAGTAATCCTTACACATGTGCTATTTTTTAAAAAAAATGTCCATGGTATTTAATGTATTCTGTTTCCGCATTGGTGCTTCTAATTTGTATGTGTTTTTAACCTAGCTCTACATACTTTTTGAGCGTTAAAAGGACTAATCACCTCAGGTAAGTAGCTATTCCTAGTTAAAAACCTTTTTTTAATAAACTAATGTCTTAAACTAGCAAAAGTGAAAATATGCAAAATTTCTTTCACATAAACTTCGGGGAAAAAATTGTGTACCTTGAACGTGTGATTTTTATGATTTAGACTAAATGCAGAACTACATCATTTTTTATTTATGATGCCCTGAGGCAACACAAAATAGTCTGTATGATTTATGAAATGTGTTAATACAGAGTTACTGATGCGATATCGAAAGCTGCCGGTCCAGCTCCATGGAAACAAAAGCCTGCAGTTCCATTAAATATTTTCTGTCCTGGCTGGGAATGTGCAGTGTTTGTACTGTGTTCATGTTATTGAAAATGGTTTAGCAATTTACATGGTGCACCCAATAAATCAATGACTTACTCCAGAAAGACTCAAAAAGAACATTAAAGGTACGATTACTCTGCAGTTACGATTCGGTCGTGATGCAGTTATGATAAATTGCATTAAAGAGTTTATAGACATAGGCGCCTTCATGCCATTTTGATCCGAACTGAAACATTTTACAAAAAAATACTTAAAATTTGACATTGATGGTAAAAAATGTGCTCCAAACAGAAAATATTTACCTTCACATCTCCTAAATGTACTAGATGGACATGTGTAGAGTTCACAAATGTCCCATATTGATATGTTCACATAAATAAATCCACATAATATCACTAAAGCTGTATCTAGATATGTACTGATATGTACTGATATCTAGATATCTGCTTTTCAGCTACAAATTTTAAGATAATCACAACCTGCTAAAAAATAGCTATAAAACAGCATAAAAAATAAAGGCTCCTAAATAAAACCTATATCATTTTGAAAGCAGACAACCAGGCGATGCATTTGGCAATTAACATTCAAAGTTTCCTCTAAAATATGTACAAATCCAGTATACTTATATAAAGAAAACATATTTTCCTAAAACAGCAAGATGTGAGATCATACATACCACACATGTGTATATTCACCAAAATATGTAGCAAAGGGAACGTTAAATCCACAGGGGACACCAAACTATTTTTGCTGAAAATTGCACTGAGCTTCACACAGATGTATCATTGTACAATGGTAACCCAAATAATAACTATATATCCATAAACCAAGCTAATGAGATAACAAAAGTCACTTTTAGATGTGCGCCATTGTATTAGCCGCACAATAACAGAACCCTCCGCGCTTCATAAGAAATTGAGTGAGAACGTCATAACATAGGTATAAATAATGGAGGATGGTGTGAAATAAAAACTTTATTCCAGAACATGTGAGTGTGTTTGGTGTTACATATAACTTTATGGACATGTTCTGGGTTGCGGTGTTAATGTATAATAGAGACATTAGGAAAAGAGGATCGAATGTTCATGTAATCAGTCAATTTTCACAAAAAATCACGAAATAAAAGGCAATAAGAGATAGTTCTGCATAGAGTAGGCTTAAAAACATGAAAATTAGTTGATATTATTCCTTCTCAAAATGTAGTAACATATAAAGTGAATATTTCCTTTATCTGTGAGGTGCAGCAGCTCCTGTGTGCAGCAAATTCTCCCTGTAGACTGATGGCTATGAATCTGTGTTTCTAAGTGTCAGGAAAACGGAGATATTAACTGTTAAACTGCCATTGGGAGTGATTTTTATATATAAAAATGGCACCTGATATTCTCACGTTAAACCTTAATATCTCTGGATCCATAGCACCTAGAACCAAAATCAAGATTCATTTGAAAGAAGAGATTCTCCCCTTTCCCTGGGGGGCCCTGGGCAATTGCCCACTTTGCCTACCCATAGCGCCGGCCCTGACTAAGAGCAGTGCTCCAGTTGCTCAGGACACACCCTGAGTACAACAACAACCCAATTAGCACACGAATACCTGCTAATTTCTCAGATACTGCTTAATGAATAGAAATAATGTTTTGCAAATCATAGTACATTTTCCTACAACATGCTGTCACTGGCTCAGCCCCTTTCATTCTGTTCCAAAAGAATACATTTATTCCACCAGCACACAAAAAATATGATAAAATAATCTTGGTTCCTTTATTTAATCCATACCGGTACAAAAATAAAATCCAGCGTAAAAACTAGGAAAACCTACGGGTTTTGGGCCTTTACATGTGGCTCTTACTCATGGTCTATTTGCCCTTTAGTAGGTTTGCCTACTTTTAACGCTATTATTTGATTTTATTTTTGTACAAGTATGGATTAATTAAAGGAAACGAGATTTTTTTAATCATATTTTTTGTGTGCTGGAGAAATAAATTTCTTCCTTTGGATCATGATCACACCGCTGGCCGATGCGGTTTCCCCCATCCCTCTCCCTTCCTCCATGCACCAGTTTGAAGGACTTCATAGGTGGTTTTCAGTGCATCATAAGGTGAGATGACCATATTTGTATTGTTTTCAATAGTTTTTTGTTTGCTTTTCATTCTGTGTTATATTATACAGCTGTGTAGTATTATACAGCACATACTGTATACTGTTATCAGCCACAATCAGAGCCTGCAAGTGATAGTTGCCAAAAGTTAACCCTAATGCTGCTTTCGAACCCGACCATGGCAACAAAATAGTGAAAGTGTAATGGTACTGGCTGTAATTTGTTTTTTTCTATTACAGCCTGGTGTATATACGGTAGTATTGCAGTATAGTTTATAAGCAATTAGACCCCCAAGGCTTCAACTACGCTGGCCTAAAGAAGTTGTAAAAAATGTATATATACACATACACACACATATTAATATATAATTTTAAATATACAAATTAAAAAAAAAAATTAAAATCACCCACCTTTCCCATAAACAACTAAAATCAGACACATGTTAGGTTTCGAAAAATGCCTGGTCTATTATAAAGACTATTACAAATTTACAAATATTTTTGTCTATCAAAAATAATTATTCTTTACGGTGAATGTGCCAGAAGAAAAAAATGCCACTTTTTCCCCATGTTGCCCCCTCCCCCATAAAAATCATAAGATAAATATATGTATATATATATATATATATATATATATATACACAAATATCCAAAGGTAAAATAATAAAAATATTCTACTCCATTATGGAGTAGAATATGTTCCACCTTATAGCTCTATTAATGAAAACAGAGTGAAAACATTGCTTTTAGCATGACGGAATGAAAAATTAAAAACTAAAGGGTGCGCTCCTAAAGGGGTAAAAGGGCTTATTATTTTAATGAGCAGGTAAGCAGCAGGGTGTCTATGATCACTGAAATGTGACTACTATGTAGAATTAAAGGGAAAGTTACACTTGAGCATGGCAGAACATTTAATGTTAGTTTATGAATGTTGTATATCCAAGAATGAGAATAGAAGATGTTCCTCTGCCTTGTTAAACACTAATTGAGAATGTGATTATATGTATGCTTCATTAAAGGGTGCGTATTATGCTTGTGCTGTTCAGCTTCTTTCTTAATTTCGTTTTCCAGGTCAATATGTTTTATTTGTTTGTTGTGTCTATTTAACAAAAATCCATGTGATTCTGCTTCCTGCGTCTCTTCCCAGGCCCTGTGATTGCTAACATGTGTGTAAATGCTGCAGCTGGCCTATTTTCCTCCCTATTTTCAATAGGATCAACGTTGGTCATATGATGCAGCCGCACGTTCACTGTTTCCCCCCCCTTGTGTTTTTCTATTTTATGTCATCAGTAGTTTGACTACAGCTGTGAAGTATTATAATGGGGGTTTAGGAAACAGATTATCAACCATGATGAAAGGTGACAGTTCACATATCAAGGTTGGTACGAGTATTTCAGGGCTTTGGTTGAGTAATAGAAGAGTCTTAGTGTTACACCTCTGCCCATCCAGGCTTCAGCGCCATCCTCTGGCCATAAAGTACTGCTGAGACTGCACCAATTTTTTTTGTTACATTCTGTCCTTGCTAGTCTGAACACTGCTTTAATGCTTTCCTGGGTTTCTAAATTGATTTTTACCACACCTGTCTGTCTCTTGTGGATTAGTTTAGATGGACAGGATCTTCCTCTACTCACATGCTGGTCTGCTTTGTCTGGATGTCATTGAACTTGTCCAATCACATTCTGTAGTGGGGTTTCCTGCTATTTCCCCTGTGCTGGAAATAGGGTAGAACCTTTAATTATGAGCATTATTCATTCTGGGTATGTACTTGTAATCAAAATTGCTTGTATATCAAAGCAAGATTTCCTATAGGAAATCACTGAAACGCAGATAATTTGTTCTACAAAGAATGAATACCTTGGATACCTCCAGGTTGTGTAAGGGCTATTTGACCAAGAAGGAGAGTAATGGGGTGCTACACCAGATGACCTGGCCTCCTCAGTCACCGGACCTGAACCCAATCAAGTTGGTTTGGGGTGAGCTGGACCGCAGAGTGAAGGCAAAAGGGCCAATAAGTGCTAAGTATCTCTGGGAACTCCTTCAAGACTGTTGGGAGACTATTTCAGGTGACTACCTCTTGAAGCTTATCAAGAGAATGCCAAGAGTGTGAAAAGCAGTAATCAAAGCAAATGGTGGCCTATTTGAAGAACCTAAAGTATAAGTCATATTTTCAGTTGTTTCACACTTTTTTGTTAAGTACCATATAAACTTGAGTATAAGCCAAACCGAATATAAGCCGAGGTACCTACAAAAATCTGGGAAAACCTATTGACTCGAGTATAAGCCTAGGGTGGGAAATGCATTGGTCAGTATATAGCTTTTCAGCCCCTCACCCCCAGTATATAGCCAGCCAGCATTCCCCCAGTATTTAGTCAGCCCCATTATATAGCCAGTCCCCTGCCCCTGTATATAGCCAGCCAGCATTCTTCCAGTAGCCAGCCCCATGCCCCAGTAGCCATTCAGCATTTCCCTATTATATAGCCTCCTTCCCCATTATATAGCCAGCTCCATGCCCCATTATATAGCCAGAACCCTGCCCCATTATGTTGCCAGCCAGCCTTTTACCAGCCCAGTTCATAAAAAAAGAAAGTAAAAACTCACCTTTCCAACGCTCCCGGAGGCAGCCGGCACACACAATATTATAGCAGCGGTGGTCGGCGTCAAGAGCCTGTGATGGGGAGCGTCGGAAAGGTGAGTTTTGAGTTTTTGTTTTTTTTTAGTCAAGTATAAGCCGAGCTTGTGTATTTCAGCACATGTTTGTGCTGAAAAACTTGGCTTATACTCAAGTATATACAGTATATAATTCTACATGTATTAATGCATAGTTTTGATGCCTTCAGTGTGAATGTACAATTTTTATAGTCAGGAAAATACAGAAACTCTTTGAATCAGATGTGTCTAAACGTTTGGTCTGTACTGTACATATAGTTATGTCATAAGATTCTGATGACAGTATAGGTTAAATATATGGACCATCAACAGAACTGCCATGTAACTATGTATTTAATTGTTGTAGAGAAAGAAGAACTGTAAAATAATAAGCTAAAAAGACTACACAGCAAACAAATTATATCAATATGAATAGTCCACCCAAGACAATCAGTGTAGTTGATCACTTTCAGAATCTCACTGGTGGTCAACCTTGTTCCCATTAAATAAATGGCAGCGTATCATAATATATGCTTGGATTGTGTCTTTTAGACAGGAGATGTCCGAATATGCACAAGAGTCGTCCTAACATGGGAAACCCTTTAAGGATCATTGCTCTAACAGAATGTTTAAAATTTAAAATACATCGAAATATAGTTTTATCGCTACAAAGAAATAAAAACATGTAGAGTTTCTTCTACTTTTGATGATCTGAATATGAAGTTCTATTTAACCACATCTTCCCCAAAATATCCTTCACTGTTCTTTCTTTAAAAGGGAAGTACCATTGTATCTTAAATAATTATTGACCTTTTAAAAACTTTGCATAAATGAATAGCACATGCAAATAGAAGATACTTTGTATTATATGTTATCAGAGAAAAATGCTTCTTTATTCACCTAGCAACCTCCCCATCATTTGCTCAACTACTACCAGGCTGCTCCTGGGCCTGAGTCACTAATGTCATCACACTGTTTGCCTCATTCATTGGGGAAATGCTGTAAGTGCCTTATACACATCATGTACTTTCAGCATATATATATATATATACACTTTTCTTTATGGTGCTGCTTAGAGCCAACTCATATTAAAGGTGGAGCCATCAGAGGGGGGCTGCTATAAGAGAAGCATACAAGTCATATAATGGTCACAAATAGTGTTATTCTTCATGCAATTATTCAGAAAAGTCCCCTGAGCTAATATAATAACACATAGTTACACATGTTGTGAGAAAAAGAAAGTATTTACATGAATTATTATTTTAAGACGTAAACAGAGGAAGTTGAACACATGAAAGATTTTATTACTGCATAGTGTAATGGGCTTATAAAATGATGATTCACAAAGTATACAGTGGGGCATGATCAGGTCAGACAAGCACAAAGTTTTGTAAGAGCACTTGAAACAAATAGTTACTAAATTAATACATAAACCTCTAAATATGCAAGATTTTTAGTGGAAATATTGATTTTCTGATGCAGACCTTTTTGAAAACAGAATATTGGAAACAGATGTAAAAATTTTACATAACTTTAAAAGTTAAATGGGGTTGTCCAAGTTTTTTTTTAATATATGGCAGGGCTGAGCTTTTAAAATAATAAAAAGAATATTCTCCCCTCTCTTCCCGCTATTGTTCAGTTGCGGTGCCGGCAATTATTTTTAAAGCTCCCCAAAGCAATATATTAAAAAATATTAAAACCTGGACAGCCTTAGTAAATGTAAGTTACAACCTGGTGGTACACTAAATAAGGAGCGGTACTTTATAAGTAAAAACTGTCTCAAATGAACTCTTGCATCATTTTGTCCCACATGAAACAGGCTCCATTATTATTTTACAATTAGTCAGTGGAGCCTGTGCAAAATCAAAGGTCTCTGCAGAAAAAAATGCTAGTTTCATGTAACTGCAATTCAACAGCTGTTTTCTAGCAACAGCAGCTGGATCACTGGAATTTCTTGTGAAGTGAGCTTAGATCACGGCAGAGCTCATTGGAGGCTTTACAGCTCACTGTATAGCTATCTGCGATAGAAGCAGCGCATGTGCAGTGAAGTCCAGACTCCGCACTGCGGATTTCAGAAACAAGGAGACGACAGCACAAGTGGGGGATTTTGTCACACCGGCTGACTATGTGACAAAAAGTAGGCCGGTGAAGAGGGAGCCATGAGGAGTGTCCCCTGGATGACACCATGACTCGGAGGCCACATGAAGATGGAAATATGACTTGGGGGGGGGGGTCTATCCTGGCATGGGACCAGATTTTAAAACTTTGCATTGTGCAAGAAAAAATTTAAATAAAAAAAGATAGTGGATTCATATCTAAATAGCTGCAGGAACCTGTCATTAGGTTCAAATGTCGAGACCTGATGACAGTTTCCCTTCTATTGTTTGTGCACTGTGGCTGTAAAGTCAGAACGCTTTAACATATCCATGTGATTTTAAGATGCTTTTCTCGTGATACATTGCACTTCATGTTAGTTGAAAAATTCAGGTGAAATGTTTTGTGTTTAATTTAAAAAAAAATTATATTTGTCAAAAATTTGGAAAAATTCACGATTTTCAAAATTTTATACATTTCTGACATGCAGTCATAACACCAAAAAAAATTGATAATAAATGTTAACAGAATGGGGCAAATTTACTTACTGGGTCCAGTTGCGATCCCCGACTCGGACGGTTTTTTTATACATCCTTATTTTGGTAGAATATTATGAGGCTTACAACTTTAAAGGGGTATTGCAGGAATCAGCATAATTCATATACAAATGGGTACTCAAAATATAAGCTAATATGTAATTAGTTGTTATTTGCTGTGGACATACACAACAATGAAGAATTAAAATGCTACAGTCCATTAATTTTCTCTGCGCGGTCCATTGTGGAGCATACACAGGACAGAAGAAGGCAGCTGGTCACATGTCCACATCACATGTCCTGGGCTGGTCATGTGATCACCACTACATTTGGCTGTAGTCGGTTGGTTGAAGTGTATCCAGTATGACCAGTGTTGTGGTGATGTGCAGGGATGGCAGTTACACATCATTACTATGGTAACAGCAGGACAGTCTGTTACATCATCACTGGGAGCAGAGCATAAGAGGTAGGATGAGTTACTGAGAACTAAAGGATCATGGAACTTGTCGTTTCCAGTGGCGGCCATCTTAGTGATAACTCCACCTACTTTAGAGAGGCCATACATTTTGTAAATCATAATTGTTGTATTCATTTATTTATTTCATCATGGGTTTTTGTGTCAGACGTTTATATTCCCGGAATACTCCTTTAAGTTAGATTTTTCACATTTTCATACAAAAACACAAAATCATACTTTTGAGGGACCTGCTTAGCCTTCGAGGCACTTTGAGAGGCCTAAATAATAATAAAACCCTGTTAATTAAACTAGTTTAAAAACTACACCCTTTAATGTATGTAAAACAAATTTTGTGAAATTTGTTAATCCTTTAATTGTTTCACAGGAGTGAAAACCAAATCAGGTGCAATTTTGAAATTTTGATTATTGTGGCTGAATGTATTTTTCAAAAACTATACATTCTTAGTGGATAAAATCAAAATGCTTTACAAAGTTTTACACCAGATGTCTCCCGAGTATAATAATACCCCATATGTGGTAGTAACCTGCTTTATGGGCACACACCAGGGCACTGAAGGGAAGTGCAGAGCAGATTTGCATTGTCACTTTTTAGGTTATACAATAAGAGACATATAAGGACTTATTTTCTGTTAGATTAGATGCAATTAAAATACTTCATTTTAGTGGGTCTTTAGTTTCTTGATTGTATTAACTCTTGAATGTGTGGAAAAAAGAAAATCCTCAATTCTGGTTTTCAATTTTTTTTCAATTTTTTTGGTGGGGGGGGGGGGGGTTCACCTTACCATTAAAAGGTACAAGTAACCAACCGCAGCTTCTGGCACAGGCTCCAGTTGTGAGCCGGTGTCAGAAGCAGGACGTATTAGTAAGGCATGGGTCGGGAATTTACCTCAGTCATATGAAACAATAGGAATGAGGGGTCTGTGAAAAAGACGAAATCACACAAGTGTCACCAAAGAAGAACGGGAGTGCCAGAGGAGGAAAGTATAAATAGTTTATTGTTTTTTTAAGCCCCCCCCAGTCATCTATCAAATCTTTTATTTTCCCCTGACAACCCCTTCAATAAACATGGCTGAACTTTGCAAACCACTTGTGAAGACTGGAGTATGTGGAGTAAATGTCCAAAAGGAAAGTCAAGAATATTGAAATCCAATCTTTTGTGACTTCTTGAAGTCAAAATTCTGGAGTAAAGGCTTCATTAATTACAAAGCTAAGTTTGCTTTTTTGGTACAGATTTGGTTTATTTTGTTGAGCCGAGGTCAGAAGTACAATAAAAAAAAATTGGAATTATAAAGCATTTATACTCCATACACTCATCTCTGCAGAAGCAACTCTTAGCTTTTATTAAAAAAAACAACAAAAACACCACATGTGCCTTAGTAAAAGTAAATGTTTCTATTTTTATAGTTAAAGTCGCTATTTTAGGTCAATTGTTTGAAGCGTAAAGACTTTATTAATTACCATATACTTGCCCATTGTGTGTTCTTAATGTGTGTTATTTTCATTAAGATTCCAGAGCGTAGTTTCAGGCTATCTGCCATGTTTCAGTAAGCGTGTTGAGTTCAGAAATAGAAAAGTTGACCATTTTTGATGTTTCCAGAGACCACAAATAGAAGACCGTGAGAACATTTTCATTAGTGTGCTGCAGAGGATCTGTCTGTCCTGGGAAATCTAGGCTGAATATACCCAGCACCTGGGAAGACGGCCAGAAGTTGTTAATGTTAACCACAAAGGATTTAAATCCCCCACACTCCCTTATCCAAAGAGGGCTATGATTCTGTTTTTGAAGTTGGAATGTGATATTAAGAATTTTGAATGATTTACATAAAAATAGTGTAATCTCCAAGCTTACAATATGGGATAAAAGCTGTGATATTTGAAGATGTGTATATGTCTTGTATTAAGTTAAATAAACTGTTCAGAGTTACTTGCAACACATACCAAGCATATCTGCTTACCAAAAATCATTAATCACACTGGATCTCTCTCTAGTTGTGTGTGCTTAAGCAGTTTCTATCTATCTATCTATCTATCTATCTATCTATCTATCTATCTATCTATCTATCTATCATGTACTTTGAAGTATTGTGCAGTTGAAGGACTTACCTTATGTAGTGTTGCACATCGTAAAATCATTCATGGAATTTTGCCTTCTTTTTTGGTTTATTTACCTCCAATTGTCAGTAATTTAGATTTTTATTTTTATAACAAAAATGAAAAATATTTATTGGAGCAAAATATCTTATACACTATACATATGGCCCGGTCCCAGTATAGTTTAAATGGTGTGGGTGGTGAATTTTTGCCACTTTCTCAGTTGATAAATCTGACTTAGAAAAGGTAACCATGTCAATGTGTCATGTCAGAGCGGTGGCAGGATAGAGAGGTAACAAGTGGCTCAAAGATTTGTGTAGAAAGAAGTCTTTCTAGTATTTTTGTCAGTCCAGTTTTCTTTTTGGCTTGTTTCTCAGTCTAATTTGTCATTGGTGTTTTTTTGTTGTTTTATCATTGGACCTATACTTGTTATTCAGACATTTCGTCTGGTATAAAGAATGCACTTTTTTTTAAAGAGTAGTAAATTTGCGTTCAAAAAAGTTGGTTGTTTGGTTTCTTTCAGCCAAGTTCACCAAGTGAGACTAGGCAATCTTTTGTACATTTTTATAGTTTAGGTATAGAAATGGTTAAGTAATGAATTTTAGTTAATGAAAAATGTGAAGCAATAAATTTACTCAAAGTACATGCAAGTACATAGAAAAATACAAAAAGTGCTAAATGCTTAAAGAACAACTGTAAAGTATAAAATCTTTTGCCTAACTATGCACTAATCAATTCTCTAATTTATTCTAATTATCTATCTGCAGCTGTTTACCTGCTAGCAGAGGCTTTGCCTTATCCCTCCAGGCTAATCTCCATTTGACATGATTCTGGTAACCATGGGAAACCATATAGGACAGCTAGAGACAAGAGGAGGCCTTTTGGGAGGGGCTGTATGAGAGGAATGTGAGAAAATAGGACCTTGAGTGATGTCATAAGCATGTGACTTACTACATGCTTCAGGTCATCCAATTACAAACATGCTGTCCTGATTAATGTGAAAGACCTTAGTGTTCTGGCAAAGGACCTTGAGTATGTCACAAGCATGTGACTCATCACATGCTTCAGGTCGCCTTCAGGTTCTAATTCATATGAATACCCTCATAGCTCTGGCTTCAGTGCCCATAGTTGATGTCACAACTAGGAAGCGCCGCCTACTTCAGGAATAGCTGAATATGATTTTATAAGAAATGATGATGTTATACCAGGCTGTATCTAAAGTTAGGAAGAAGCCGGTATCATTAATATTGTTGTCAAAGACTCTCTCCAGCTCTGCTAAAACTTTGTCAGTAACTTTGCAGTTACGCTTTAAGCGTGGAGGTTACGTGGCATGGACACTGGCATTTTAGATACAGAAAGTGAGTTAAGGATCAGGAACAAAAGGTCAGTGAAGTGGAGGATGATGGGGTATGGGGTAGAGCAGCTGAAAAGGAGTTCCCACTATTACAATTCAATATAAAGAACTTTAAATAAGTCACAGAAAAACAATTATGCAGTTTGTACCACAACATTAAAATGTATGTTCACAAATGAACATCCACCCATCCCCTCTGCTCGCATACTTATGTTTTTGAGGTTATCACTTGACAGTCCTTAAAAGTGATTATTGATCTTCTCTCCTTGACATAGAAAAGGAATATATGATCTGCAAGAATCCAACATCTGAAAACCCATCCCATATTTCCTGTTTGCAGCTCATTCCCATTTAAAGGAAATTCACCACCACCAGAATGAAAGACTGTAAACCAATCATATTTACTTGCAGGTATGTGCTCCTCTGACATGATCAGCTCCCCTTTTAATTTCTTATGGCCTTGATTTTACCAAAAAATTGGCTTTACAAATTATGCAAATGAGCTTGAGGGGTTTGGGCTCCCATCTGACACCATCTCCCAGCGCCCTACAATGCTGAGTGATTGGGACACATGGGAGTGGCCAGCCACATTGAGTGGCCAGAAGCTCCCTGTCAGCGACTTCTGTGCCCGGGTAAACAAACAGGAGCTAGGATCAGAAGCACTGCGGCGCGGGACAACTGCCACAACGTTGGAGGTGAGTACATGCTTATTATTTTTAAAAAGCCCAGGCCTAATTTATTTATTAATCCTAGATAACCCCTTTAAGAGATTGTTTGATAAGAAAGCATCTGGATAACCACCTCCCCCGTTTTACTTTTAAAGAGGTTTTCCCATGAAAATTCTCAAATTTCAACCCCCTAGTGATATTTACACAATAAAGATCATTTTTAACCCCTTACTTTACCATTTTACTCAGTTTTAGCTCCTATCACTCAGTGATGGTAAGTGTAAAATTCTAGGGTGTGGGCGGGGACTCTCTAAGCAAACACCTCATTATTCATCTAGTGATGTCTGCTGAAAATGTGGTTAGATTAACAGGGTGCAGGTTTATATACACTTTCATTTAGTGTCTGAAGATTCACTAGTATCTGACTCAGAGAAAAAGAGATCAGAGATGATGAGATCCATGAGATGTATATTACACATGACAATCTCAGCTCTACTGTTAAAGGCATAACATACATAGCTCTGCTATATCTCACCTTTAACACATACTGTCAGATCTGCTGTGCCTCCCTCCCCTGGATAAAGATCTTTACTGCCTGTAGCTTTACTCTCCTCACCTCGGCAGGAAGTCAGTGTGTGTGTGAGCTGGTCCTGGAATGCAAAGGGGTGGGGGCTGGAGGCAGATGAGAGCTCATTGTGCTCTCATCAGACAGATGAACAAAATGTCTACTGACCCTAGACTCAAAAGATACAGGGGCAACCAAAATTGTGTGTACCATGACTGATAGTGACAGGTTGGATAAGCTGTATTTTTGTTAATAACAGTGAAATAGAAAATGTTATTTTGTTATCCTGAGTACATTTAAGAAACTTTTCTTTGTGGGAATACCCCTTTAACTACAGAGCATCCTACATTGCATAGCACCGTAGCTTTGTACTGCAGCTCTGTCTGATTCACTTGGAAATTAGCTTGTATTAGATAATTGTTTCATAAACCAAATGATAAGATATACTTGAAACACACATTGCAAGCATGACAACTGGCTGTGTACTTACTTAACAAAAAGCCTAGAATTGAGTGGAATATAAAAGACATTTATTGCTAGGACATTTACAGTTTACAATTTGAGTTCCAAAATAGCTTCATAAACCTACAAAGCACATATTGCTTGATGTACACATCCAGGAAGCCTATGCTTGTCTCATAACAAGTACATTCCAGGGAACAAAACACATTCTGGCGGTGACATTAGATCTGACGGGTTCTTGTTGACATACAGTATGTGTTCTGTACTGCAGCATTACATCATCTAATAACAGATAGCGACATAATTACATCATCACTTGCTGTTTCTCAATGACTTCCCACTACAATAACTCTATAAACTGAAAAAACAATGGCAACACAGTAACATAAATAAATATTAGTTTGGAAGCTGCTCATCTTATCAATTTTTGGCAACACCAGCAGGAAGACCTTGTTAAATTTCTATATTTATAATCTCAGACGCTTAGATAATAGCCAATGTTCAATCATAGCATTTATAAATTATTATTCTTCTAAAAAAAAAAAAAGATATTTATAAGAAACACATAAAATATATGTTCTTTATAGCATGCAGGTAAATACATATATTTTTTAAAATGTGCATATATAAACATACGTGTCAAATATTATACATATTTATTATCACAAAAATATATTTAACAAATGAAGACCAGCTGGAATAGGTTTATTTTCAATAAAGGCCTAAACAACATTACCTTATCTAAAGGGCACAGTGTATCATAAAACTAGGCATTTTTTAAATCTTTCGAATATTTACAGATTATATAATAATTCAAAGTTACATCAATAATTTGGCAGCCTTCAGTAGGCACGGTGGGGTGGGCCTCATTATAGCTAAAATCTATGCAAAATGTAACCCGGATGTATCGGAATTACTATTATTCCAACGTGCCGCATGCCGGGTGCGCCTATAATAAATAATGTGCCAGTCTCAATTAGCCATTCTGGAATAGTGTTGTCTTTCTACCACGCACTATATAGTCATGAGAAAAATAAGTTAACCCTTTATAAGTTTTAAGGTTTTATGTATGACATAAGAATAACATCCAGTCCTTAGAAAGTCATAAAAATTTGGTACATACAACACCAAACATACAAGTTCCACCCTAACATTAGTTATTTAACAAACTGTAAGCCAAAATGCAGAAGCAATGGGGAGATGTATTAATGTGTCGGTCCAGTGCAGGGTAGAACTAGACTGTTCTCTGCTGCTCCAGACTAAGCCCTGTGTCTGATGCTGGATGATGAATCTGGTGCAGTATAAGACTGGGGAGTTGTACTTTGCACCTATTAGTTGGTCTAGTTTGCTGTGCCACAATATTGAATTTTCTAGCGCATGGGAGTGGCCGTGCTTCCTTTTACTAAGATAATGGCCCTTTTCAGACTTCAGAAAACTGCCAAAAAATAGTCTAAATCCCTCAATGAATGTGGCACATACAATTGTAGGTGTAAATTACTCCAGTATTCTGGCATAGACAGATTGATACATGTCCCGCAGTGTGTGAAAAAGTGCTCCTTTACAGTTTCCATAGCGGTGGTCCTATCACTGATTAACAACCCCCACCACCAACATACAGATATATCTGTCAATCACTGCTTCCATTACTTCTCAGCATAGAAAGATAAGATATTTCAATGTATACAATACAATTTGTACTGGGTCTTTTCTGACAAAACTATACTGTTATCAATGTGCTGAGCGCCTCCTGCTCTATAACATGCTGCCTGCAAATTACACTGAACTTTCATGTTGTCAGCTTTGCTTTAAAGGTGTTTTTGAAAAAAGGCTTCTGGACACATTACAACCAACCAACTTTGTACTGTAATTGAAGCAATAAGTAAAGCAATATATTCAAAATTCAATTATTTAACCCTTTGTGTTGAAAAAAAACCCCCAGATAAATTGTGGTATATGTGCAAAGGTGAATTTGAGCTTTTAAATAAACTTACTCCATCTGTAAAACGACAGTTTACAAACCAAACAGAATATCATATATTATTACAAAGGTGTCAAAGAGTAACCTGCAAATCGTATTTCTATTGTTTATGCTTAGCACCAGATGAATTACAAGAAATAAATATAAATAATGTTTTCTTTATATCCATGGCCTATTCTTAGGATAGATTATGTCAGTCAGAATGGTGGGAATCCAACTCAGTTAAAGTGTATGGGAAACTACTGCAGGAACATTTTGGACCACTACCTAGAATTTAGGTAGGCTATTTCTGACACTGAGTCGGTCATGGGAGTGATAATATTTAGGCGTATGTTAAAGATACAGTGGATGATATTTATAATCATATTTATAAAAGTAATAGATATTCTTTGGGGGACATGCATCTTACTTTGTTTTACTTTAGGTAGGTCTTTTTGGCAACTTATTTATGTTCATGTCTTATTTCTTTTGATACATGTTTAGCTTTTCCTTTCCTGGCAGGTGCAACTTTTGGCTTTTTTTTGGACTTTTTGTTGCAAACTTCAATAAATTCAGTTTCATCTCAATGTGAATGGAAATATTTATACATTAGAAAAAGAAGCCCAAACTTTCAATGTTCAACAGGTTCATGTGCAAAATTTGAAACATTTAAAGCGTGTGAACTAATTACAATTTACATGTTAAAACAGGGTCCAAGGAAGAAAAAACATGCCATATTCTTCCATGCCCAGTTTAATGCCCTTGTGTGGCAAGTAACTGCAGCGGCTGTACAGTAGTGCACACAATCTTTCCTCTGAACCTGCCCTGGACCAGCTCCTGAAAAGTTGCAAAAAATATAGAAAAAAATAAAAAGATACATATGGCAAATATTGCACGAAACATCTGGAAACCAAAGACACATAAGGCACGCTAGACAAGGTGCAGATAAAGGGATACTTAAAAAAGGGACAGAAAAAGGCTCAGTAAAAAGTTGCGAAACAACGAAAAGTCTTAAATATGAAAGAAAAAAATCTGCAGAAATAAAGATATATGTCCCCCATTGTCTATTATTATTATTATTTTATTTTATTATACATTAAACAGTCCTGTTCATATGAAAAGACACCACAAAAGTAGGTAATAAATGACTGCTGGATGCCCCAGTGCTGGAACACTCTTCCATAACTAACATGGTTCCCTGTCCCTGTGCCAGCTGTTAGGAGGATATTACATGAAGTGAAGGTGGAGCATGTGTCATCCCCTTTAATCAAAGTCAATGGTACCGGTGGTTAGTCATGTACTAACTTGTGACCCACTAGTGATCATGGAAACCCCAGTTGTAGGGCCCAGACATCAGATTTAATCATCTATTCTGGCTAAAGTGTTAAACAGAATATAGAGATAATTATACACTCATTTACTACATTTCTTACAGAAAAATGCACTTATTTATTTCAATGCAACAATACTTTGGTTATCTGTTCTGCATTTTGCATTATGAAAATATAAATATATTATTGTGTACGTCTTTTAGATAGTATCAGAATCTAATGTTATGGAACATAGAGTTTCGTAGGATTAGAATGTACACAGAAAATTATGTAGTAGAATAATATTAACAATAAAAATAACACAAAGCATTTAAAATTACAAAATCATAATGTGATTTCTAACCTATAGGAAAATGGTACAAAAACTGTATATCAAATTTTATGTACACTAAGTTGCATAGGGAATAAAACTAGAAAAGAACCATAGTAGGTGTCAAGATAAAGGGTAGGACAGAATTCGTGAGCTTACACTTACATTTTTGTGTGTATTCAGTAAAATAAGTGCACTATATAAAATATACCTGAACTAAAGACTAAATTACCAGCAGACTCTACTTACTCTAAGAGGTTTTAGGTTTATCAGACCTGTAAAGGGGTTGAGGTCTTTGCCATATAGTGTAAGTTCATCCCACCTGCATATTGTACGTCCATAGAAATAATATTACTTTCTGTCTACAATTACGTTCATATTTTTTAAAAGCAAATCAAAAACCTGATTGATATGATGACCATGAAGATGGTTTGTCTATTATCTATATGTCTATCTGGATTCAGATATTAAGTAATTAAAAACTGTATAAATGTAAAGGCATATTTAACTATATTACATATCAGGAAAAAAGAGGGGGTGGGGGTGGGGCTATGTTTATTCAAAATTCTAAACACATTTTTTTAAGAAAATAAATAGTTCAAAATAAAGAACAAATTTTCCTTTAAATTAAATAAAATGAATATTAAAAAAAATCCTGAAATACAGAAATACACCACTAATAAGCAAAGCCTAGCTGATATACAACCAACATCAATATATACTTCTTATTTGAACAGTAATATCTAGCGTGGAAGTTTCTGTATCTGATGTCTAGAGGCCATCTCTGTGTGCAGTTACAAAGCAATGCGGTGAGTTACAAGCACGTTGTTAGGAAGATGTTACTTAAAAATATTATAAAGGAAGACAATATCGTTGCTACGTAATATGCAAAACAATGGATGAAATAAGTCTATTTCATTTTGCTGACATGTGGATCCTCCACGGGCTTCTTTTGGCACCAAGTCTTGGTCAACAGGTCTTGATCTGAAACCTCTAGAAAGTAACATATTCCTGGAATTTCAGCAGGAAAGTTTGGTGGAAGATCTTCCCTTGATCGAGGTATAAACCTAAATCCTTTGAAATCTTTAAGCAAGCTGGAAAAATATTAACAAAAATAAAAGTTGAAATGCAAATTATACAGTTAGTCTTCATATAGAATATAATTGAATCTGCAGATATCTAGTGACTGTGATAACTACCATATATACTCGAGTATAAGCCGACCCCAGTATAAGCCAAGACTCCTAATTTTACCAACAAAAACTGGGAAAACCTATTGACTTGAGTATAAGCCGAGGGTGTAGTATACAGCCAGCCAGCCCCCATGTAGTATACAGTCAGCCTGCCCCCATGTAGTATACAGCCAGCCCCTTGTAGTAAACAGCCAGAACCATGTAGTATACAGCCAGTCAGCCCCCTGAAGTATACAGCCAGCCAGCGCCATGTAGAATACAGCCAGCCAGCCCCCTGTAGTATACAGTTAGCCCCCTGTAGTATACAGCCAGCCTGCTCACTGTAGTATACAGCCAACCAGTTCCCATGTAGTATACAGCCAACCAGTCCCCATGTAGTATACAGCCAGCCAGTCCCCATGTAGTATACAGCCAACCAGTCCCCATGTAGTATACATCCAGCCCGATGTAGTATACAGCCAGCTCCATGTAGTATACAGCTAGCCCCATCTAGTATACAGCCAGCCGCACCCTGTAGTATACAGCCAGCCCACTCCCTGTAGTATACAGACAGCCCCATGTAGTATACAGCCAGCCCGCTCCCTGTAGTATACAGCCAGCCCGCTCCCTGTAGTATACAGCCAGCCCTATGTAGTATACAGCCAGCCATCCCCCTGTATGGCAAGCACATGAAAAAAAAATAAACTTAATACTCACCCTCTGGCGATAGCCACTCACCCCCGATGCTCGGCGCGGCTCCTCTTCTTTCTTCTCCTTTCTGTAATAGGGCGCACGCTATGATGCGGCGATGTCATCTGCGGCGACACCGCCTCATCATAGTGTGCGCCGGCCGGCAGATCGCATGGACCCGACTCTACCGGCTATTACAGCAAAGAGAAGAGAGAAAAAGAGCCGGGTGCCGGAGGGTGAGTATTAAGTTTATTTTTTTTATTGACTCGTGTATAACCTGAGGTGAGGTTTTTCAGCACATTTTTTGTTGTCCCGAAAAACTCGGATTATACACGAGTATATGCGGTATGTTAACATTCTAACCAATCACAGGTTTAAGCATAGAGAAGTGTTCAGCCAATGAACGGTGCAGCAGCAGAGTGACAGGGTGTGAATTCAAGTAACAATCTTTTTGGGACCCTTTGTAGAATACTTGGTAGTTTTTAAAAACTAAAAATATTTAGTACATGTATCATATTTTGGCCCTTTTCTCAACCCATACGTGCATTATTTAAGCATCTAAAAATCCAGAATGTATCAAATAACCTGGCTTCCTATCAAGAGCCCCTCTCTGCCCTCTGCTTCTGTGGGATTACAGCAGGCAGAGGGAGCGTAGACCGGGAGGGAAATTTAATATGTTCTGCTGACCCAATCCTGACATAAACACCAACAATCCGGACCTTCAGCCTCATTGATTAACGCTGTCCACCAAAAATAATAACTGACATATTTTGCTACACATATAGTATGGCTCTGTACCAAATAAATTATGTCTATGAGCCACATTTATTACAGTGTAAAAGCAGCTAGTCAGAAACACCACAATCATATCCTATGACACATCCCCCTCAGTGTAATACATCCCCCTCAGTGTAACAGCCTGTGAAGCTGCAGCACCAAGGGGCTTTGGTAGCACCCCCAGGAGCCCTTCTGGCTCATTAGCATAATCTTCAAAGTTGATTTTCGAAGAAAAGATAACAAATATAAGAAGATTACCACAGTCATGGTACCTGGGACGATGAGTAAATGTCCCTGGTTTATCATGCTTGATTTGGATTTCTTTTATGTATTAGAAACAGTAAACACTTACCTATATGTTGTAGGGCTGATATTTATCTTCCTTGGTATACTGCATGATTCAAACTTATTGGCAAGGGTAACATTATTTCCAAAAAGGCAGTAACGTGGCATTCTTACACCCACAACACCAGCGAAAACTGAACCAGAGTGTAGACCTATACGCATCTATAAAAGGAAAAAGAAAAACTGAGAAAATCTACAATATACATTAAAGCTTTGCAACATTTTAGGGTTAGCTGACAAATACTATACTTCTCTGAGACAAGGAGGGTATTCAGTAAGCCAAATGTAATACAATATTAGACAATTTATATCCAAAGAATGTCAGTGTTTAAAACACTTCTTTAACTTGTACCAGAAGAAGTCATGAATCGTGATGAGCAGAACTGAACCAGCCCTCGAAACCGATGTTGCCAGGGGCATTTAAATGCAGAAAGCGTGTGTGCACCACCTAGATGACAATCCCCGGGAAAATGGCAGCGCGCAGGTGCCGCCGCTGACCATTTAATTGCTCCCAGCAGCTCCGCTGGTATCATTTAACCCCTCAAGGACACAGCCTTTTTTAGTTAATTTTTCACTCTCCGCCTTTGAAAATCTATAACTGTTTCATTTTTCCATATACTGAGCTGTGTGAGGTCTTATTTCTGCGTAACAAATTGCTCTTCATAGTGATGGTACATATTATTCCATGGCTTGTACTGGGAAGAGGACAAAAATTTCCAACTGAGGGAAAATTGGTGAAAGAACTAATTTGCAACATTTTCTTGTGGCGCTCCAAATAACACCTCTGCTTTAGTCTTTGGTTCAGTACGATCATGGGGATACTAAATCTATACAGGTTTTATTGTGTTTTCATAAATTTAAAAAAAAAAAATCAAAACCTTGTATATGAAACAAAGTTTTTTCATTTTGCCATCTTCCAACGCTAATATCTTTTTCATACTTCTGTGTATGGAGCTGTGCAAAGTGTAATTTTTTGTAAGATTGAGCTGAAGTTTTCATTGCTACCATTTTGAGGACTACACGTCCTTTTGAATACTTTTTGTAAAAATTTTTATATGTGGCAAAATGGCAAAAAAGTAGCGTTTCTGACATTGGGGCAATATTTTCTGTTACAGTGTTCAACATGGGAATAACTGTTATTATATTTTGATAGACCAGATATTTAGGGACGCGGTGACACCTCACATTGCAATAGAGGCTATCATGGCAACGGATCGCCGCTCCCAGAAGACACAAGGGGAGTGACGATCGAAGCCAAGTTGGTGGCGCCCACACAGAGTGTTAGCGGTAGGTGTTTGCATCAATATGCGGCACACCCTAGGTCTCTAGAGTTAACACATGCGATCAGTGCTCTTAGTTCGTCCAAGATCAGGCATGTAATGAGATGGGATTTCTTCATATATTCATGGTAACTTACCTTTATGGGTTCTCCATGAGGAGACATGACTTTATCTGAGAGCTCCATCATTTTTAAAGCCATTAGAGCAACTTGGAAGGCATGTGTCTCACTATCCTTATGCAGCCCCCCTGCTACACAGTAAGCATCACCAATAGTTTCCACCTATAGAATAAAATAACTGCATGTTAGTATTGGCTTATACTGTATATGCGGATCAAATGTTTTGTGTGGGTCCAGTATAACAAGGTGAATAAAAGATCAACTGAGAATAAATAGAAAAACTATGATTATTCATTATACATCTCTTTAGTATATTTATGACTGTTCTCAAAGTACAGCGATTCCAGACAACGCATTTGGTAGAGATTTAATGATTCTTCCTTGATTCTTTAGCCAGTGAATGAAATAAAAAAAAAATCACTGTATGTTCATTTCCAGAACATCTGGAAACAAGGCACACAGCAAGAGTCTCAGAGAAAAGTCGCAAAACAATGAAAAGTCTCAAAACGAAAGAAAAAAACTGCAGAAATTAAGATTTGTGTCCCCCAATGAGTCAGCCACAGCCCTCTGCTGAATTTCAGGTTGCTATAAGTACTTAGGATCAGTACTATAGGATGTTACTTGAACTCAGGAGAGGTAGCAACTCCCTAATTCTACCTAATTCTAGGACCTTCCTCTAATCTTGGCCTGCTTTTAGGGTTTCTCTTTTGATACGTCATCGGATTAGTGACAGTTTCATTAGTGGCGGATTAGCCATTTTTTTCACCCAGAAAATTCCTGGAGGAACGAAGGACTTTGGGGCTGCTTGATGTCTAAGCTAGTACTAAGTATTGGAGTGCAAGGGGGCCCCTTGATGGTGTGAGTGTAGACAGTAGCAGTCAGCAGCAGGAGTGATTATAGCTCACCCTCTGTAGCCGACAGCTAATCCCCCTCTCTCAACCAGGAAGTAGACCAGTCAGTCAGTACAGGGAGGGCTGGAGAGGAGATCCCTACCAGACTGCTGAAGCTGTCACCCTGCATGTGAATCCTCCCTGTATAATCCATAGCACTTAGTTAATCCTTATAAACAGTAGTGTATATGAAGTTAGCTTCATTTTTGCAAACATTATCTGAACATGTATGTGTGAGTTTGTATTAGATGTGCCTGTGAGGCTGTGAAATGTATCTATGGTATATACCTGTGTGTATATAATGATATTCAGGGGCATTTCCACAGGTTTACAAGTGTGTAGTCTGGCAGCACACCACTGTGCTCTGTCCATGGAAAACAGACCACATGCTAGTCAGATCCAAAAACTACAGCTCCCAACATTTCTCAGTAATATGTTACCTTATAGACGTCTAGTTCTCCGCACTGGAAATCAAAAAGTGTATAAAGTTCATTCAGCATAGTGATAACTTGCATGGGTGAACAATGAGAACATATTGCCGTAAAGCCCACAATATCGGAGAAAAGCATGGTCACATTGTTAAACTTCTTGGCTTTCACAGTCTGTCCTTGCCACAGCTGCTGCGCAACCTCACCAGGGAAGATTGAGAACAGAAGGTCAACAGTTTTCTTTTTCTCCTCTTCTAAAGCTTGATGGGCACATTCCAGGGTAGCCTTCAGCTTTCCTAATCTTTTTTTCAGTCCATCCTGTGCTCTGGCCTGTTCTCCGATTAGAACCACATCTCTTAGAGCATTGTGGATTGGAATATCGGATAGATAGAGACCTCGTCCCGTGAAATCTTCCAATCTATCTACACAAGGAGAGCCCAGGAACAGAATTGCGCTCGATTCAAAAACATAGATCATCTGACCTTTCAGATTCATTGCTTGTGACTGCAGAAGACAAAAACAAAACGTAAACTGTAAAATACTACTTGACTTTCACATTATTTTTATAAAAAGAATGGGATTAGTAAATATAGTTTCATTACACTATTGTATTTTTTTCTTTTGAAGAAAAATCAATCTCAACATCCTCTGTCCTTTTTTAGGTAAACTTTATTGGTGTTCCAGCATACAAAATACTGTACATTGGGTAAAAAGACTGACGTGTTTCAGCAAAAGTCTAGGTCCTAATCCTTCTTCATAGCATACAATACTCCCTTTTAAAACTCTATGAAGATAGATCAGGGTCTTTAATCAGGGTCTGTTTTTACCCAATGTATTATATGCTGGAATACCAAAAAAGTTAGTCTTAAAAAGATCAGATGACTTTCAGCTGGATTCTCTTTTTCTTCATGTTTTTGCTTCAACCTTCCAATCACAGTCCACTGGACGAGCAATGAGGGGGTCAGAGAGCTGTTACTATTGGATTTTTAAAAAATCTTTTACAGTGCCTTTACTCACTTTAATACCATTTTTATAAAGAAAACAGCCTTAAATGGGATGTCTAGAATTGAAAATATATATATTAAAATTCCTGATTGTCTGCAATGGTCACATGATATCACTACACAAAGGCCATTAGGACAGTGGGGAACCGGTGTGGATCGCAGGGAAAAAATAAAGGGGTGGGGTTGTACCCCCCAACTGTTGCTCCTGATACATCAAGAGGCTCAAGCCTCTTAGAATATACATTGCACAAAAGATTACAATTACGCAATTACACGACAGCCCAAGACTGTTGTAGAATTGCGGTATAAGCTCCGTCAAGAACTGACAAGGCCCACTTACTGCCCCTCCCTACCTACTTGGCATGGAGGTGGGAAAGTCTCAGTTCTTGGCCTTGAGCCAGGAATTGCTACTTTTTCAAGGTGTATATGATTTGTTTTTTGTTGTACATTATTTGAAGGGATTTCTTACCTAAACCACCGCAATAAATATGCAAATTTCAAAGCTCATATCTCTGATAAAACATCTTCTAGTTTAGTAACTGTAAAGACTAAGTTCAACTGATGTTGTAGTCTTAACATGACCGAAATAAACTTCTCCAAATTATATTGTATCAGATTATAATATATATAGTCCATAAAATAAACTTAGAGCAAGTCACCAGTTTCAAGTAATTACTCTAGGAACCAGGAGGAACAGATTGCAGACTTAAAGCCTACCATTACATATTAACTTAAGGTAGATCCGGTGGCATGTTCCTGTATTCTTTACAAGTGCTATGCTTATTTTCATTAAGCTTTTTGTGCCCCAGAACTTTATAAAAATCATAACTAATGTATATGCAAATTTTCTTTAGTGGCTACGGGAGCAGTAGCATTGGCTTCGGATACGAGGCTGCATCGTTGTAGCTACGTGCACCATCGGAGAAGCCGGAAATCTGTACATGTGCAGCAGCTCCGACCTTGCAGACGAGTGTGTGTAGCTAAAGCAACGCAACCTTGTTTCTGAGGCCGGAGCTACTGTGCATGCGGAGCAAGCTGCGCGCTGAAGACAGGAGGGATGTGAATCCCCTTTACAACATGCTGTATAGTACCATGCAATTTATAGTGCTCTATAAATACATAATAAGAAGACAAGTAATATCTATACAGTCTTTTAAATCAGCCAATTAATTATGAATAATTCTGCAACTTTTCCATACAAGTTAAATACTTTATAATATTAAATATTACGTATAACCCAAAAATATGTCTCCTCGAATCAGTGCTGCTGCACATATTCAGTGATGATATGTAATTGTCTGGAAAAGGGCTATAAATATAACAATTTATCTAGAACTATAGAAAATGTATTGCATTCCCATTAGTTATGGAACAGAAATGTTAGGCCCTGTTTGCACATATGTTTTTATTCCACCTGTTCTCTTGCCCACACAATGTAAAATTGTCACCTACTTAAGGGGACAACTCAAAGTACTTAATACTTCAGGAAGAGAAGGGAGTAGTGTCTCAGATTGCCAACACATGAGCAGATGGCTATTTTCTACAAATGTGTGAGGGTGCGGTCACACATCGTGTTTAACGCATGCGTTTAAAAAACCATTGCAACAGCTGAAGAGAGATTTGCCTAATTAAACAGCTGTTAACACTTGCATTTACAAAACGCAACTGTTAACGCATTGTTAAGACATACGTTAACATTGTGTTAATGCATACGTGTGTTAAGACAATGTTAACACATGTGTTAACATTTCGTTTTGTAAATGCAACAGCTGTTTAATTAGGCAAATCTCTCTTCAGCATGCATTATGCATCATGCATTAAACACGACGAGTGACCGCAGCCTAAGGGGATTATTTTTCAGATGCCAAATAATAAATTATAGTAATATATTGTCTTTCCCAAACACAGCCATATGTACTAGACAAATGGTGAATGCACACATAAAATGTATAACTTCAACTTTTAATTCCTTCAGAACAAGCCAATCAATTTCGGTATATGTTAAATAGGGAAATGATAGGAAAGTGTGAAGTCATAGTTGGTGTGTAAGAAAATATGTTTCATAAAGAAAGTATCCAATATGGTATATTATATGAACCATAGTGTAATCATAGATACAGGGGGCTTGAAATTCAAGGCTCTAATTTTTCCTTTGCATTGAACTGATGCGTCTGGAGCAGAGGTCGCATCAACGCCTGTACAAGCGTCATGGATGCTTGCACGGGCGGTTTTACACCTCAAAAAACTCTGATGTATACAATTACAGATGCTGGTCTTCGAGCTGTAACCTCTTCATTTCACTGGTCAAGCCGTGGCCCAAGACGGTAATTCAGCTTTGTGGAATTAGGGGTGCTACAAATATGGAACCTAGCACAAAAATACCACTACGGAAGCTGCCATAGGACCTGATCATTAATGAAGATCTCCCTGATGGTTCCTGCACTTTAACTCAGATGCTTAGGTAGAATACAGAGGCCCACATTTATCAAAAACAGTGCAAACTATGCTAGGTGCAGTTTGCAAGTGAAGTGTGCAGGGTGGCCAGATTAAGGAATCTTTCATACACATTTTTCATGAATCTGGCGCACCTTTAACATATAGCGTGCTACACAATTCTGTCAGACATGGCATGATAAATGTGGCGCACGGTCAAACTGGTGCAGGGGCTTTAATGAATATGGGCCAGAGTCTTTAGTCTTTAGGGGAATCAGTGGAAATTACTTTTCCACAAACTATTTTCATATAATATACAAGAACTCTTGTGATAACTTCATTGGTTTTGTTTAGTCTGTCTGGATAGTGTATTAAACTCTATGCACTGTGACTGCAGCAATATAGGCTGCGGTCACACGCTCCGATAGCGATGTGACGATAGCGCACAGGGGGCGGGCCTCGGCCCAATCGCATATGCGTTTCCAGAGAAAAGCATGCGATCGGGTTATCGCAGAGACTGGATTGTTCCCTACATACATACACTTAAGTATATTATATAACTGGTCAGACAGGACATTTTAGTTTTGACTGTTTCAGCAGTATAAGATTATTTAAAAGAGGATGCTCCATGTGTGGTGACACTACACAATGACAGCAGTTCAATATGAGACCTGTGTTCCTTTTCACATTTTTATTTTGATTTATCAATTACATGGTACAACTAAAAACTAACATGCCCCTATAGGTGCACATTTTTTCTGTATTGTTGGACAAAGTGCAACCGCAACACAAAAATGGTGCAGATACTTTATCATTACATGTGCAAGAAGTTTGCACTAAAACAATATGCAAAGTGTCTGGAAGCCACAGCCTGCTCTGGGGGTAGGGTCAGCGGTGTCAGCCATAGTCTAGTCTGGTGGGGTTGGCGGTGTCAGCCATAATTTGGTCTGGGGAGTTGGCACTGTCAGTCGTTGTCTGGTCTGGTGTGTCTTAGTCTGGTTTGGTAGGGGGAGTGGCGGTGTCAACCATAGTCTGGTCTGTAGGCTGTGGTTTCTGAGGAGACAAAGAAAGGTCAAGCATCCCTTGTTGAATGCAATATTACTATAATTTCCTTAATAGCCAATTGCATGTTTTAATTTATATGTATTACTGAAAATTTAATAATCATCCTCATCCTTCATTTTCTGGAAAATATTAGTGTGGCAAACCTCTCTGCCCACTGTGACCTCTGGTGATGCTCTCTAAATGCTGTACTTTACTCCCAGGCTGCAATGATCAGCTGTAAAGTGTCTCTAATGAAGCTTTATTGATGATCCTTCTTCCAATGACAGCATTCCATCCTGAAAAATCCCTCCATATGCCGGCAGTTGCATCACTGGGGTAAACCCATGGTCTCCGTTTAACAGATCCCTTTATTTCCAGCAGCCAACAAAATGTCTAATACTCTATTCCATCCTGTGTTTCCTGGAGCATGCCGTCATATACTGACCAAACTAAATGTAAATCTACACTTACCAAATTCATATACACACTTCTTGATTTTTTTTCTTTTTTTTTTGGGGGGGGGGGGGAGCTCTCCTTTAACCATAAAAAGTAAAATCTAGCATTCTAGCACAGTTAATGATGTGATATACAGTTTCATCAGGTGCTCTTCTACATCCTATCTTAACATGTCAAATGAAATGCCATCAGCTTTTCAGAAGGGATTTCTGCTGAGAGACAAATAATCACTTCTCTGGGGAATAAACTGTTCTGTGAAAAACTGGAATGCAGCAGTAAAAATTTTTTTTTAAGGGAGAAAATATCTGTATTTTCAGACTGACAGTCATATAGAATGTTATTTTTTACGATTTAATAAAATCTGCAGATATTTTATAAATCCAAGTAGAAATAAAATTTCTGCCTTACCGAAAAAAACGTTGTCACATTTCATTACAGTCTTTGTGTAATGAGGTACTGAATTATTGTTTAAATGATAAGAACGGCAAAGAACCGTAAAACTCTGCAGAGCCGTATTACTGTTGAATGGAATTAGGGAGTGCATTTGCCACTTAATTTTCACATACTGTACGAAGTCTACTGCCAGGTATATGGGAAGATGCTACTCCAGTATTTTTAACTGAAAAGGACATGACTAAATTTCTTCTTAGTTAAAGGGAACCTATCATCAGTAATAGACCTAATATAACACTACCCACAAGAAAAATAAGGAGTCACACAATTCTCCAATAAAATTACATAAAGTTTTTTATTTCATTAACATATTAAAATTACACTGGATGTTAAATGGAGGATATCCAATAATAATGGTCTGAGTATGCTGCCCACCTCACTAACCAGAGGGTATGTTCACCATAGTTCAATCACAGTTATTGCTTATTTCCCCAATAAGTAAAAATAAAGTGCATATATGCCTGGGAACCATCTACTTAAGTATAGCAATTTCGCCTTGGTGAAACTTTAAATAAAAGAGCAGTGTCATACCCATGATGTAGTGTAGGTAGGGACAACTCCCAGACACCCCAACGCGCGTTTCGCCCACGCTTCCTCAGGGGGTACCTGACTGCTCACTGTATAAGTCTGCTATATAACACTCTGATTACATTTCAAAAAGGACAAAAAAGACAGCAAAGTACAGAATATAATGTAGAGCATGGTGTGTTATTCCAAGGATCGCCAGAGATGACTAGCAAGCCAGTCACCATGAAAATGCACTGTAATAGTACATTGAAGAGCAGGAGGAGAATTGCAGATTATATGAAATGCTTGGTACTTTATCTCTGATGTCATTTAGGAGGGGGGATTCTATTTGACTGGCAGCCCTACGTGTAAAGCATCTATAAAATGCTGGCAGTTACCAATAGGACCACTTTCTTGTGTATATCAATATCTTTAGATGATATTGCTCTAAAACATGCTTTTCTAATGAGCCTGATGGGCTCTGGTGGGTGTTTTAGTAGGCTGGTGGGTAGCGTTATAAGCTGTTACAAACAGATTTCCCCTCCCCCACACTTCTTGCTAGATTACACAGGAAGAGGGAGGAGCGAGAGAACATGACTAGGACAAGACATGTGCTTCTCATTGTAACAGCCTGTGAATCTGCAGAACTGAGGGGTTCTGGTAACAACCGCCAAAGCCCATCTGGCAAATTAGCATAATTATAAAATTGATCTTAGAAGGAAGATCACAAATAAAAGAAAACCACAGTCCCAGTGCCTGGATCTATGAGTAAGTGTCCCTGGTTTATCATGTTTGATTTTGATGGTAGATTTCCTTTAACTGAAGTAAAACAAAAAACGTTAAAATTTACTGAGGAAGGAAACGGGGGCGTATGTATCTTAGTGGTATTTATATTAATACATGTGGCCTCTGATGAGTTCTTTAGTGTTTAGTGAATTTGTGACCTTCTATTACTCTCATAGCACATTCTATGTATGTTATTGGCAATGTTGTAAAAGAGTTCAGTATCACCATCAAGAAATGACCAAAGTGCAAAAACACACTAAACCATGTGTCTTACGAAGAAATATGAGAACAGTGTCACTCCATAATCATTTCAGCAATGGTCTTATCATTGAATTGCGCCATTCACAGTACGGAGTGGTCTTCCAGTGCCCAATGGGAAACAAGGAGATATATAGCGCAATGGTCAAGAGTCCAGATTTGTTTAGTATTCTCCAGAGACTCACACTAACAGTCATAAGGATTAATTCTTGTACTTACAAAGGGAGTACCAATACTAACCCTGGCTGGAGTCACCATAATGTACCCTAAAAGTTGTATGCTCTTACCCATATTATCTTCTCGAAGACTCCTCAGAGTCGAAGTATAGTGAACCAAAAAGTAGGGCTATCCCCCAGTAGTATTAATGAGTACACTGTAGGGGTTACTGGTCTCTAGGATGTAAACAAAAATGTAAATATTGGGTCACCTCACATAGGAGGGACACAACGAAACGTCTTAGCATTTGCTCATGCTATTGATGTGAGAACATGTGAAAGGAATATTCATCATCTAAGTTAGAAAAGATAGGTGGCTGTATGGACTTCGAGGGAACTTGTCAGTTAAACTAACCCTACTAACTTAAAATATCTTTGAAAACTGCTATTATACAGATGTACATCTATCTATCCCTATATTGTTCCTCCTGTAAAATTCCACAGTCCATTTGTAAAGTTGACTCACCATCTATGCAAATGACTCTCTGCGAGTCTGACTATGTTCTTTCCTTTACGATGAGTCCTTCATATTCATGTTCTTCCTGCTTAGCCATGCCTCCAGCTTCCTGACAAGATTTGTGCTCACTCTTTAGCCAAGATTCGGCTCAGCTACCTCATTCCCCCCACCCTCAGAAATGAGAGAAACCTTGGCTGTGTGTGAGCACGCTGTTGTCTCTTCAGCAAGTCAGACACAGCCAGCATGTGTCTCTCATTCCTGAGGTAGGGGGGGGGTATGCTGAGCAGACCCCTTGTCAATCAGGAAGTTGGAGGGGCAGCTGAGCTGGAAGAACATGGATATGCATAGATTGTGAGTCAACTTTACAAATGGACTATTGAGACTTACAGACATGGAGAAGAACAATACAGGGATAGTTGTACTGTGGATAAACAGCAATTTCCAAAAATATGTTTAGTTAGTGTAGGTTAGTTTAACTAATAGGTTCCCTTTAAGAGAATATAAGTTACTTAAAGGGATGTATACTAGAAGAAAAGTATTACCAATGCCTTGTTATATAGTGGCATTAGTTCAGATATTCTAATAAGGACATCTGTAATCCAAAGGTAAAATAAATTATCTTGAAAGCTGAAAGTGGATCCTAACATAATAAACAGTATTTGCAGAGCCCTTGAGTTATCTTCTGTAAAACTGTTTTTAAAAAACCATGAATTTGTCATTTCTATTGGAAAAGTTGGTTGACAGCAGTTCAGCTGCCATTATAGTTTCTCACATGATTTTACATCCATCTTTGTCAGGTTACCGGCTATGCAGTGGCAGTGTCTTATAAAAGCACAACATTTTTTTCTAGTGAAGCATAAAATACTATTAAAGTATCATGCATATGCGCTTATATATGCTTTGAGAATGCCTTAATCAATAAGTGTGCCATTTATGCAATGTCATTTTTAAATGGTGACAGGTTCCAATAGCCTGTGCTTTGCTTATTTTAAAAATGCTTTTGTCAGCATTATGAATCATTTCAATATTGTATAATAGTTTATTTTACATTATCTGGCCCCCTGCCAGTAACGTGTGAAGAGTCCCGAGGAAGGGGCAGTTGCAGCTTGTGTCTCCTGATTTATTCTTCCTCTCCTCCACCTCATCCCACTCCCCTCTCTGCTCAATGCACATGACAGAAAGGGGTGAAGGGAGCTGCATGAGTGTGGAAGAGAGGTGACTGACACAGGCACACACAGCCTGCAGCTGCCCTTCCCCTGGGACTCACCACACACTGCTGGCAAGGAACCAAATAATGTGTACTTAAACTTATATAAATTACTGACATGATTCAGAATGCTGACAAAGGAATTTTTGAAATCAGCATAGCATGGGCTATTGGAACCTGTCACCAGCTAAAAACGACATTCCTGGTGACAGGTTCTCTTTACATCCAATTTAAGAGCAGCAAAAGCAGATGCTGTGTACTGATGCTTCTATCCTATGTGATGTAAATTTAGCCTTCTATATATTAAAGTGGTCATAGTTTTCTCCCTGGCAGCCCCTACAAATCAGTAAGGAGGCAAAGAAGAATAAATCTAAATTTGATACATTGAAGATTCAACCATGATTAAAACATTATCTGCAGGGGAAAGATTGTCCCAACTCCTGTGTTGGCGCTTCTGTCCATGCCCTCTGAAACTATTGCAAAATACAAAAAAAACCTACTGCGCCACTTTCTACCCAGACTGAGGCACCTATCAGACTGCACTAACACTAACAAAAATAAGCTCCGGCACCAGCTCACCCTGAGCTGGTGCCCGGTATTTCCATCTGAAACCTGCCACTTCAAGTGGTAGGTTTCCTTTAAAGGCAAGTGATGAGGGCAGATACGAGCAATTCAATAACATATGGTCTGTTTGGATTGATCACCGGCATACCCCTGCCCTACGTGATTGGCTGACCTCACACGGCGACCTACATGAATCACAAGTGTAGGTGCGGGGCAGGAAACATCCTCTTTGTCCACCCCCTGCCACGTACATCTCCCTGCCCTCCCCCCACTGCTCCCTAAACCCCACTACCCTTTCATGTTCTGTCTCGTACCATTTTTGTAAATCACCTCCAAGTTTTTCAGCTACCCTTAACAGGTTAGACTGTCGTTTTGTTATTTGTTATTGTTTAAAAAGTTTACTTCTTGCTCCAAATGTGATGTTTACCACTTTATAAGTACACATATTCCGATAATCTAAGTGAACACACATATCTGAATTTTACAAGAAGGGTAATGTTTTACCATATGCTGTAATATTATGTGACAATCAATAAAGTTTGGTGTATTCCTTTAAATAGACAGTCTGGATATCCAGGAATATGAGGAAGAATTTATAATATACAATGGGGGCCCTTCTTAGAGCTAGATTGTGACAAAACTATTGCTGAATACAGTTTTGAACAATGTGATGGAAAAAGACTTCCCCTTAGGAATATTCTTCATTCTGCAGGGATAGGGAAGGTGTTTGCTTTCACATATAGTATAGCATCAATCTGTACCATAAGGACACTATGTCGTCTCATAGCTCGCCACTTGAAAAGCCGTTTATCATTGATCTCATTAATATTTCTTATTAGAAGCTGCTAATCTACCCTCCTGGATGTGACTCTCTGCAGATAGGTAAATGGCTACAACAATAACACCTGAATATGTACATGTATGAACTCCAAATCTACCATAGTGTGACACAAGAAGTATAGCAGAGCCACTGACACAATAATAAACATGTAAACAACGTAAACAACCTGCACCCGGCAGACAATACCAATAAACACTGCATTAGAAATGGATAATAGAAATTAATACGCTGAGTTTCTGTGCCACACACGAGCTGCTGTCACACCACAAAAATGCAAATGACAGCACTGCAAAGTGACGTCAGAAGCAAGTATGCCAATAGCAGTGCGTCACGTGTTGCATCAATCCTGCCATTTCTATCTATGTAAACCTGCACTAAACAATGAACCAAACCCGAGTGTTTGCAATATAAAGTAACCGTGAAATCTAAATAAATAGAATAAAACCCAAACACAAGACAGAGTCACTTCCATTACCACCTACATAGGACGAAGCTAGAAAAGATCAATTGTCATACACAGCGTATCTACAATACACAGACATTCACAGCCACAAGACCTCTGTTAGATCTATGACCACAGAAGACAAGTGCAATGATACAGCTCCCACATCACAAGCTGCCTGCGGAGCTGATAAATGATACTAGTGCTATATCTACATCATACACTCCCATACACATCATGTATACTGACTACACGTACCAGAGCTATATCTACATCATACACTCCCATACACATCATGTATACTGACTACACGTACCAGAGCTATATCTACATCATACACTCCCATACACATCACATGACTACACGTACCAGAGCTATATCTACATCATACACTCCCATACACATCATGTATACTGACTACACGTACCAGTGCTATATCTACATCATACACTCCCATACACATCATGTATACTGACTACACGTACCTGAGCTATATCTACATCATACACTCCCATACACATCATGTATACTGACTACATATACCAATACTATAACTTCATCATACACTCCTATACACAGCATGTTTACTAACTAGGTCTACATGTACCACTACTATACCTACATCATACAGTTCCATACACTGCATGTTTACCGAATACATGTACCAATGATATATCTACATCATACACTCCAATACACTTCATGTTTACTTAATACATGTACCAGAGCTATATGTACACCATACACTCCCATACACATCATGTTTACTAACTAGGTTTACATGTACTACTACTATACCTACATCATACACTCTAATACACTGTATGCTTACTGACTACATGTGCCATTACTTTATCTACTTCATACAATACTATACTCCTTATGTTTCCTGACTACTCGTACCAATACTATATCCACAACATACACCTCATGTTTACTGACTACATGTAGCATCATACATTCCCATACACCGCATGTTTACTAACTAGGTCTACATGTACTACTACTATGCCTACATCATACACTTCTATACACCACATGTAGTATACACCGCTACTTTACTCACTACATGTAACAATACTATACAATACTATAGTTACTAGATCTACATGTACCACTTCCATGTCTACATTATACACTCCTACCGACCTCATGAATACTGACCCGGTCTTCATGTATCAATAATGTATTTACATATTACAATCTTGTACACTGCAAGTTTACTGACTACATGTACCAATGCTATATATACATAATACACTCCTATACTCATCACGTTTACTGACTATGAGTACATGTATGAATACTATACCTACATCATACACATCATGTTTACTAACTACATGTATCTACATCATACACTCCCTTACACATCATGTTTACTAAGTGCATGTATTTACATCATACACTCCCTTACACATCATGTTTGCTAAGTGCATGTATTTACATCATACACTCCCATACACATCATGTTTACTAATTACGGTAGGTCTACATGTACTACTACTATACCTACATCATACACTCCCACGCACTGCAAGTACCAATACTTTATCTACGTCATACAATACTATAAGCATCATGTTTACTGAATATGAGAACAAGTATGAATACTACACCTAAATCATACACTCCCTTACACATCATGTTTACGACTACATGTACCAGAGATATATCTACATCATACACTCCCATACACATCAGGTTTACTAACTAGGTCTACGTGTACTACTACTATACCTAAATTATACACTCCAATACACTGCATGTACCATTACTTTATCTACGTCATGCAATACTATATTCATCATGTTTACTGACTATGAGAACATGCATGAATACCACAACTACATCATACACATAATGTTTTCTGACTACATGTACCAGAGCTATATGTACATCATACACTCTTATACTGACTAAGTCTTGTAAATGTATCAATTCTTCTTTGGACATTCTAGAAAACTGTCTGTTATGTAATTATTTGCTGAAGAACAGGTCACTTGATGACAGATATTGTAATTGTTATTATGATTATGTATAGGTCGGGTATACATTAGACATAGGTGCTGAGACTTTTTAACCAGATTGATACTTGGTGTCATATGCTTAGAAATATACTGGCACATAATATTGTTGCTGGGATCCATGGGATAAGATGTGTGTAGCACTTACTCCATGACCCTGGTGGTGCCCGGGAAAGTGCCATGTTATCCCCCCCTCATATTACAGTATGAAGCTGTTGGATACATTTTGTGACACCTGACAGAAGTGTGATGACATCTTGTGTATACTGCGGGACAGAGAGGCTGCGAGTCATTTCTCAAAGTTGCGGCGCTGTGTGACTTACCTCCGGGAAGATGAGCTTACGGATGCTTTCCGCTAGTGTGTGCAGGTAGACCCTGGTGCGGCTGCTCTTGCGCTGTGGCGGCTCCTCGCTCAGTATCCGCTGGCGGACCGTGGTGTCGGTGCAGATGGGTCCTGCGGCGGCGGTGGCGGGGGGCGCCTCCTCATCACCCTCCTCTGAGCCCTGGCTCTGTGTCAGCCTGGAGAAGGGACATTCTCCCGACAGCTTCAGCTCTTTGAGCTTGGTGCAGAACATAGCGGCGGCTCCTGCAGGTGCTGCGGACTAGCGGGAGCCGGAGCCCATGCCAGGCTCTGGGAAGGCTTCACATGAGCGGCGGCTGGAGTCTGGCGGCGGCGGGGCGGGGAGGGGGAGGCTCCGGGAGCTGCTGCAGCCACACACCCCCTCTGCACTTTCTCCTGGTGTCACAGCAATCCCTGTGACACACAGACTGGTGGCCTGGCATCACCCACCAGACCCCCCTGGCTTAGGGTTTCCTTATTCAACCTTCAATTCTCCACTTAGATTAGAAAATTCCATCACTTCAGCACCATTGAGCTTCTGTAGTATAAGTAACCTGTGTTGTGCTGTAAAGTCTGGGGAAGCTGGGTGATGGGATGGTAGTTATCATAACACATCCTCTAATGGTGCTTTCCATTCAGGATTCTAGGTATGCAAAGTGACCTATGTACCCCACTCCCCACCCCCCCCCATATGCGGGTGTATGGGCCTTTAAAAACAAATCCTCCAGGTGTCGGGTGGCTATAGACATATCCTCACTAACCTTCATTACAGCTTACTTGTACTGCAGTCTTAATGTGGGATTTACACCTTTCTATATTCAAAGGGAAACATGATCACCGAGGTTTTACCCACTAAACTACTATCCCTTCAGTTTAAAATGCTACCCCCGTGTGACTCCTCAGGTCATTTTACACCTGAGATGAATCAAGTTTAGTGGTTGCATGAGTAGGTCATAGTCATGGCCGGTTCTAGACAAAGTGAGGGCCTGGGCAAAAACTAAAATGGGGCCCCAAAATAAAACTATTTATGACAAGTTCACGAAGCCAAGCCCTCCCTTTAGTATGTAAAACAACTGTAATTGGGAGAATTTTTAATGGAGAATAGATGATAGGGAGATTTATGTGGCAGCATGGTGGCTCCGTGATTAGCATACAGCCTGCCGCCTGGTCAACATCTGCGAAGATTTTGTATTGTTCTCTCTGTTTCTGCGTGGGTTTCACTCCGGGTCCTCCGGTTTCCTCCTCACACTCCACCAAAAATTACTGAGTAGGTTGATTAGACTGTGAGTGCCCATTGGAGGGGACCGGATCTTTATGACTGAAAGCACGACACTTGCCACCATTTTCAAAATGATCAAAGATTTTTAGGACATAAGGCGCCTTCATGCAATTTGTTGATTCAAATAAAAACCATTTTTTTAAAAATACTGATTTGACTTTGACTGGCAACAAATTTGATCCAAACAGAAAAGGGTACCTTCACACTCTCCTAAATGTGAATACAGGACATGTGTGTAGAGTTCACAAATGGCCCTATTGATATGGTTCACATGACATAATCCACATAATATCCTAAAACGGATAATGAACTAGATATCTGCTGCTTTTCAGGCTAGGACCTTTTAGACAGTCACAACCTAGCAAAAATATATCAATAAAACAGAAAAAAAGAGTAAGGCGCCCTAAAAACCTAGAGAATTTTTGAAAGAACAACAGGCGATTCATTTGGCAAAACCATTCAAAAATTTCCTCTAAAATAGTAACAAATCCAGATACGTATATAAAGAAAATCTACTTTCCTAAACAGTAAGAGTGAGGAGATCCATACATACCCACACCAATATGTCACCAAAATATGCAGGACAAAGGGAACTGCAGAAAATTCACACAGTGTAAGCTGTCTGTTAGCCTGTACACAATGGTAACCCAAATAAACTAACTATTATCCATAAGACCCACTAATGAGATAATAAAAGTCACGCGTTTAGATGTCGCCATGTATTACCAATAAAACCCCTCCGCGCTTCATAGAATGATAGTGTACGTCATAACATGTGTAAACAATTGAGGATGATGGGAAATAAAAAACTTTATACCAGGACATGTGTGTGGTTTTAGGTGTTATATAACTTTATGGACAATGTTTCTGGTCGGTGTATAGTCACATTAGGCGACAGGATTGAATGTTCATCGTATCAGTCAATTTCCCACCAACGAAAAAAATACTATCACAAAATAAAAGGGAATAAAGAGAATGGGGTCCCCATTTTCACTTTTGTCGCCGTAAGTGTAGTAGTGTGCCTAAATTCCGGGTGCACTGTTTTCCAGAATTATCACATTGTTACAGAATAAGCACAACCCATCTGTGATAAGTATATTTCCTGCCTCTGTATAATCACTTGAACTTTAACACACGTTTAGGCGCAATTTTGGCGCAGTTTAAGCGTAATGTTAGATTCAGGCACTACATTGATCCTGCGACAGTTCCTCTCTGCTTCCCTCCCACATCCACAGATGAAAGATAACCTCACAGCAGACCCGGTGGTGGACACCCTGACCCCATGACGCCTCCGAGGGCTTCTCCTGGAGGGATCCCCAGTGTGGTCTCCTACTGCACCCCTGGTACATCTGCAACAGTATCCCTCTCAGAAACCTGTTGATACTGTGCGAATTGGGACATGGGGGACAATTGGGTCAGTACTATGTGCACATTCTGTAACGTTCTCTTTCTTCTTGCTTTGAGCTCGAGATTCTGCAGAATGTTTTTAAATAGAAGGTTGATGAAAGTGTAACTAGAGTCGCAGCTCCTGTCTGCAAGTAATCGAGACTGTATTATCTGTACTAGCGTGCTGACAGAGTATCTCCATTCTGTAATGATCTGTTTCTAGTGTCTGCAGTGTCTGGATAGCTTTTCGCTAAAACATGAGTCTTCTGCAAAGGGGTCAGTGTTTCTTCTCAGTAACGCCAGCTCCGGGCGCTGAGTTTTTTTGCGGCCCGTTTTTGCGCTAAATGAAAAGTCGCAAGTTGATATAATCATTATGCGCAATCAAAAACATCGGATTGCTAGGATAATGAGGAAAGGCTGGTTATTTTTTGCTGCACAGCTAGATTTAGTTCGCACAAATGGCACAAAAAGTATGGGCATCTTTTGCGCCTGAATTAAAAGGCGCAAAAAAAAAAACAACAGAAAAAAACGATTGATACATTGGGCCCAAAGGTGTGTTTAGAATGTGGCATAGAGAAGGTTAAAAACATGAATATTAGTTTTATATATCCCTTCTCAAAATGTAGTACTAGTAACATTAAGTGAATATTTCCATATCGGCTGAGTGTGCATCAGCTCCTGTGGGCAAGTAATACTCCCTGCAGCATGAGGCTACGAATGGAGGGGGACACTCAGCGTGCTTATCTCTGGTTATCGTGACTCATATGACCTCACTTCTTTTTTCCTATGAAAGAAGAGAGTCTCCTTCTTATATGAATCTAAATTTTGTTCTAAAATGCAGAAGAAAAAAAACGGAGATATTAACGTTAAAACTGCCCCGTGGAAGTGATGATATTTATATATAAAAATGGCACCTGATATTCTCACTTTAAACCTGATACTCTCCGGGGATCCAGCACCTAGAAACACAATTCAAGATTCATTTGAAGAAGAGAATTCTCCCCTTTCTCCCTGGGGGGCCCTGGCAATTGCACCTTGCCTACCCCATACGCCGGTCCCCTGGTATAGTGTCACTTCAGACCCCCCCCCCTGGGATTAGGGGGCCACGTCCTCTGGTGGCCTTGCCCCTCTAAGCCCCTGACCGTTGCCAACATGTCATGAATGTGGCATCGTGTGTAACTATTTTTCCTGCTTCTACAACCAGAAAATGGTGATTTCTCCCCTTTATCTTGGTTCTAAAGTACCAAGAAACAAGCTTAAGGGTTGTCCATTTACAGCAAATAATTTAAAATTGTTGTGTAACGAAAAAGTTTTGACTCACGCGAATTGTGGCGCTTAGTGACTGCGCGGACCCGAATCCTCGTTGCGACAAAACGACCTTTGGGATCGCGACTGACCGGGTAAGTAATCTGCCCCATTATATCCACTAAATTTTCTATGAGGGGAAGAGTGATACAGAAAGTACATAAAATCAATTATTACTGACATGCAAACCCTTATGTGTCCATATAAAGATAGAATCTACCTATTCCAGATCACACACAGATTTTGATTCGTGAACATACGCAGTTAAAAAAATAAGAAGGTAACTGGATCTTTAGCTGGCGCTTTATTTGAACTAAAGTATTTATCTGCCTGTGATCTCCGGTTTCTGTAACTCACAAAGCCATAAGCCGGTTTGATTGACAGATCCTTATCTTTAATATGACTCAACAAGCATGTTCTAGGTGCTCAACAGTAGTATTGGAGTGGACACTGACCCCTGCAACCATAATTTTGACTCCATCTCATGTTGAAAATTAGGTGAGAGAGGCGCATTTGCTTACTTTAGGGAGATTTTTTTTTATAGGTAAATGTGATGAGATTCACATAAAAACAGGGAATTCCTAGAAACGACATTCATTCTCTACCTGAGGGCGACTAAGTGTTTAGTTGAAGTAAAACCTGGTGAAAGTGTAACTACATTCAACCATTTGTTTTCTGTGGTGGATTACATATCCACCCTAAAGGAAACCTAGCCCCACGGATCTAACTATAAGGTGAATCCGGGGGCAGGTTCCTCTAATCTATATATATCCCACACAACACCCCCATCCAAGCAAGCACACAATAAAGTAAATCAACAAAATTGTGTCTTTTAAATTGCCCTAAAATTTATTATTATATCTCAAAGTAATGGTTAAAAAACCCCAATTAAAAAAAACATAAAACAACACAAAACTTATTCAGGCAGTTGGGAGAAATACTAGGAGGGCCAGTTTGTTTACTCAAATACATTTTTGCAATAATAGTAGGATGATAAACTCATCCAATCCTCAAAGACCCAATAGACCAAGTAACACTATATCAACATATACATCACCAAATCAATTTGAAAAGTAAGTCTAACAAGCATCAAATGAAAAACCTCGAGGGCAATAACCAATACCCACCAGACACATCTCTAATCTAAGTAGCAACTTTTTGGGGTTATCCTTTAGTTCCAAATTTGTATAATTTTTGATGCCACTATGCCAGATTTACTAAAGAGGACTACTGGGGCGGGAGGAGCCGGAAGCTGAGGCTGCACAGGCAACTACTCACGCCCCAACCTAAAGCCTTCCTTGTGTTACAACTACCAATCCAACTCTCGTTATGTGCAGTGAAGCAAAGAATAAAGTAGAAATAAGTGCTTTGGAAACACAGTGAAGAGTCGTGAACATACAAGCCGAAGAAAAATGCCCACACAACTGCATTTTTTTTCACACCAATTTCACGTAGTTTGGAATTTATTTCCCTGTTCCCGTACACAGCGGTGAATATTAAATACCATCACTATGAAGTGTTACGCAGAAAGAACAAGCCCTCACACACAGATTTTTCCCATTGTAAAAATTCAAAAATTTATGGATTTTGAGAGTGGGGCGTGAAATGAATGTCGAAAACAAGGGCCTGGTTAATTAAGTTGTCAAATTTTCCACATGAGAGGGGTTGGGTTGTTCAGGGCGCGCGAGCCCATGGCATTTGTCTTACTAGGCTTTATTTAAATCTTGTTTTAGCATACACAGATGCAGTTGGACAAATCCATCACAGAACAGTAAAAAAAGATAGATTTTAGCTTTAGTCACATTTTTTGCGTATAAGTCTATCTGTTGCATAAATTTAGGGGGTGTGGCCTCCAAAAAGGGGGATGTAGTAAGGCATCAAATATAATTGTGTCAAAAAATTATTGTTGGCACAAAAATTAAGGGTGGTGCAACACATTATGCACAAAAATAGACCAAGTAAATACTGAACTTGACAGGTCGTACTCTGGTGCAAGATTAATCATTAATTGATAAAATCGGAAACAGCACAAGGACTAGATAGTGTGCGCTAATTCGAAAACCGGCCCATCATTTGACACATTATACCTTCCCCCCAACGTATGGGGACAGATAATTATCAAGTCTGTCTAACAGAAGAGTTCTTAGTTGTGCCCATGCACCCAATTACAGCGTCAGCTTGCATTAAACCATTGCTCATAATAGTAAAAGGTGGAGGCGTAATTTGGTTGCCATGGGTAACTAGAGACATTCTTATTAGATCACAGGTATGCAAATTTATAGAGGTTTTGTAATATTTTTATACATTTACACAAATTGAAACCTCCTGCCACAAAAAAATTCTTCATTTTGCAATCTTCAATATTTTTTCACCTTCGGCGAAACAGAGTTGTGTTGGTAGTGTCGTTTTTTGTCGACTCTTGATGGTTTTCAAATGCTAACATTTGTTAAGGACGGCCTCTTGATAATTTTAATGATTTGTGGTTGTATTTTTTGATAATGGCCATTTTTAATTAGGGTGTCTCTTTTTCAGTACGGTTTTTAACACACGGGAAAAAAAACTTAATTAAGTTTGAATAGATCAGACAATTTGGGGACACGATACCTAACATGTTTTATGATTTACTGTTTATTTATATTTTCCATTCTAAAGGGAAAGGGGGGTGATTTAATTTTTATTTTTTATTTTATTTTTTTCTATTTTCAGACTCCCAATGGGACTTATACCCAGGTTGTAGTTAATTGATCCTACCATATGACTGTCATACTGACAGTATGGCAGTATATCGAGAATTTTACATCCTCGTATTACAATGTGCAATTGCTCATTGGTTTTGCTTGCAGTTTGCAATTAGTGGTTGGAGCATCCATCAAGGAACAGAAAAGCTCAGATATCTATGCAGAACAGGACTTAATAAGGAGAGAAGAATGTGTGTGTGTGACAGAACAGTGCAGGGTGACATGTAACAATAGTGATCCTCATTATAGTGTGGGATGCATGGACAGAAGGGTTTATTACAATGTGGCTGCAGGTGTAGGTTACATGGCTCTGAGGTTGGAAATCTGGAGGGACATGAGAATTATTTTTCAGTTGATGTGCATGTTATGCAGCTGAGGGACAGGAGGACGCCTCTACATGGACTGCATGTTAGAGGCTGAGGGGGACAGCGGGAAGCTGCATTACATGGGAATTGAATGTTTAGGAGCTTGGAGGTAAAGGAGAGGTGATGTTATTACATGGGGGCAGGTTCCTCTAATCTATATATATCCCAACACAACACCCCCATGCAAGAGCACACACATAAATTAAATCAACAAAATTGTGTCTTTATTGCAAAATTTATATTTATAATTCATCAAAGTACATGGTTAAAAAAACCCATTCAAAACAAACATATAAAAACAACACAAAACTTATTCAGGCAGTGTGGAAAATACTAGGAGGGCCAGTTGTAATCAATACATTTTACATAATAGGCGATGATGAAACTCATCAAATGCCTCAAAGACCCAATAGACCGAGTAACACTATATCAACATATAGACACCAATCATTGAAAGTATAGGTCTACGCGCATCAAATGAAAAACACCTCGAGGCAATACATCAATACCCACCAGACACCTCTAATCTATAGTAGCACTTTTTTGGGCTACCAGGTGCTGTGGCTATAGACATCTCCTCCTAACCTTATTACATCTACTTGTACTGCAGTCTTAATGTGGATTTATCTTTCCTATTACTTCAAAGGGAACATGTCACCAGGTTTTACCCCACTAAACTACTAATCCCTTCAGGTAAAATGCTACCCCAGTGTGACTCTTCTCATGTCATTTTCACACGAGATGAATCAAGTTTAGTGGTTGCATGAGTAGTGTCATAGTGTCACTTGAGAATCCTGGGATTAGGGGGCTCACTCTTCTGGTGGCCTCGCCCCTCTAAGCCCCTGACCTTGCCAACATGTCATGAAGGTGGCATCGTCGTGTAACTATTTTTCTGCTTCTACACCAGAAAACTGGGTGATTTCTCCCCTTTATCTTTGGTTCTAAAGTACCAAGAAACAAGCTTAAAGGGGATGTCCATTTACAGCAAATAATTTAAATTGTTTGTGTAACGAAAAGTTTTTGACGCACGTGAATTGTGGCGCATCGGCGCCGGCTTGCATGCGACAGAAATCGGGGTGCGTGCCGTCGGACAACCCGACGGCTTCGGACAAACCGCGGAATTTAAAAACGAAATTGTGTCACCAAGGTCGTGTCTGGATATTGGGGGCACGACCTTAGTGAATAGCGCTGGACCCGAATCCTCGTCGGACAACGCACCATGGAATCGCGACTGGACCGGGTAAGTAAATCTGCACCATTATATCCACTGGAAGTTTTCTATGAGGAAGTGATACAGAAAGTACATAACATCAATTATTTACTGACAGTGGCTAACCCCTTTAATGCGTCATATTAAAGATAAGAATCTCCTATTCCAGATCCCACACAGATTTTGATTCGCTGAACATACAAGCAGTTAAAAAAATAGAAGGGAACTGGATCTTTAGCTGGCGCTTTCATTTGAACTACAGTAAGTATTTATCTGCCTGTATCTCCGGTTCTGTAACTCACAAAGCCATAAGCCGGTTTGATCTGACAGATCCTTATCTTTAATATGACTCAACAAGCATGTTTCTAGGTGCTCAACAGTATTATGGAGTGACACTACCCCTGCAACCACTAAACTTGACTCATCTCATGTGAAAATTAGGTGAGAAGAGGCGCATTTGCCTTACTTTGAGGGAGGTTTTTTTTATAGGTAAATGTGTGAGATTTCACATAAAAGCAGGAATTCTAGAAAGGACATTTCATTCTCTACCTGAGGGGACTAGTAGTTTAGTGAAGTAAAACCTGGTGAAAGGTTTCCTTTAAAGCTACATTCACATTTTGTTTTCTGCTGGTGGATACATATCTCACCCTTAAAGGAAACCTAGCACCACGTAAAATACAAGCCCGAAAGAAAAAGGCACAACTCCATTTTTTCACCAATTTCACTGCATTTGGAATTTATTTCCTGCTTCCCAGTACACAGCGAGGAATATTAAATACCCTCACTATGAAGTGTTACGCAGAAAACAAGCCCTCACACAGATTTTTCCATGGAAAAATTCAAAAAGTTATGGATTTTTGAGAGTGGGGAGTGAAAAATGTAAATGTGAAAACAAAGGGCCTGGTCGTTAAAGGGTTTATCGTGACACCTCTTTTTAAGGCTTTATTTAAATCTTGTTTTTAGCATACAACAGATGCAATTGTGACAAATCCATCACAGAACAGTAAAAAAAGGATAGATTTTTAGCTTTACGTCACATTTTTATGGCATATAAGTCTTATCTGTTGCATACATTTAGGGGGTGTAGCCTCCAAAAAGGGGATGTAGTAAGGCGTCAAATAATTGTGTCAAAAAATTAATTTGTGCATCAAAAAATTAAGGTGGTGCACACAATATGGCACAAAGTAAAATAAGAACTTGACAGTCGTACTCTGTGCAAGAATTATCATTAGATTGATAAATCTGGAACAGCACAAGGACTAGTGTGCGCTAATTAGAACCGGTCCATCATTTGACACATTGATACTTCCCGCAGTATGGAGCAGATTTATCAAGCTGTCTAAAAGTAAGAATGTTCTTAGTTGCCCATGGCAACCAATTACAGCTCAGCTTTCATTCAACCATTGCTCATGAATAGTAAAAGGTGAGCTGTAATTGGTTGCCATGGGTAACTAAGAACATTCTTATTAGATCACAGGGATAGCAAATTTATAGAGGTTTTCTAATATTTTTATACATTTTCAAAAATTGAAACCTCCTGCACAAAAAATTCTTCATTTTGCAATCTTCAATACTTTTTCACACTTCGGTGAACAGAGTTGTGTGTAGTGTCGTTTTTTGTGACTCTTGATGGCGTTTTCAATGCTACCATTTTAAGGACTTTGCCTCTTGATAATTTTAATTGAATTTGTTGTATTTTTGAAAATGGCATTTTTAAATTAGGGTGCTCTTTTCTGTTACGGGTTTAAACACCGGGAAAAAAAACTTAATTATATTTTGATAGATCAGACATTTTGGGAAACGGCGATACCTAACATGTTTATGATTTTTACTGTTTATTTATATTTATCAGTTCTAGGGAAAGGGGGGTGATTTTAATTTTTAGTTTTTATTTAATTTTTTTTCTATTTTTCAGACTTCCAATGGGACTTTAACCCTAGGTTGTCTAATTGATCCTACCATATACTGTCATACTACAGTATGGCAGTATATCGAGATTTTACACATCACGTATTACAATGTGCAAATTACTAATTGGTTGCTTGCAGTTGCTTGCATATTAGGGTTGGAGCCATCATCAAGGAACAGAAAAGCATCAGATATCTATGCAGACAGGACAGTTAATTAAGGAGAGAAGCAAATGTGTGTGAGGCAGAACAGTGCAGGGGAATGAACAATAGTGATCTCATTTATTGGGGATGCATGGACAGAAGGTGTATTTACATGGGGCTGCAGGGATGTAGTTACATGGCTCTGAGGTTGGAAATCTGGAGGGACATGAGAAATGTATTTTCATGTGATGGCATGTTAGGCAGCTGGAGGGACAGGAGGGACGCATCTACATGGAACTGCATGTTAGGAGGCTGCAGGGACAGGGGAGCTGCATTTACATGGGAATGAATGTTAGGAAGCTTGGGGTAAAGGAGAGGTGTATGTTATTTACATGGGACTATACTCAAAGGAATGAAGTAGTGCCTTAAAGCGTATGTTGGGCAGGTGATTTTTTTTTTAACTTTCCTTGTCGGTGGATTTAAAGGAGTTGTGACAATGGTGACAATGAGTTTTGTTGTATTTATTTATTTTGTTGCATTCATTATTTATAGCAATATGGGCATTGCCAGCAGCATTAAAAGAGTTAACTCTGGTGATTAGTGCCAGCATGGATCACAGGTGTTATTTATGGGGGTTTGGATATGGGTTTGGTACCTGGACCCAAACAGATTTGGGTTCGGCTCATCACTAATCCTGACTACCCAGGATGCAAAAATGTACGGTTTAATGTCACAGGACTAGAATGTTAAAGCAAATCTACCACTAAGATAAAGCAAAATTAAAGTACACACATTCACCTATTGGCCTCTTCACCTTGATCCCCGCGCTGGTCTCCTTTAACCCCTTATCACCAGCGTTTATTTTCAGCTTAATTACCAGACTGGATTTTTTTCGAATCTAACATATCCAGGTGATTTTGAGAATGGTTTCTAGAGACACATTAGTTTTTTGTTTCATTCAGAAAAAAAAAAAAAATTTGGCAAGGTTTTGGAAAAATTCTTCATTTTCAAAGTTTTATATGTTCTTCTTTCTAGACAGTTAGTTTAAATACCCAAAAAGTTGATAACTAACATTTTCGGAATGTCTGCTTAGTGTTGGAATTATATTTTATGCATCCTCTTATTTTTCTAGGATGTTATGAGGCGCAGAACTTTAGGTACAATTTTTCTAATTTTCGGGAAAATCGCCAAAACTCACATTTTGAGGGACAGCTCAGCTTCCAAGTGAATTTGAAAGACCTAAATAATAGTAAAAAACCCATAAATTGTGTTTCACAGGGTGTTGAAACAAAAGTGTGATTTAGTATTTTTGGAAAATACTTTTATTTAGGCCAAAAATGACACTTTTATAATGAATAAAATAAGTTTGATGCCCAATTTCTCCCGAGTGTACTGATACCCCATATGTGGTGGTAAATAGAAGCTGCGCTATTCACAGCAGATTTGTATTGTTACAATGTCCAGGCTATAAAATGTTTATTCTTTGGTTAATGTGAACATATGAGGGCTTATTATTTGCGGGATGAGATACAATGTATAGATAATTCATTTTGGGGGGTCTTAAGCTTATTCATAAGATTTTATTAACTATTTCATGGGGGACACAAACAAAATCATCAATTGGCAACAGTGACTCAAATCGCCACCCGTTACAACCATGGTCGGCAGAGAAGCATCTCTGAACACACACTACGTCGAACTTTGAGGCAGATGGGCTACAACAGCAGAAGACCACACTGGGTGCCACTCCTTTCAGCTAAGAACAGGAAACTGAGGCTACAATTTCTCATCGAAATTGGACAAGAAGATTGGAAAAACCGTTGCCTGGTCTGATGAGTCTCGATTTCTGCTGCGACTTCGAAGGTAGGGTCAGAATTTGGCGTCAACAACATGAAAGCTGAATCCATCCTGCCTGTATCAACGGTTCAGGCTGGTGGTGTGGGTGTCATGGTGTGGGGAATATTTTCTTGGCACTCTTTGGGCCCCTTGGTACCAATTGAGCACCGTTGTAATTCCACAGCCTACCTGAGTATTGTTGCTGACCATGTCCATCCCTTTATGACCACAATTTACCCAACATCTGATGGCTACTTTCAGCAGGATAATGCGCCATGTCATAAAGCTGGAATCATCTCAGACTGGTTTCTTGAACATGACAATGAGTTCACTGTACTCAAATGGCCTCCACAGTCACCAGATCTCAATCCAATAGAGCATCTTTGGGATGTGGTGGAACGGGAGATTGGCATCATGGATGTGCAGCCGACAAATCTGCGGCAAATGTGTGATGCCATCATGTCAATATGGACCAAAATCTCTGAGGAATGCTTCCAGCACCTTGTTGAATCTATGCCACGAAGAATTGAGGCAGTTCTGAAGGCAAAAGGGGGTCCAACCCGTTACTAGCATGGTGTACCTAATAAAGTGGCCGGTGAGTGTAGATCGCTATTGGTCTGCCAGTCCTGTTCCCTACAAAGTGTCTGTTGTGAGAAATATGTAACATTATCCATGATTCCAAATTGAATGGGTCCTTGGTATTTCCCTGTTACCTTGCACATAGGTCCAGCCATCAAGTTTATAATACCAGTTTCACACTGTCGTGTTCAGTCAAGGAATCCTAAAACAACAGCGCCAAACTAATCACGGTCAGATTTAGTTTGATTCTTAGTAGCACTACTATTTATAATAAACTACATCTACTGTTTACGTTTAGTTTGTAACTTGGGGTAGTAAAGTTTGGAGTGGAGATTTCTGGCAACCTTCTCATATGAATTGCTTTTAGAATTTATGTGTCAGGTATGGACTACATGCAGAATGCCAGATTGCTGATTCAGGGAAACCCCACGTTACATATAAGGTTCTGTAGGTTTTTTCTTAATCTGAAATTATATATAAGTCAGAACTGGTATATTTTGTAAGTATAACTCAAGACAAAGTATTTTTTGGTCCCTAAGACATATAGATTTAAAAATAAATTGGGTTGTAATAAAAACAAGCATTAACAATACTTTATTGCAGACAAATTCGATAACTCCTACAGTTGATAATTGCAGCGTGGAGCTCAGTAAATTATCAGCATCTAGAGAGCTTCAACAGAGGTCACAGTGGAGAGAGAGGTCCATCTGTAACTGGGGGTCATCTGTATGTTGGGTGTCCTTAAGTTGGGGACCAACTGTATTAAAGGACATCTACTATCTACCATCAGTTTAGTGATAGCAATAAATGATCAGTTTAGTAGATGTGTCCTAGAATAATGTATTTATTTCATTACAACTCATATATCCCGCAACCACGGAAATGTAGAGTTATAAAAGTTATGCTAATCACCCTGGGGTGTTCAGGCTACATCACCCGAGTGCCTCAGAGAGCCTAGTATTTTAGGGGGGTGTGTGCATACATTATAATACGAGGCTCCCTGAGGTGCACAGGTGACATAGCCTGAGCATGAGTGATAATAAGAGGAACATCCAACTTCTTACTAAAATGGTTTACATTGAATGATACCAATAACAATACATCTTTATTTAATATATAGTTAAGTGTCAGAATTAATAAATCATAAGTTAAATTGCATGAAAGGAAAATGTGAGGCTTAGTATAAAAATATTTTTCATTAATTAAGCTTTTTCACAGTAGGTAAAGCATTGGAGATGTCAGAGAAAGGGTCACGTCAGTGTAATACACTGCTGAATGTCAGAAGGAAAGCCTTTGCCAAGTGGGAGAACAAAGAAATTAAAACGCCATTTTCTTTAAATTTTCATGGTAGGAGGGCAGCATTAAAGGGGTATTCTGGGAATATGAACATCTGATACAAAAACCCATGATGCAAAAAATAAATGAATACAGGCGGTCCCCTACTTACATACGACCCCTAGTTACAAACTGACCTCTGGATATTGGTAACTTATTGTGCTTTAGTCCTAGGCTACAATGATCAGCTGTAATAGTTATCAAAGTGTATAACAAAACTCAATGTCATTAGTCACAAATGATTCACAAACTGTTCTGGAATTTCTAACGTTATCACCAAGATGGCCGCCACTTGAAACTACAGGTCCCATGAACCTTTAGTTCTCAGTAACTACTCCTACCTCTTGTGCTCTGCTCCCAGTGATGATGTAACTATCTTGCAAGACTTTCTTGCTCTGTTACCATAGCAATGATGTGTAACTGCCACCCCTGCACATCACCACAACACTGGCCATACTAGTGGTGATCATATGACCTGCCCAGGCAGGTGCAGGACATGTGATGTGTACATGTGACCAGCGACCATCTTCTGTCCTGTGTCTGCTCCACACAGAGGAAATCAATGGACTGATTAAAGGGCCAGTAGCATTTTAATTCTTCATTACAGTCCACAGCATTTTCTGCTAAGGGGAGCAAAATTTAAATTAACAACTAATTACATATTAGCTTATATTTTAAGGTCCCATTTGTATATCAATTATGCTGATTCCTGGAATACCCCTTTAACTATTTAGGGCAGAGCTAGAGTGTTTGGCAGATTAATTAGATTACATTACATTTCATTACTGCACACTTTAAGTACAAGTAAATTCTTCTCATTAGGTACATTGGTGTGTGTTTGACATAGAAAAGTGGCTAAAGAATTGCTCATTTTAAAATCAGTATTCCAGTGTTTGTACTAGAGGAATAACAATGTCTTCTCTCATTTCATAGCAGCTCTCATTCCTGCAGTTTTTGTCTCTAGTTTGCATTCCCTTGGATGTAGATGTAACTGTTGTAACTCACTGCACCCGATCCACTCTGACACCTCTATTAGATTCTGTCCTTCTTGTTATTAAATTGAATTCAACAGAAATTTCAAAAAGAGGATTAGATAGAAGATTTATTACAGATCCTGAAATTGTGTACCCAAACTTGGCGATCTTCAGCCTGAAAGGGTTCGGTCATGCCAAGTCACCAATGAATTTTTAGACACTAAAGTTATCTCTTGTCATCCTTAGTCACTTACACACTTAACGCTTATCCCTATGGTTGACACATTGAAGACGTGCATGCTGCCATTTTCCTTATGCTCGTTGCTTATAGATAAATCAGGCTGGATCTCAGAATAGGAAGCAGACAGCAGCATAATATCATTATAATATCATTGGAATTGGAATTGTTGTCAAAGGCTCTCTCCAGCTAGAGATTTTTGGCCAGGTAACTTTAGAGTTACGATTTAAATTCAGCCCAGAACCTGCTCCTCTATTACCAGATGTCCTTCAAAGTTCTTCTGATGGGCCACTGTAACACAACCCCAAAAGGCCACCGTAAAAACCAATGGAGCAGTAGCATTTGCGTGTCTGGAAATTATTGGTAAAAAGAAAAACTTAGTGAATTGAGTAAATATGTTGTGCAAAGTGAGGCCATATTTACAAATCAGTATTCTTGTCAATAGTTTACAATCCAGGATTGGATCCTACAGAGACAGATTTGAAAATATTTTGTGTTTTGGCCGCTCTTGGTTTTGGCTCCAATATACTAATACAACATGGTGAGCATAGTCTTGCCATGTGAAGCCGGCTTTATATGTAGAAAAGTACCAGATGCATAACCCAGCATCAGCCTTTGTTATGAATCTTGTTCAGTTTTAGACTGTCTAGTTTTTCACTTGTGCAAAATAAATGAAGCACCACTGAATATTTTTGTTATAAGCAAGAAAATATGACACAAGTGCGTTTGAAAAACTGTGAATTTTTTTCTGTGAAAAATTTTACAATCTATGATATTGTTGTAAACAGGCATAAAGGTTTTCTCAGTGACCATTGTATTACTTTACTTACATCAAAGGCAAACTTTCCAGCATAAAAGCAGAGTGCAAAACCCTCTCTATAAATATTTTATTTTTTGAAATACCTATGTTAACAATTCCCGGTTATGCTAACACTATTCAATCATGTCAGAGAGTCAGTCATGACAGTATTTGCCCTCTGTTGTGGAGACAACGCACTATTTCAAATAAATAATTTGCAGGATCCAAATGTGAACAGCTATTTATAATTGTGGAGTTGTTGTAAATCTCTGAGGTAAGATTTGTCCTCTTGGCTTGGATATTAATAACAGAACAGAAATGTTCATTGTGATAAAATGTGACTGAGCACTAAGTACTAGAGCTTCACTCTACAGCAGGGGTGCGCAACCTTTTTTGGTCCGAGGGCCGCATTGTCATACTGCTACCCTTCAGGCGGCTGCAATATTAACCAAAACCCTTGATGCGCCAAAAAAACATAGTACAGGCCAAATTCCTCCCCAGAAACCACTATTGCATAGTACTGTATTAGTACAAGAAGTAACATAGACCCCAGATCAGACTACAATACATCGCATACACAAGACAAAAATAATGATGATGGATATTGTCTGAACCCATGCAGCAGGTTCCATATACACTTGTGTATAAGCCGAGTTTTTCAGCACAAAAAATGTGCTGAAAAATCTCACCTTGGCTTATACACGAGTCAATAAAAAAAAACTTACATACTCACCTTCCGGCACCCTTGATGCTCGGTGTGGCTCCTCTTCTGTCTTCTCCGCGATGCTACGGACCCTGCGGCTCCTCTTCTGTCTTCCGCTTGCTGTAATGCACATGTCCGCGTCTCTGCCGGCTATTACAGCACACAGAAGAGGAACCACAGAGCATCGTGGAAAAGACAGCCACGCCGAGCATCGGGAGCCACGCTGAACATTGGAACCACCCTGAAGTGAGAATGTAAGTTTATTTTTTAAGTACTGGGCAAACTGGGGACTGGGTGGCTTATAAAGGGGACTGGCTACTAATGGGGGCCGGTCACTAAAGAGGGCTGGCTACTAAAGGGGGCTGGCTGGCTATATACTAAAGGGGGCTAGCTGTATACTACTGGTGGCTTGCTGGCTGTATACTACAGGGGGCTGGCTAGCTATATACTAAACGGGCTGGCTGTATACTACCGGGGGTCTGTGACCAATGTATTTCTCACCCTCGGGTTATACTCGAGTCAATAGGTTTTCCCAGTTTTTGGTGTTAAAATTAGGGGTCTCGGCTTATACTCAGGCCAGCTAATGCTTGAGTATATACGGTAATAATCATGAATAACTGGCTGCACACAGCCAGCCAGGTATTCATACTTATTATCTGATCTGTTGCACAAGAAGATGCCTTTTTGCTGCCTGAGGGGAAAAGATATAACTACTATTATACTGCCCCCTATGTACAAGAATATAACTACTATAATACCGCCCCTTGTACATGAATATAACTACTATCATGCGGCTAGATCTATAGATCTATTCACGCCCACTTGACTTGGAGGTGTGGAAAAGGGGTAAATA
>CM033641.1:65445523-65603497 GCA_019512145.1 Engystomops pustulosus | reverse complement strand
AATAACTGGCTGCACACAGCCAGCCAGGTATTCATACTTATTATCTGTTGCACCAAGAAGATTGCCTTTTTGCTGCCTGAGGGGAAAAGAATATAACTACTATTATACTGCCCCCTATGTACAAGAATATAACTACTATAATACCGCCCCTTGTACATGAATATAACTACTATCATGCGGCTAATCTATAGATCTATTCACGCCCACTTGACTTGGAGGTGTGGAAAAGGGGTAAATACCCTTGTGTACATAGGGGGCAGTATAATAGTAGTTATATTCTTTTCCCCCTCAGGCTGCACACAAAAAGGCAAGAATCTTCTTGGTGCACAGATATAATTATGAATACCTGGCTGGCTGTGTGCAGCCAGTTATTCATGATTATTACCGTATATACTCAAGCATTAGCTGGCCTGTGGATAAGCTGAGACCCCTAATTTTAACACCAAAACTGGGAAACCCTATTGACTCGAGTATAACCCGAGGGTGAGAACTACATTGGTCACAGACACCCTGTATATACAGCCACCCGTTTAGTAATATAGCTAGCCGCCCCCTGTAGTATACAGCCACAAGCCACCAGTATATCTGCTAGCCCCCTTTAGTATATAGCCAGCCAGCCTCCTTAGTAGCCAGCCCTCTTTAGTGACCGGCCCCCTTTAGTAGTCCAGTCCCCTTTATAAGCCACCCAGTCCCCTTTGCCCAGTACTTAAAAAATAAACTTACATTCTCACTTCAGGTGTGGTTCCAATGTTCAGCGTGGCTCCCGATGCTCTGGCGTGGCTGTCTTTTTCACGATGCTTGTGGTTCCTCTTCTTCTGTCTGCTGTAATACCGGCAGAGACGTGGACATTGCCCTGCCGGCCGGTGATACGAATGATGCATTACAGCAAGCGGACGAAGAGGGAGCCGCAGGGTCTGGAGCATCGCGGAGAGACGAAGAGGAGCTACAAACACGAGCATCAAGGGCGCTGAAGGTGAGTTATTAAGTTTTTTTTTATTGACCGTTCAAGCCAAGGTGAGATTTTTCAGCAATTTTTTGTGCTGAAAAACTCGGCTTTCCACAAGTGTATGATGAACCTGCTCATGGGGTTCAGACAATTATCCATGTCATCCATATTTTTGTCTTGTGTATGCGATTATTGTAGTCTATCTGGGGTCTATGTTACTTCTTGTACTATACGTACTATGCCAATAGTGGTTTATGGGAGGAATTTGTGCCTGTACTATGTTTTTTTTTGGCGCATCAAGGGTTTTGGTTAATATTGCAACCGCCTGAAGGTGCGCATATGACAATGCGTCGCCTCGGACAAAAAGTGTGTGCACCCCTGCTGTAGAGTGAAGCTGCTAGTACTTAGTGCTCAGTCCATTTTATCACAATGAACATTTCCGTCTGTTATTAATAATCCAAGCCAAAGACAAATCTACCCTCAGAGATTTACCAACAACTCCACAATTTATAATAGCTGTTCACATTTGGATCCTGCAATTATTTATTTGAAATAGTGCGTTGTCCCACAACAGAGGGGCAAATCTGTCATGACTGACTCTCTGACATATTAATAGTGTTCAATAACCGGGAATTGTTAACATAGGTATTTCAAAAATAAAATTTTAGAGAGGGTTTTGCACTCTGCTTTTATGCTGGAAAGTTTGCCTTTGATGTAAGTAAAGTAATACAATGGTCACTGAGAAAACCTTTGCCTGTTTACAACAATATCATAGATTGTAAAATTTTTCACAGAAAAAAATTCACAGTTTTTCAAATGCACTTGTGTCATATTTCTTGCTTATAATAGAAATATTCAGTGGTGCTTCATTTATTTTGCACAAGTGAAAAACTAGACAGTCTAAACTGAACAAGATTCATAACAAAGGCTGATGCGAGGTTATGCATCTGGTACTTTTGTCTACATAAAGCCGGCTTCACATGGCAATCTATGCTCACTATTTGTATCAGTATATTGAGCCAAAACCAAGAGCGGCCAAAACACACAAATATTTTTCAATCTGTCTCTGTAGGATCCAATCCTGGATTGTAAACTATTGACAAGATACTGATTTGTATATGGCCTCACTTTGCACACCATATTTCTCAATTCACTAAGTTTTTCTTTTTCCAATAATTGTCCACACGCAAATGCTACTCGCTCCATTGGTTTTAACGTGGCCTTTTGGGGTTGTGATACAGTGGCCCATCAGAAGAACTTTGAAGGACTCTTGGTCATAGAGGAGCAGTTCTGGGCTGAATTTAAATCGTAACTCTACAGTTACCTGCCAAAAATCTCTAGCTGGAGAGAGCCTTTGACACAATTCCAATTCCAAGATATTATAGATTTATGGCTGCTGTCTGCTTCCTATCCTGAGATCCAGCTGATTTATCTATAAGCAACGAGCCAGAAGGAAAATGGCGCATGCACGTCTTCAATGTGTCAACCATGGGGATAGCGTTAAGTTTGTAAGTGACTAAGGATGAAAGAGATAACTTAGTGTCAAAATTTCATTGGTGACTTGGCAATGACCGCGAACCCTTTCAGGCGAAGATCGCCAAGTTTGGGTACACAATTTCAGGATCTGTAATAAATCTTCTATCTAATCCTCTTTTGAATTTCTGTGAATTCAATTTAATAACAAGAAGGACAGAATTAATAGAGGTGTCAGAGTGATCGGGTGTGAGTTACAGCAGTTACAATCTACATCCTAATCAAGGGAATGCAAACTAAGACAAGAACTCAGGAATGGAGCTGCTACGAAATGAGAGAAACATTGTGTCTCCTCATGTACAAACACTTGGATACTGATTTTAATGAGCATTCTTTTAGCCCCTTTTCTATGTCAAAACACACACCAATGTCCTAATGAGAAGAATTTACTTGTACTTCAGTGTGCATATGAAATGTATGTAATCTATTAAATCTGCCAAACACTCTAGCCCTAAATAGTTAAAGGGGTATTCCAGGAATCAGCATAATTGTATACCAATGGGCCCTTAAAATATAGCTAATATTATATTGTTATTTTTTAAATTTTTGCTCCCCTTAGCATAAAAATGCTGTGGACTGTAATAAGAATTAAAATGCTACTGGCCCTTTAATTCAGTCCATTGATTTCCTCTGTGTGAGCAGACACAGGACAGAAGATGGCCGCTGGGTCACATGTACACATCACATGTCCTGCACCTGCCTGGGCAGGTCATAATGAATCACCCACGTTTGGGCTGTAGTTGATTAGTTCCAGGGCATCCAGTATGGCCAGTGTTGTGGTGATGTGCAGGGTGGCAGTTACACACATCATTGCTATGGTAACAGAGCAAGAATGTTCTGCAAGATAGTTTACTCATCACTGGGCAGAGCACAAGAGGTAAGGATAGTTACTGAGAACTAAGGTTCATGGGACCTGTATTTCAAGTGGCTGCCATCTTGGTGATAACGTTAGAAATTCCAGACGATTTGTGAATCATTTGTGACTAATGACATTGAGTTTTGTTATATACTTTGATAACTATTACAGCGGATCATTGTAGCCTACACTAAAGCACAATAAGTTACCAATATCCAGAGGTCCGTTTGTAACGTAGGGGTCGTATGTAAGTCGAGTGTTCTTAAGTGGGGACCACCTGTATTCATTTATTTTTTTGCATCATGGGTTTTTTGTATCGATGTTCATATTCCCAGAATCCCCTTTAATGCTGCCCTCCTACCATGAATTTAAATGAAAAATGGCGTTTTAATTTCTTTGTTTCCCCCACTTGGCACAAGGCTTTCCTTCTGACATCAGCAGTGTATTACCTGACGTGACCCTTTCTTGACATCTCCATGTTTTACCACTTGAAAAAAGCTTACTTAATGAAAAATATTTTTATACTAAGCCTCACATTTTCCTTTCTGCATTTAACTTATGATTTCTTAATTCTGACACTTAACTAATATTAAATAAAGATGTATGTTATTGGTATCATTCAATGTAAACCATTTTAGTAGTAAAAGTTGGATGTTCCTCTTATTATCACTCATGCTCAGCTATGCCCGTGCACCTCAGGAGCCTCGTATTATAATGTATGCACACCCCCCCCCCCTAAAATAACTAGGCTCTCTGAGGCACTCGGTGATGTAGCCTGAAACCCAACGGTGATTAGTAGAGATAGCGAGCACTAAATGCTCGGGTCTACTCGTTCTTCGGACGAAACTTTCCCGATGCTCGGTGCTCTTCGAGTAACGAGCCCCATTGAATATAACTACTATAATACCGCCCCTTATGTACATGAATATAACTACCATCATGCGGCTAGATCTATAGATCTATTCACGCCCACTTGACTTGGAGGTGTGGAAAAGGGGTAAATAGTAACAATTACTAGTGGTTGGCAGGTAGTTGGTATTGTTTCAGGGTATTGTTGTAAGCCCAAAAAACGCCTCTCAGCCCTGAAAAATCTCCCTCAATAAGTCAATACTAAGTCAATACTGTTATAAAGTATAGAGGTGATGCAGATGAAATAATGAAGTGATTCTGGTACTGCAAATGGAAAACTAGGGCTTACTAGGGCTGAATCTGAATGGTTGTGCTGGTGCTACTTATGAAGTAAGATCATGATGGCATTTTCTGGGCTTGCAGGATTTCCTGGACCAAATCTCGAATGACTGAAACTAAACTTTGACCCGGGTGCAGCCAGGCCTGGCGCCAGCACCCAGCTAACCCGGGCAAGTGCCGGGACCTCGGGGTACTGGAGGGGCCCACTCGGGCATCTGCTCCGCTGCCCGGGAGGTTCCTTCCCTCTCTCATCGCGATCTGTGTCCGGAGGAGGGGAGAGAGACATAACAGGGGCCAGCGAAGGGGGAGAACATGGAGGGCTGTGTGGGGACATTACTTACTGGGGGGCTGTGTGTATGCAGGAGGAGGGGGCAGTGTGTATACAGGAGGAGGGGGAGCTGTGTGTATACAGGAGGAGGAGCTGTGTGTATACAGGAGAGGGGAGCTTGTGATACAGGAGGGGAGCTGTGTGTATACAGGTAGAGGGGGGAGCTGTGTGTATACAGGAGGAGGGGGAAGTGTGTATAAAGGGGTGGGGGAGTCAGTGTGTATACAGGAGGAGGGGGGCATTGTGTGTATACAGGAGGAGGGGGTCAGTGTGTATACAGGAGGAGGGGGGGTCAGTGTGTATACAGGAGGAGGGGGGGTCAGTGTGTATACAGGAGGAGGGGGTCAGTGTGTATACAGGAGGAGGGGGGTCAGTGTGTATACAGAGGAGGGGGGGTCAGTGTGTATAAAGGAGGAGGGCAGTGTGTATACAGGGGGAGGCGATGGCAGTGTGTATACAGGGGTGGGGGGGTCGTGGTGTAAACAAGAGGGGGGGGGGATGTGTACATGGGGATGAGGGGCCGTGTGTCCACGCGGCTGGGGGGAGGCAGTGTGACTACTGGAGGGCGGCCCATAAAGGGGCCCACTAGAGCTCTGTCGCCCAGGGGCCCACTAAAACCTGGAGCCAGCCCTGGGTGCAGCATATAAATTTCATTAGGAGGTGCCGTATATAAATTCAGAATTACGGGGCTTGTTTATGAATAAGTTAAAGTTCTACTGTATACAAATCGGGCTGTCACTGTATATAAGATAAATAATTTGCCGGTTTCTGGATATAATTAAAGAGGACAGCAAATATAATAATATTTAATTCTAAAATATGAAGCTCCCATATTCTATAACATACAACCCTCTTATATAATATGTAGCCCCTTATTATATGATATACAGCCCTCCTTATATTATATACATCCCCCATTATTATTTTATACACAGCCCCCATTATTATATTATGTACAGCCCCCTTATTCTATAATATGCAGCCTGTGTAGAATAATATACAGCCCTCTTTTTATATAATATATAGCCTCTTGTATTATTTACAGCCCCCTTATTTTATCATATACAGCCCCCTTTTTTATATACAGCCTCTCTTTTTCTATTACGTACAGCCCCCTTTTTAATTTATACCGCCCCCTGTTTTCTAAGATATACAGCCTCCTTTTTATAAAAATAATAAAGCAATTACTCACCTCGACTCCAGTCACGCTCCCCCACCGCCACTTGCGTCCTCACATCATCGCATACTGCCTGAGTCCTTCAGAGCAACAGAACAGCACAGACAGTAGGAGGATCTGTGCCGCTCTGTACATCATTCGCATCTGTCTCTTATCAATATGGCCCCAAATTTTGCCGCCTCCCTCAGGGCTCAGGCATATTCCACCTGAGGCAAAATATATGCCATTTTCCAGGACAATTTGAGAAAAATTGGTTCAAACTGAATAGTTTCAGACTTGAACCATATTGTTTGCTGGATTCACTCATCTCTTATCAAAAGATGCCTAGATTTGCCCTTTGTCAATTAAACTTAGTTCCATAAAAAGGATTGTTTAACCCCTTAAGGACGCAAGGTTTTTCCGCTCATTTCTCGCTCTACAACTTCAAAAATCCATAACTTTTCATTTTTACGTGTACAGACCTGTGTGAGGGCTTCTTTTGTGCGTAACAAATTTTACTTTCCCATAAGGTTATTTATTTTAACATGCCGTGTACTGCGAAGCTCAAAAAAAATTTGGTAATCACCCGCATCGCACCAACCAAAGAATAAGTAGGTGTGTTATTTGAGTGCAGAGTGAAGTCAAAAAAACTGAGCCCAAAGACATTTCATTTTCCACATTTGAGAATTTTTTTGATCTTCGCAGTACACGGCATGTTAAATAATAACTTACGGGAAAGTAAAATTTGTTACGCACAAAATAGCGCCTCAAACAGGCTCGTACACTGTAAAAATGAAAAGTTTGGATTTTTGAAGTGGTAGAGCGAGAAATGAGCGAAAAAAACACCCTGTGTTTCCTTAACCCCTAGGCGCACCCTGACGTTTATAATCACTATACGACGTCCCCTGGGCTAGATGGCTTAGTAGCCAAACCGGACTCGTATACGTCTAGCTTTCTGGTACCGGGCTCACGAACCGGAGCCGGTACCATAAGCACGGCTGTCCGCTGTCTCTCACAGCTGACATACCCCGTCTGTAACAAACACCAATAACCCGCTATCGTAGGCCCGGCTCCGATCGCGGGTGTTACCCCTTTAAAAACCACTCCGCGGTCAAGCATGACTCGGCGTGTAAGGGTGTTCCTGCTTGAGATCCCGCACCCCCGTGCCGCATTAACCGGGGGATCCGTCCGCTTCCGGGGCAGCTCCCGAGGATGGCATGTGCCCCGGAGCTGCCGGTCTCCATTGCAGCCAACTACCCCCTTCCGGTCTGGCTGTAAACTATGAGCAGTGCGCAAGCTTCTCAGACATTTTACACTGCTCTACTACAATAAAATAGTATTGTAGAGCATTGTCTTGAACTTAAAACAGTGATCAGAGCATCACTGGTTAAGTTCAAGTATGTAAAGTAAAAAAATGCAAAAACACTTAACACTACACATTATAATAATAAACATAAAATACATAAACGATCAGCCCCTAAAATGCACTTTCCCAAACAAAATTAATAATTAATAAAAAAACATAAACACAAAAAAAATAAACCCCAAAAACCCACCCCCGCATGTTTGGTATTGCCTCTTATCCGTCACATCTCATAATAAAACAAAATTGTGACTGGGACCCGCACGGTAAAACGCCGGAGGAAAAAACAACAAACGCAAAAAAACGTTCCTACAAAAACAAAAAGATATTTTAATTAATCCTAAAAAATGCTCTCAAAGTGATTTGATAAAAATTTTATTCACTCTAAAAATAACCCGACTAAAAATAACAACTGTTCTCTGACTCCTCCCCACACAACATTAAATAGAGAAGCGCCCTCACTCATAACCTATTTGTCAGCCAAAAAAAAACAAAGTTCTGGCATATGAAAGATGGTGATGCTAAAAATGAATAATATGTTCTTTTCCCCCTATTTCTCTCCACATTGTTTTTCTTCATAAAAAACAAGTGAAATACATACACAAAACCTCCCACATTTTGGTACCCTGGTCCGTAACAAATCTGTAGAATAAACAAATGGTATTAGATCCGCCAAGTGAACCCTTAAAAAACAACTCTAAAAAATCTCTCTGAAAAAGATGGATTTTTTATTAATGCCCTTTAAAATAGCTCTAAAAAGTGATTTTAAAAAGTTACGGACGCAATCTAAAAATAAGACCACTAAAAAGATCTACTATCATTCTTCAAAAATAAGCCCTTAAACAGAATTTTTTGATTAAACTAAAAAGTTAATACAATCTGAAGAGAACGGTGATTTCTAAATTAACAAACAATTTTTTGGCCAATTACTTTTATTCAGTAAAAATTTTAAAAAAATTCAAAAATATATATCCAAATGAATATTTTCTAACTCGTGGCGGACCCATAGAATAAAAATAATATACTATACTATTTTTATTGTATGGGTCTAACGGCCAAATACAAAAACACATCCAAAATTTTCCTCACAATTGATTATTTCATATGCCCAACCTCACTTTGGCTTTTGACGCATGATGGCGCTAGTCCAATGCCATTTTACTACAGTGGTGTGTAACAGATTGTCACTCCACTGGATGTGCATCAGAATGTCATATGAGTGCTTCTAACATCAATTTGAACTTTGATCACACTACACTCACCGGCCACTTTATTAGGTACACATGTGTAACGGGGACCCCCTTTGCATTCAGAACTGCCTCAATCTTCATGGCATAGATTCAACAAGGTGCTGGAAGGCATTCCTCAGAGATTTTGGGTCCAAATTGGACATGATGGCATCACAAAGTTGCCGCCGAGTTTGTCGGGCTGCACATCCATGATGCGAAAATCTCCCGTTCCACCACATCCCAAGAGTGCTCTATTGGATTGTTCTGGGACGGTGTGAAGGCATTTGAGTACAGTGAACTCATTGTCATGTGCAAGAAACCAGTCGAGATGATTCCCGCTTTATGACTGGCGACGCATTATCCTGCTGAGAGTAGCCATCATGTTGGTACATATGTGAGTCTAAAGGGATGGACATGGTCAGCATTGCATTGAAAACGATGCTCAATGGTACCAAGGGCCAAAGGAAGTGCCAAGAAAAATATTCCCCACACCATGACACCACCACCACCAGCCTGCCGTTGATACAAGGCAGGATGGATCCATGCTTCATGTTGTTGACGCCAAATTCTGACCCTACATCCGAGGAGCAGCAGAAAGAGATTCATCAGACCAGGCAACGTTTTTCCAATATTCTACTGGTCCCAATTTCGATGAAGCTGTGCAAATTGTAGCTCAAGTTTCCTGTTCTTAGCTGCAAAGGAGTGGCACCCGGTGTGAGGTTCTTCTGCTGCCTGTAGCCATCTGCCTCAAAGTTCGAGTGACTGTGCGTTCAGAGAGCTCTTCTGCCTACCTTGGTTGTAAGGGTGTGATGAGTCACTGTTGCCTTATAGCAGCCTCGAACTAGTCTGCCCATTCTCCTCTGACCCTGGCATCAAAAAGGCATTTCCGCCCACAAAAACTGCCGATCACTGGATGTTTTTTCTTTTTCGGGACCATTCTCGTAAACCCTAGGATGGTTGTGCTGTGAAAATATCAGTACGATCAGCAGGTTTCTGAAAACTCAGGCCCAGCCCTTCTGGCAGACCAACAGACCATGCCACGTTCAAAGGCACTCAAATAACCTTTCTTCCCCATACTGATGCTCGGTTTTTGGAACTGCAGGAGATGTCTTGACCATGTCTACATGCTAAATGCACGAGTGCCGCCATGTTGATTGGTGATTAGAAATTAAGTTGTTAACGAGCAGTTGGAAGGTGTACCTAATAAAGGGGCCGGTGAGTGTATATGACGTAGATCTGGCTCATCTGTAGTGATGTAAAATGAATTCACAAGACTACAAATCTGATTGCTATCTGCACATTCCATGAAATTCCATGAAATGTGGGACCACAGCAGGATTCTCCAACGCCCACCAGGTCTAAGTGAGATACCAACTGAGCTTATCGAAGCAGAATGAGTACATTCAGTCTGGCTCGAATTGACATATATTTCACATAAGCATTGATATCTTACTTAGTTTGCATGAGATGTCTCAACCTGTTGTTTTTGTTTTCTCTCAAAAAAATAATAACCCTAGTTCTTTAGCAGCCCACAGCAGATGGACCTAGAAAAAGGGGAAGAGGAAGGAAGTGGAATCTGTTCGGGGCCAAACATCCCACTGCCAACAGTCCCACTATACGACTAATCCAGTAGATAGAATATGACTTGGTTTTTATAAAATTTGTTCCAAATACAGAAGGCCTTTATATGTCAGTTGTAGACTGTTGAAATATACAAATATATGCAAAAAAACATTAAGTTACAACTTAGTTTTTTTAACTTGAAACCACGAAAGTCTTGGCAAACCTCAAATGAGAGATTACTACAACAAACAAATTAACATTCAAGGAAAAGAGTACATTGGGAAATGCATTGAGCAGATTTCTTTTACAATGAAGCAAAATGACCTGAGCATTAAATCTGGCTTGATATCAATTTGTCTGGGTTATTGTAAATACACCTAGAAATCAAAAAGTCCTTTTTAATGTGCTGCCAGAATAATTAAAGTACATCTGTTTTAGCACCTGTTCCATGAAACAGTTCAGGAAATCTACTTGAGGAACAAAAGAGAACTGGAAATGCCCTGACAAATCATTTATAATGGTTAGATTTGATGCTGAGAAAAATATAAAGTATCATAAAATTAACATTTTCAAATTTTGGACACAAAAGCAAAAAAACCAAAACAAAAAAAAAACTTGTTTTTATATATGGGTAATATATGGTATTTATTAGGAAGAAGTAGAGACACTGATGTGCCAGGAGCTTTGTCCTCTAGAAGGTTGTAGTTAGATTGGTCATCAGAGTTCCAGAGGCTCTGGGGGCTTAGTACTACCCCAGAAGTGAAGCAGAAGACACACTAAATTCAAGGCCCAATTCCTGGCTAGGGTGGGGATCTTTAGAATAATTTTGGTCTGGTGGTTGATCAAAAACACTGGTCTGACACTGGTTTAGGAAGATAGGCCCATGGCAAAAACACCGAGTGGGTGGAACACTGATTATTAGTTAAGTTTGATGGCAAACATCACAAAGCTATAGGTTGTGACGACCTGTGTCGATTTTCCTCTAGTAGATTGATTGAAAGCTGACTGTACTGTGATTCACTCGGCCGGCAAGGCTTAACCAGACCCCAGTGGGGCAAGTACCTATCCCTGCTTGCTGTCATATCTGTATCATTCATCTGCGACCTGGTTTCTTTAAACTGGTAAATGCTTAATCAAATTTCCTCTTATTATGTTACAATCGTTTTATTTCTGACCCCCTACGCGCACCCTGTGCGTAATAGTACGTCTGCGTGAAAACTTCCCGCACCAGCTTTCTGTCTCCAGGCATAACACATATACCACACTCCTAATATAGAGCTGTGGTTTATTGTCTCAAATCCCGCTCCTGTTATCATATGATTTGTAGCGTTCATGGAAATGTACTGACCTACAGATGATTCCAATATGGTTTGCACCAGACTTATTGCACACTCAAGTCCATGCACTGAAGCTGGTGTATGTACTATGCCCAGCTCATTGAATGATTTGGAGTGCCAAGAGCTATATAAATATCAGATGTGTATGATTTTTACAGCCCATTAAAGAGCACCTGTAGGCGATAAAATGCAAAACTTACTTCTTCAGAGACCTAACAGACACCAGATGATATGGCATTACAAGCTTTACTGCGCGCTTTTCCACAGTTATCAATAGGACTCTCCCATGACTTTAAACAATATTATTTGAGCAGGAGAAGTTATTAGGATAATGGTGTTTGCTGAAAGGTGGACTATGTTGGAAAAAAAAAACGAGTTGGAGTAATAAGTTGGTTTTGCTTTGTTCATGATTGTCAGACATTTTTACTCCATTGCTACTTTTACCACCTGCAATTTAAACAATCGGCCTGCTCACCAATGAAAACTAGATTTTGAGAAAATACTGTAAAATTTACATGGTAAGTAAGGGCATTGTATCATAGAAGGAGTACATTTGTTTTGGGGTATGAGGTCTACATCAGAGAGATTTTTGCCCTCCTCAGAGATCTCATTGCCCAGAGACTCCCAAGACTGGGATGTTGTTAATGTTCAGAGGCTTGCTCGTACCTCCACTACCATCCACCCTCACTTTTGCTATTAACGGTACGTCACCCTCACTTTCTCCCCTTCTCCCACTGACTTCTTCCTCTCCCTGCCCTCCTCCTCCTGTTTCTTCACATCTACCAAAGTTGTAGGCCCGAAGGCCCCAGGTGAGCTTTTCGTCAAGGCTAAAAATCCTAAATTTTACCATCCTAGGTTCCCCTCTATTTTTCTCTGCCAAAGTGAAAGCAAAGTAGTGGGGTGGTGGGTAGGCATTGCATGAGAGACAATCAAATTTGAGAGTCCCTCAAAAACACAAGGCGGTGGTGGCGGGGATTGGGGATATCTTGCTTTGGTTTGGTCCAAAAGCCTCGCAATTGTTTGTGGGACTTTCTAGCTGAAAATTGATTGCTTGTGAAAGACTACTAACCCTCAGGAATAAACTCTATAACCTTCAGTAAGGGGGGCTGGCGATGTGTAGGCCCAAGTTAATGTTGGTTAAAAAATTTGTTTTGCTTCATCTTACATTGTGAGCTTAATGAAAGTGTTTGTCCTCTGCTACATTTTTTATTTTTTTGCTTTACTGTTTTTTATTATGCCGTAAACCACTATTTTAATATGTTATATATGTGTTGCTAATGTCTCGATAATTGCTATGTTGGTGTGTTTGTGCATCTCTGTGTTGAATTTTTTACAAAATCAATAAAAATCATTTAAAGATTAATAAAGGTACAGGTAAAATGACCTTTGAAAATGCAATCCGAAATGATGTATTGGTTAAACACTACCCCTACCAAATGATCTCATCGGAGTTTGATGTAAGGGAGGTAGCTCCCCACTTATATCGTGACTCCCTAGGGGACCACCCACGCTGCCCAATGCATATCACCATGTTTGCTGTTTGTGGCTTCCTGAGGGCACTTCAGGGCTGCCCCCCCAGTCGTGATCGCCACAGTGTATAGCTTCCTCAGGGTTTTTGTTTTTTACTTCATGCACTACAACACAGTCCTTAGAGAGTTTATAAAGACAGTTACAAGTCAGTAATATTAAAATTTTAAGTTACTTTCTAATTCCTATATAGTCTAATATACCTAATCATCAGGGTATATGTAAAAGTTTCTGATTTTCAATTTTATTTTACGTAAACTGCATAGGACTAAAGAACATTACAAAAAATTACATTAGAAAAATTCCAGGAATAATGACTCCTTGAAAATCATAAACTAAAGAGAATAATCAGAATATGTGCTGAAAAATATTAGTTATGAAATTGAGGGCAATTAAGCAGGCCACAACGAGCAGCAGTGATATATTGGATATTGCTGAGTGGACAGGTTACTTCCTATTAAGAAATTTTGCTGATGCTCGAGTACACCTTAGGACCAAATTAGAATGCTGTGAGAAAGAAATAATGTCTAACAAAGTCATTAGAATAGGGAATTGTAATGATCAAATATTATAATGTCATCAACGTGAAACTGAATTATTACAAAAAAATTTGTGGGTTTTGCTGCAATTGTAGAATATTATATCAATGAATGTTCATCTGGTATCCTCTAGTGGTGAAAAGGCAAATACTTAAGGGGTATCCTCATCTAATTTGTTGGGTCGACCTGTTGAAACCAGTCCTGAGAATGAAGCGGGGTCATAGTGTTAATTTAGCACTACATGACAACAGGGGTGTTTGTGTTTCTTGGCAAGGACATATGCCTACTTTTGAGAATAAAATGTTACCTTTATCAGTCTATAGAATATAAAGAGCATATTGTAATAATATTGAGTCCCCAGAACAGAACAGACCCAAATAATGAAGACCCCAGGAGCAGAGATAACAATATTAGGGACCCCAGAGCAGCATATAATAATAATGGAATCCCAGGATGTGATAAATACTATTGTCGACTCCATAGTAGGACTAATAATACCAGGAGAGAGAGAACCCCAAGCAGACAAATACTGGAGACCACCAAGCGGACAAATACTGGAGACACTCTGCAAAGCAAATACTGGACCCCCCCCAGAGCAGACAACATACCAGAGACCACCAGAGCAGACAAATTCGGGGGAGCCCATGCTGAAAGAAATATGGGGACCCCTAGAGAAGACACTACCGAGACACTGAGCAAACAAATACTGGAGACCCGCCACAGGTAGACATTTGCTTGAAAAACCCAGAGCCAGCAATTTTGGAAACTAGGGAGGAACACAGAGCAAGGAATCATTGGAGACTCCAGAAACAGCCAATTTCTGGCGCCTCTGACCCGGACAAAGACAAATCTCACTTCACCTGGCTCTTCTGTCTCCGGCACCATACTGAAGCTTACTTTTCTACCGCATGTGCTGCTTGCTACTACATGGTTGTCTACGCCAACGTCAAAACCCATAGGAGAGGGAAGGAGCAAGGGTAATTCCCACCACAGGTCTTCCGTGTCGGAAGATCAGATGCCTGAGGCGAAGTTTAGAAAGATGACCCCACCCTGGATGGTCAAAGAGTTATATAATGTGCTTATGGTAATATTCAATCGTGGTACCCACGAAATCAGAAAATTATCACAATTCGATCACAATGCCCCATCCTGAAGGTGCTCTTTTTTGTGGTCTGTATTTATAAGAAGGGGGCTACAGCAAAACACAGGTACTATAATACCCCCTTTTTCTATGGCCCTACACACATCTTATTATATATCCCATTCTTTGGACTTTCATTATGAGGAAAGAAAAAAACATACCGGGGCATATTTATCATAGGCAGTGTCATGTATGCCAGCCGCGGCCATAATCCCTTCTTCCACCTCTTGAGGTATCCGGGCAGGCTGCTGACGCAGCGTGTATTCTATGCAAGATTAATTGTGAAAAGTCGCTGCTGCTGCAGCGAAGTGTGCCACGGCAGTGGTCCTGATAATATGCCCCACCACGTGTATATTGAGTACAAAGCAAATGCATGAAATGTCTAAAGCAGAGCCCCTTCAATTAAATATCCACTTAAGAGCTCTACTTTTCTAATAATATCTTTATTTATATAGTGTAATAAATTCTGAGTGCTTACAAATTATGGTTTAATAAGGCTTTATACAAAAAATTTTTTACAGACAATGACAGAGTAACAACATTAGTCATATGAGACAAGAGAAAGAGGGGGCCCGGGCTTCGCTACAGCTTATAGCTATGAGGGATGAAGGGTGTGAAACAAGAGTTATAAGAGCTGATATATTTCCCAGGGCCCTCCTTAAAAAGGCATGGCCATGAATAAAAATTAAGCATAATAAAAATTCTGATGCTTGAACACCGTCTTAAGCTGAGTCCAAGATTTATGGGACTGCAGTACCTGTAGCTTGATGTAGAATGGTTATTAAAAAGAGAGTGAAAGTTGCAAGCACGTTAGGCAATTATGATAGGCCCTGCCCTAAATAGTATGGGGTTTACGAGCATGTTTGAAGCTTTTGGAGCAGGGTCGGACTTGGGTACCTGGGGCCCGTTAGTGACATGATTTTGGGGCTTACCTTTACTAATACATAGATATATTTCAGGATTTTAGAGAATCTTCTAAGTACTAGCAGGGGCAGGTAAACAAAGGATAATAAACCACTCTATTTTTATTTTCCATCTCCACTGTAACAGATTAGGTTTTTGTAAAGGGGCTGCTGTGGCAACTTTATCTAAGGGCATGGATGTTTGTAAGAATGGTTTTTTAAGAGTTACATGGTTGGTGGGGCTGATGGTTAGGGATTTAAGCGTTTGCGTTCCACACCAACTACCAATAAAAAAATTGCTGACAGCCTATACAAGAACTGATGATAAACCCTACTCTCTGGTGTCCCTGAAACACAAAGACAAGTCACAACTTGGCTCTCTGACCGTATGAATATAAAGACCAAAGCTGAGAGCTTGTCTCACCACTACAAAGTTAGTCAGTCAATATAAGTCTATTATGACACAGGTTAGATAGAAGTAGGATCTAGTAACTCACAGGCAACATGTCTCTCCTTTGCGTCCCAGAATCGCCATAAAATCTAGTTGCAGAATATCAGCAGATGTGTTCAGATCCAGCAGCACACCCCCCTCACTGCATCCCTAAACATATCACAGTCACGTACTTTTGGTGATGGGACACAACGTCCTGATCTTGCTTCATGGAATTACAGTGTGAGCGATAATCTTGATTGCCTATTTCGATGAGGTGCGGCGTAATAATGAGTTGGGCTGTCTAAAAGAGTGTTTGAACCCAATGAGGTTGTGGAAGAGGACCCAAAACCAAGTGTTGAAAAGGACCTTGATCACTCCCACCTGGCAACTCCAGAGGAAGACTTCAGAGTCAAGGCACAGCGCTTTGTGTCCTGCAGTCAGCAGGGAGAGGACTTTGTTGGAGAGAGGTGGATTTCAGAAGATGGAATCCAGAAAAAGGACATGATGGATTGGACTCACTGAGAGCCATAGTTCTGAGGGGACTCAGCAGTGTTCTTGCCCCATCAGAAGGTGTAGGGTTTCAGGAAGTGATCAGGTAATGGCGTTCTTTTTTCTATGTAGGGACTTAAGCGTTGTTCCTGTAATTGTTTTTTAACTAAACTAAAGCTTTTTTTTTGAGATATTACTACAGCTCCTATGTTATGCTTTGGCACTCAGTACCACAAAATTATGCCCTAGAAGCTTCTACCACCGATGCTTACGTGTACACCAAAAAAGGCAAAGAAGTGGTTGGTTGAATGAGCTCTTCTATATGAGGGTTTTAAATTAAATCCATTAGTGGACACAAGCAGAGGAAAGCCATGCAACGACCCAAAACCATCTTAGATCGACTGGAAATGGTTCGTACATTGATAATAATGATTATTTGGAATCAAGGCTGTTATAGAGGTGCAATTGAGAACTTAGGCATAAAAAACTGTGGAAATTGGAGGGCTACCCTGTAGACCACTCTAGAGGCAGGTGCAGGGTTATAGTGAATGAAATTCAATAGTAAGACTAACTGTAACATAATACCGCTAAATCGGGTCACATACAATGGACCCGTAGCCAGTGGTTGCCCCACCATGTGTGCAGGCTTGTGTATAAAAAACGGCTTTTTGTACTATTCCCCACGGAACCTCGTGTTACCCGGTGACTTTCCCTGTAAGTTTCTTTGTTCCAAAACTAAGGAAGCAAAAAGCAGAGAAGAAGCAGTATGTTATTCAAAAGTGTTGGTTTTAAAACAAAAGATCTGAATTACTGACAAGCGATAATAGCATGTTCCATAGGGTCTTTTTAGGATTTAAATACCATCTTGGCAGAACACAATTGTTCATGTTCTTTTTTGCTTGACACAGTGTCGGAGAGCTGTTTCTGTTCCTAGCAACAGCAACTAAACCTATTTTTAGTATCCTCTTAATTGCGTTGACATTTAATTCCAATTATGATATCATGATCATCTATGGCCTAACATGTAGAGGTATCTATTCTATTATCTAATCTTCTATCTATCTATCTATCTATCTATCTATCTATCATCCATCCATCCAGCCATCCATCCATGGGTAGTCCTATCTTCTATCTGTCTATTGAATCTTCACACATATCTATGAATGTATGCTATCTATCTCATATCTAGCTACAAGAAAAAGCAACAAGCTCTCCACAAAGTGATACCTCCCTACCTCTTTTCCCTTATCTCTATCTTCTCATGTCTATCACCAAGCCCTCTTTGATTTCCAGCCAAGTCTGATATTAGTCTCTCTTTAATTCAAGCCTTCTCTCACATTTCCAAGAATTCTCCTCGCTAAATCAATCATGAAATACCCTACCCCAGACTATCAGATTCATGCTCAACTAAGAAACTTCCAAATGCTCTTAATAAACCCATAGGAAGACCCTCACATTCCCCTAACGCAGTAAACTTTGACTCTCTTCGACAACTCTGTCTATCCTATCCTGCCATTGAATCAAGTGCTGGCACAATACCGTATTTTCGGACTCTATAAGGCACATATCAATAAATGCCTGATAAAATGTCGCAGGTTAAATATAAGGCGCCGCACGGGGACTATTTAAGGCGCACCTGATTATAAGGAAAATGACAGGCAGGTGGCAGAACCTGTGCACAGTTCAAGCAGCTGTGGTCTGTAATTATGGTGCATATGAAGGCGCACTGGACTACAAGGCCACCTTTGATTTCTGAGAAAATCAAAGGATTGTTTTTAGCGCTTGTGAGTCCAAAAAAAAATACGGTTACAATTAAAAGTCTACTCTGAATCCTATTCACCTTTGAATTTGTATATAAGATGGCAGCAAGTGCTGATTCATGCATTAGCATTATTTTATTTATTTATTCTTACAACCTCTATATTACCTTATTTCTATACCCTTCCATGTGCAAGCTCTCATTCTTCGCCCATCCCTTTAGTTACCCTGTTAACCTGGTTCAGGTGTGACCAGATACCTAACAGAGTTGCTGGACCTTGGATGGCCGATTATCTCCCCCCCAGAACATAATCGTGAGGCACCTTTGGTTGCCATGGCAGCCTACCAATCTCATTGAGACTCGACTATAAGAGATCAGCAGTTAAAAAAATTACAGTACTGCAACAGTCATTTAGGTCAAATGAAAATGTTATACATTAAAAAAAGACACTTTACATAGGAGCAGGGGAGAGCGGGGTGTGTTACAGAAAAGGTGTGAATTACAGCCTCTCACGTGACATGCACCTCCCGCTCCCAGCGTAAGACAAGGGAGGTGCGGGGATGTGGTAATTAGCAGCCCACATCCGTGCTGATAATATATATTTCTTTTCACCTGTTCAAGATTAGCAACGGGTCAGCACCGAGATCAAGTGAAGAGGAGGGGGGTGAGTATTAATATTATTTTATGTTTCAGGTGGCTGGTGTCCTTTTTAAAACCAACAATCAGTCTATTTAAGCAGGGTGTTTTATTCCTGTGGGTCCTGTGGCACTTCTCTTTCTCCTGTTTACAGGGCTGGCAGGTATGGGGGATTGTTTATGATGATGATGATGTGCCTCGTGGGTCGGCACTTGGCAGCTCGGTTCTCCGTGCTAGGAGAGGGCAGGATGGGCACAATGGTTAGTTGTGGTGCCAGGGACTCAGGAGCTAGGGATCCCCGTATACTTGTGAGAGAAAGGTGCAGGCAATTCTGGGGAAGGAGCTATTAAACACGGTAAATATAGGCGCACCTTGATTTCTGAGAAAATAAAGGATTTTTTTGGTGACGCCGGTATAGGCCGAAAAATACGTGGTAAACGTCCCAACTATACCCCTATATCACTGTATCTGTAGGCATGTATCTATCTCTATCAAACACAACCACAAGAGCAGTATCCAAGAATGGGAAAAAATATGTTGAACCAAGGGGCAACATTTTGGTGCTGGCTTCTTTCTTATTCTTGCGTTAACTCCCTAAGTGCACAAACTGAATATACAAGAATTGAATCAGAAGTGAACAAAAGGGACTCTTTCTGAAGTATTGTAACTAAACTACTAATCTTTCAAATTACCTTCTGCTCCATATACCTACTACTAAATCTTGTAGACTTGCAATTGCCCTTAGAAAGTTACAATGTCAATATGTGTTAGCTTTAGGGCAGATACACTATGTATCGGCTCCAGTTTTCCCACCACAGCCTTCCCTGTGCAACACGTACTCTCACCCTATCCCGTAATCTGCAACCAAGGGATCATCAGCGAGCAGGCAGCTTCATGTGTATGAAGGGAGCAACACAACGCTGTCAACGGATCTGTCAGCAAGTTACCATGTCCAGCATCATACATAGACCTGAAAAGTAAGAGATCACAACCCAGTTCTTACTCATTCAAGTTACAGACGGTACAAGGGGATCCAATTTTGGTTAGCCATCACACAGGCCAGCTTAAGGGCTGGTGGCTAACTTGGCAAAAGTGGAGCTATGGGCAGGTGTCCTTTCTGCCAAACCAACCAGTAAGCACCACTGTTTCAAAAAAACCCACCTAACACCAGTGGCGCACCACAGCACCCCTACTTAATAACCATAGCATATCTGGTCTAGTTTGTGGTGCTATTGGTTATTGTCATTTCCCTAAGTAATGTCAATGTCACATTAACCTGTATTGTGCCTGTATTGCAGTTTCTTGCAAACAAGTGTTTGTAGGCAACAAAGAGAACTTAGCAAACATGTAAGAAATGTGCCTTCCAGTGTATTCGTAAGTGTAAGCCATTCATGTACACGTTGTAAGTTCCGCTTCTGTAAAAAATTTGTACACAGTATCATAAGCCTATTGTCATTGTTACACTGATGAACAAATATATGTATTGTCCAACCTGGGATTGCTATCAAAAGTGCATATGGTTTGCACTCTGTATGATCCCAGATCATAGCTAATTATTAGTTATAGAATAATCAAACTAGATTATTACTGTATCCGTGATCCTAGAGACAATTAGGCACGGGATGGGAGTTATTTATCATATGCCGGTCTTTATGAAGCTCACCGACTGCTTTGCCCTAGCTTGTATGGATTGAGCGTTTATTAAAATAACATGCGAGGCCAAATTTTCACAGGAAGCCTGCACGGTTTTGCCCCACTTTCACGCCCCTTCAAGTTCCCTAGGGTTGGGGTGGGTGGCGGGAAAGGGGGATAATATTGCCCCCCCACTGGATTGTTACTGAGGACTAAAGGAAAAAAACTCTTGAGAAAAAAACAAAAGCAAATTACATTAAACTATGAGGAAAAGTTAACGGAGATTGTGAATTATTTTGCCGCACAATGTATATTTATACAAATCCATTATTCCAAGGAAGTGAAGCACCTACTTGTTGAAGAAATGCTGATCTGTTTTTATAGCATGGACCTAAAATAGAAATAAGACTAATGTTGACAGATGTTAAAATTCCATCCGCTCGTTTCTGAGACTGTGTGCATATATCTGCGTCTTGTGGTGACATTGGAGTGGAATACACACAGTGTTCTTATACACTTGTGGCATACTGTTATCAAAAATTGGCATGGGCATTAGTGGCACCTATACAATCCACCACAGAATCCGTGGTTAATACTTAAAATGATTTCTTTGCTGGATATTGCGGAGTAGTCCTTCGAGTATGACTACAAGCGTTAGATGGGTTTCTATGTGTTATTCTATTTTAACTGGATGGTGCATCAACCGTAGTTCTGATGAAATCATGTATAGGTGAGAACATAGTGGACCATAGCAGCCATCTTAACCCCTCTATGCACAAGCCTTCCTTTTATTTCTCGTAGTTTTTCACGCCAGTCTTTTTTGTTTTCTTCATGGGCCGTGTATAAAAAGTGTTCACGTACAAAAACAGTTGTGGAGTCTTATCGGATTACTGGCAGCAGCTCTATTTCTGTTTTCTCCTTCGTTTTATCTTCTTATATTGAAAGTTTCAACACAAAAGGAGAGCAGTAAACGGACAGTTTCATAAACTGTTATGAAGCTACACTAAAGGAAAAGCTGTCTATTTGCTCATATGCAAAATCAAAGAACAGATTTCATTCATTTCTGCGTCTCGAAAAATAATGTTTGCAGTGTGATTGGACCGTTTCTTATTTTAGGAATCTCATACAAAGTATATAAAATGTGTGAAAAACTTCAAGGCATCTTTACTATCTTGGGTTGGTATAGTTTATAGAAAATTCCATACTGAATTTTTATATAGTATAGCAGTTAAAATGACACTCTGTACTATTTGGCAAAGTACGTCTTCATTATTGTGGTTGCCTCATCTTGAATGTCACTCTCTATCGACATGATAGGTGGGGACGGTTACATATTTTACAGGGGACACAAGTTCCATATTGGCCTTAATACGGATCTTAGCCCAGGAGTTGCAGCTTCATCATCATCTTACAAGGGACCAGAGTAATTAGGAAGAATTTTCTCTACACAGCTTGACCTCTATTAATTATGTACGTATCCTCCGACACGTGGTAATTTCTGACAAATTGTAATTTTTATGTCGCAGTTAGACTTCTATCATTTTAAGAGATCATCTGTTTCATTGTCAAGTATACAGAGTAAATGAACTAGTGCTATTATGTGTCTTCTTAGTATGTGAGTTAAACACATCTGAATAAAATTGATATTTCATAGTCGCACATGAGGATTCTCGTTGGTTACACTGCCCGATGGGTGGAGGGCTGCAGTGATAGTGTATCTAGGAGCTCAGGCCACAGTGATTTGGAGGGTTCTTCTTCCTCTTCACCAATGCCTTATCTCCCCATGATGCGTTAGCTTGGCTTGATGGCAGGTCAGGAACAAGTTGTAGTCGTCCCAAACTTATTCCATTAGGATTATCTAGGCCACCAGTGCTCTTGGAAATCTGGAGTTTCTGCAGAAATCTTTTGTACCCTCGGAAGATATGTGCCTTGCACAGGTCTCTGAGCCTCTTGAGCAGTCCTTAGACCTCATTATTATCATGTATTCTGAAGCACGTGAGCTGGTTACGGTCTTGTATAGACAGGTGTGTGCTTCCTAATTAAGTTCCACTCAGTTTAAATAAAACAACTGGCTCCAAGAAAGGAGTAGAAACTGTGTTTCTACCTCATTAACCCTTAACGTCTGCGCCGTAGCTTACGCAGCAGCGAGGTATAAGGGAGTGTATGAAGAGGCTCAGGGCTGAGTCCTTAATACAAAGTGGGGGTTTGTGCATTTTGCACCAAACCAACCCACCGTAATAAACCGAGGTCGGGCTTGCACGATCCCTTTACCCTCTCAACGCCGCAGCAAAGTCTCTAGCGGGCGTTAAAAGACGCGGCGCGCGGGCGCACCATCTATTATTACGACGCTCGCAACCCGAACGTCCATGGGGGGCGGCGATCGGTTGCTAGGTAGCCTCGGGTCTTTTTTTGACACAAGGGCTACATGGCTTCTGAAGATTCATTACACATAAGCCATGGTCATTGTAATGAATGACCTGCAAAAATGCCATATATTGCAATACAGAAGTATTGCAGTAATGGTAGAGCATCTGGACCATCTAGGGTTAATGTACCCTAGATGGTCTAAGAAAATAGTGGGAAAAAAAAAGGAAAAAAAAAGTTAAAAATAAAAAAAATTAATAATAGTAAAATTCAAATCACCCCCTTTCCCTAGAACTGATATAAAAACATATTTAAACAGTAAAAATACAAACATATTAGGTATCGCTGCCGTCCAAAATGCCCAATCTATCACAAATATAAAAACGGTTACGGCCGGCGGTGACCTCCGAGGACGGGAAATGGCCCCAAATGTCCGATGCGACTTTTACATCTTTTTACATCACATAAAAAAATGAATAAAAATGATCAAAATGTCGCACAGACCTCAAATGGTAGCAATGAAAACGTGGCTCATTTCGCAAAAAATGACACCTCAAACCAGCTCCGTGCGCCAAAGTATGAAAAGATTATGCTCAGAAGATTGACAAAAAATCTTTTTTCTTTTTGTACACATTCGTTTAATTTTGAAAATGTATTGAAAACACAAATAAAACCTATATAAATTTGGTATCACCGATCGCACCAAACCAAAGAATAAGTAGGTGTGTTAGTGTGGAGCGAAGAGTGAAAGTCGTAAAACTGAGCCCACAAGAACGTGACTTTTTTTTTTCAATTTTTCCACATTTGGAATTATATAGGTTTTATTGTGTTTTAAAGGGGTTGTCCGAGTTTAAAAATATATATATATATATGTGGCCGGGAGCAGGCTGCCTAAAATAATAAAGATGTACTTACCTCCGGTGCGCTCCGGTATCCAGCGCTGCTGTCGCTCCGGTCCGGGCGCCATGTAAACAAACATGGCCGCAGGAGCAGCGCTGGACTCAGCTTCCGGCCGGCCTTGGCCAGGCACGCCTATCCGTCCCTATACACAGCATTGTGTATGGGGGCCGGAAGGTTGTCGGGTCCGGCCGGAAGCTGAATGTAGCAATGATACGGGAGGGCACTGGGAGGTAAGTATAGCTTTATTGTTTTAGTCAGCCTGCTCCCGGCCACATATAGTTTTTTTTTTGAAAACTCGGACAACCCCTTTAATACATTTTCAAAAATTAAACGAATGTGTACAAAAAAGAAAAAAATTTTTTGCCATCTTCTGAAACTAATAACTTTTTCATACTTTGGCGCACGGAGCTGTGTGAGGTGTCATTTTTTGCGAAATGAGCCGAACTTTACATTGCTACCATTTTTAGGTCTGTGTGACATTTTGATCATTTTTTATTCCATTTTTTATGTGATATAAAAAGATGTAAAAGTCGCATTTCGGACATTTGGGCGCCATTTCCCGTCTCGGAGGTCACCGCCGACCGTAACCAATGTTCTGGCGTACAAAGGAATGAGGAGGCGTCCAGCAGCGAAATGCCTAGACGAACTTGTATAGGAACATCTCTAACAGGATCGCATCAGGCAGGCTAAAAGCTCGACGCCAGATTGTCCATGGAATGTCACTACTCTTACTACATCGGCGCCTAATCATATAGCGACAGCAAGACAGTGTCGGTGACATACGTTCTCACCATAAACCACACATGAAAGGCCGGCTAATTCGCGGATCTAGTGCATCGCTGAATGATTTTCCCTCCCACTGTTCCCCTTCCTCCTCTTCGATGTTTCGTAATAAACCTTTGTTTCGGTTTCTACTCCCTAAAAAAACTATACGGGGGCTGGAGTATGCGGGACAAAGCGGAACACGTGGGGCGTGGCCCCCGGACTATCTTCCCCCCTTTTCCCTTGGCTCTTTACCGAGCCCATCCCATAAAACGGGACTGTCACCTGAATCGTGACGCTTTGTATTAGGATATCGTAATGCGTATTTGTTTTGTGTATGCAGCGTGTCTGTACATGCTGTATGTATGAGGGGGGTGCAGAGCGCTCACCCCCTCCTACCTGTCCCTCCCTTGTGGCCTTTTCCGCGATGTTTTTCCCCTGTGTTCCCGGCAGCCCCCGCCGCCGCGCCCGTCCTTGCCCTAAAAGTGCTAGTGTATCCAGCCCCCTGTCATATATATGCTCGAGGAGTTCATAGTGTCTTTGTCATCAAGTTGAGCGGTTGTCATGATAATGTGACGCCGTAGATTCTTTATCCTGCCTTTTTCTATGTGTCCGGGGGGTATTTCTGTGTGTTTAGCGATTCTGTGTACATGGGGGGCAGTATTAGTAGTTCTCATCTCTTTTGTACATAGTGGGCAGTTTATAATTCTTTCTATTCTTGTATACACTCTGTTCCGTCTTATCGTAGTTTACTCTTCTTGTACATAGGGGGCAGTATTATCGTAGTTTCTATTCCTTGTAATAGGGGCAGGATTTATAGTAGTATCTTCCAGTACAATAGTGTCATTATTCTATCAGTTCTATTCCTTATACATAGGGGACATTATTCATAGTAGTTATATTCTTGTACTAGTGGGCATATTAATAGTAGTGTTAATATTCCCTGTACACAGTGGCAGTATTATAGTAGTTCTATTCCTTGTCCACAGGTGCAGTATTATAGTAATTTCTCTTCCTGTACCTAGGGTGCAGTCTTATGTAGCTATATTCTTTTACCTAGTGTGCATATTATAGTATTTATAATTTCCTGTACATAGAGGTCAGTGTTCTAGTAGTTTATTACTGTAATAGGGGCATATTCTAGTGTTTAATTCTTGTACATAGGGGGCAGGTCTATCGTTTTATTCTTGTACATAGGAGCTTTAATATTCGTTATAAGTCTTGTACATAGGGGGCAGTCAATTAATAGTAGCTATATTCTTTACTAGTAGGGCAAGGTATTATAGGCGCTCTACGCCGTGCTACGGGCGTCAGGATAAGGAGTGTATGAAGGGCTCACCGGGCTGAGTCCTCGTTCATACAAGAGGTGGGGGTTTTTGCATTTTGCAAACACCGGCAATACCAGTGGCTGCACCCGCGCGCTTTACCCTCTAACGCCGCAGAAAAGTTCATCAGCGGCGTTTAAGACGCAGGCCGCTGCGCCACATTATTATTACGACGCCGAACCCCGAACTCATTGCGGGGGCGCGAATGGTTGCGGTAGCCCTCGGTCTTTTGTTTTGACACAGGGCTAATGCTAATCTGAGATTCTTACATGAGCCATGGCTCATTGTAAGAAATGAGCTGCAAAAATCATATATTGCAATACAGAAGTATTGCAGTAATATGGTAGGAGATCTGACGACCATCTAGGGTTAATGTACCCTAGATGGTCTAAGAAATAGTGGGAAAAAAAAAGAAAAAAAAAGTTATAAAACTAAAATTATAAATAGTAAAAATTCAAATCACCCCTTTCCCTAGAACTGATATAAAAACATATAAACAGTTAAAAATCAACAACCACATTAGGTATCAACGCTCCCCAAATGCCCGCTCTCATCAAAATATGAAAAATGAAAGTACCTGATCGACCACTTTACACTTTAGAAAGAGGTAATTTCCAAAAGGCTCTTGCATGTCTGATAGGAGCCTGAAAGGTGTATTTTTAGGCATAATGATGCTGACACCTCTAAATGCTGATGAGAAAGTACAATCGTTCCATAAATTAAACACAGAGCACAGGAAAAATGTCTTCATCTCTCTTGTAACAGAGCAAAAGTTGTGGATTCCTAACCAGGAGTATAACAGTACGTACAATCAAGAGCAACATGCTGTAGATTAGATTATGCTGCATATAATCCCCAAAACTGAATGACTGAGAGTGGGGGGTAAAAGAACATGGGTAACCAATGTTACAAAACTGTTCTCAAGTGCTAGTATTAGTTAGGTTGAAGTCACATAACGCTGTATACGAAGGGGAACCTTACAAAGTAACACTGAAAAAGAAAGTTTCACTGCTTTCTCTGGGCAGAAAAACAGAGGTGCAAATAATTCAGAAACACACAAGAACCTAAGACAAATAATAAATACAAAATATTGGAAAAGATTAAAGGGCAAACAACGCAGAACGTGCATGAGACTTTTATGAGATTTTTATAAGGCCTTTTTAATTGAAAAGGCCCCGCAATCTCGGTGTCGGCAGTATAGTGACCACGCAGCCAGGGTCAGACTCGGTCCCAGACCTCATCAAGGTAACCCAATGGCTCGTCAGCGATATATATGGACCTGCACGGCGCAGTCCAACGTGTCCGTGGGTGCAGTGGACCGTTGTCAGAAACGGCTGGCAGGGCACGGATGATGTTGCTCTGACACGTGCTGTGTGCATGGCTGGACGGCAATCGGGAAAAAGTAGTGGCGGACGTGGGGACTGCCCGAATACACGAGGGGGCGGGCCGGCCATGAGGTGCGAAATGGCCTACGGGTTCTCTAAGCAGCTATAGGGCCAGCATCTACCGGCTTAAGCAATCTGGAGTGATGCACATTAAGGGCTGGCGGCGTGAGGGTGGGTGCACTAATGCGTTTCCGCTCCAGCGTCTGGGGTATGGAGAGCTGAACGTGGTGGATGCTGTGGAGGATCGGGAGAGGCACAGATGGGGTTTGGTGCAGCGCAGGGGTCCGGGCAGGGGGCCTGACTATCAGCTGACCACACGGGGACAGAGCAGGTGGTGTGCACTGGCGGAGGGAAACGCGCTGTTGACCACTGAGTGGAGTTGTTTGTTTAGCATTCATATGCCTGCGCATACTGGTGGACGTAGTTAAGCTAGTAAGTGGTGGAACCCTGCTACCTGGGTTTGGCAAATGTTGCACACCACAGTCCGTCCGTCATCCGGTGCTTCCGTAAAGAACCTCCAGACTCTCTGAAAATCTAGCCCCGCCAGGAGGCCCTCGCCACGGGAGCTTCACTAGTTGACACATTTGGAGCTGAGTGCACCAGCTGCTGGCCCGCCTCTCCGTCTGCCCCACCACTGCCTCTTCCAAACTGTCTGGTCGAGGACTCTCCTCTGTCTCAGAGCACTGTGTCACCGGCGCCTATCAAGCTCCCAGCTTGATGTCTTGTCACCTCATCCTATCCTCGATGCCCCATCAGTCTGCTCCCCCCTCGGAGTCCGCTTCCTGAACCACTGTACAGAAAACCTTCACCCACTGTCTGACAACCTGTGTCCCTCCAATCGCTGGAACCTGCTTTTAGACTTCTAGCCACTACGTCGAAGAAGTGTGTCATCATCACCCCACAGACTGCGTAACATGTGTGCGAAAGGAAACCTGGGCCAGCGGAATGATTAATGCTCAGCCAACGACAACTGCCGGATCAAGTGGTTTGTGGACTGTGAGGAAGCCCGGTCCAGAAACACTGTTCTCAGAGTATGACGATTCAATATGCCAAATTTCCTTGGAGGGGGCCGTAACCAGACTGTGGGGGAGGAGGAGGCTGAGTTGCAAGATGGAGGGAAGGGATGCTGCTGAGTCTGGTTGAACGATGCGTGTGGAACTAGCTGGAAAGACGACTGGTGGACAAATTGCTCGAGAGCTCATATGTCTGGCAATCCACGACATCACCTGCTGTAGCGCACGGTCTGGCCATAAACAGTGCTCTCACCACGAGTCCCATAACTTACAGACAGAACCCTAGGGAGTGCTAGTCTCTGACGGCGGTACCCCCTGCTCCCTCATAAGCAGGTGGTGGGTCTCACCCGCCGACGGACCACGGGCCTCTGACCCTGGTAGTAGTGTTGGACGCACCACGTACCACGCCCTCGTCTCTACCCCTAAGCCCCTCGGGTTTTTCTTTCAACGAATGAAATTTTAATTAATTTGTTTTTTTTTTGCTGTTTTAGTTTAAAAACCAAGATGATCTATCTATGGATATTGCTACAAGTCTAAGCCACTTCATGATACGCTCGTTTTAAATAGTAATAAGGATGGCAGACTGTGCCTATGAAAAACCAATTTTCTTCCGCTGCATGTATTCTATAGCCGCAAACCGCTGGTCGCAAGTCTCATTGCTATCATTGCTGTATCTGCAATAAGCCCCGAACAAATTCAAATTAAACGTTACGACATATACCTACTTTGGTCTCTATGGCTATTTCTAGCCAAGTAGTATGAAAGCACACTACTATGCCAGATGATGTACGACTGAGTCTTAAACAAAAATAAACGTTAAAATAAAAAAGGAAATTGGCAGACTGTGCCTAATGAAATCCAACCCTAAATAATTTCCCACTTCGGTCTTTGCAATGGATATGGGGTCACTAAGCCGCAAAACACAGCGGTCGCAAGCTCACTACAAATTGTCACAATTGCTAGTAGAGTGCACTGCCAGCAAGTACAGCCACCAGCAGATCAACCAGAAATCAAATGATATATAACGCTACTGTAGGCGTAAGTAAGCGTTTGGGATTCTCCTATGGCTATTTTCTAGACAAGTATGAAAGCCACACTACTAGCCAGATGAGATGACGCTGAGTGATTAAAAAAATAAAACGTAAAAAATAAAAAAGGAAATGGCAGAGACTGTGCCTAATTGAATCCAACCCTCTAATACATTTGTCCCAATCGAGTCTTGTGCAATGGATATGTGCGTCATAAGCGCCAAAACACAGCGGTCGCAAAGTACTCACTACAAATTGCTCACAATTTGCTAGTAGATGCACTGCACGCAAGGTAACAGCCACCAGCAGATCAACCAGAAACAAAACTATATAACGCTACTGTGGCGTAAGTAAGCCGTTTGGATTCTCCTATGGCTATTTTCTAGCCAGAAGTATGAAAGCACACTACTATGCCAGATGAGATGACTGTGGCGTTTTAAAAAAAAATAAAAAAAAAAACGTAAAATAAAAAAGAAAAGGAGCAGACTGTGCCTAATGAAAATTCCAACCCCTAATAATTTTCCCACTGTCGGTCTTTGCAAATGGAATGTGCGTCCTAAGCGCAAAACACAGCTGGGTCGCAAGTTCACTAAAAATTGTCACAATTTGCAGTACGATGCACTGCAGCAAGTACAAGCCAACAGCAGATCAACCAGAAATCAAATATATATACGTACTGTAGGCGGAAGTAAGCCGTTTGGTTCTCTCTATGGTATTTTCTAGCCAAGTATGAAAAGCACACTATGCAGATGAGATGAGCTTGAGTATTAAAAAAAAATAAACGTAAAAAAAAGGAAATGGCAGACTGTGCCTAATTGAAACTCAACCCCTAAATAAATTTTCCCACTTCGGTTTTGCAAGGGATATGTGCGTACTAAGCGCCAAAGACACAGACGGTCGCAAGTCTCACTAACAAATTGCTCACAATTTGCTAGTAGATGCACTGCAGCAAGTACAGCCACCAGCCAGATCAACCAGAAAATCAAAATATATAACGCTACTGTGGCGTAAGTAAGCCGTTTGGATTCTCCTATGGCTATTTCTAGCACAAGTATGAAAGCACACTACTTTGCCAAGAGAGATGACACTGAGTTATTAAAAAAAAAAGTTAAATAAAAAAGGAAATGGCAGACTGTGCCTAATTGAAATCCAACCCTAATAAATTTTCCCACTTCGGTTTTGCAATGGATTGTGGTCATAAGCGCAAAACACAGTCGTAGCAAGTCTCACTACAAATTGCTCACAATGTGCTAGTAGATGCACTGCGCAAGTACAGCCACCAGCAGATTCAACAGAAATCACAATTATATAACGCTACTGTAGGCGTAAGTAAGCCGTTTGGATTCTCCTATGGCTATTTTCTAGCCAAGTATGAAAGGCACACTACTGCAAGATGACGATGACACTGAGATTATAAAAATAAACGTAAAATAAAAAGGTAAAATGGCAGACTGTGCCTAATTGAAATCCAAAGCCCCTAATAAGTTTTCCCATTAGGTCTTTGACAAGTGGATATGTGACGTCAGTAAGACGCAAAACACACCCCCCCCCCCACCCCCTCAGCTGGTCGCCAAGTCTCACATACAAAATTGTCACAATTGTAGTAGATGCACTGCAAGCAAGTAACAGCCACCAGACCCCGATCAACCAGAAATTCAACTTTTATTATAACTTTGGGACTGCCACATACAGGCACTCAATCTATTCAATTTTTCTGGAGGGCCACCTACCTGCTTCTCTGGTTTGAAAACTTTTTTGGACTGCCACATACAGGCACTCAATCTATTTCATTTTTCTGGAGGGCCACCTACCTGCTCCTCTGGTTTGAAAACTTTTTTGGACTGCCACATACAGGCACTCAATCTATTCCATTTTACTGGAGGGCCACCTACCTGCTCCTCTGGTTTGAAAAATTTTTGGGACTGCCACATACAGGCACTATCCAAATTAAATTGTCTCCATAGCAATGGCATCCACACGTTGGTCTCCATGCTACCTTCCAAAGTCGTCCATTCCTTTTACATATAGCTGCCCCATACTCGTTCCTTTATCAAACGAGCTGTGTCAGGCAGAATTTTGGGTTGTTTTCATGGCTTCCATGTTAACTTTGTCGCCACCCTGCTGTGTAATCCACAAAATATACTGGCAAACTTTTATCATGTACCGATATTATTTGAGCGCTTCTTGCTCACCTCCTTTGGTTCCTCTCTGCCACCCATTGGTTTGAAGCCTGAGTCCATTTAGGGTATGTCGCCATGCCACTCTCTAGCCTGCCGCTGCTGCTGCTGCCTCTGCATGCCGTCCCCTATAGTGTCAGGGTCAATTATTGGATGTTTTACATGCTATCTAGCTTCATTCTGTCACTCTGTCATGGCCATGCTGTTGCCCATAATTTTGGCATAATGGTGCGATTAAGCAGCCTCAGAGGCATCCATGCATGCTGCCCCTGCTGTTTCCTGTCCATTTCCGTGGTGTTTCCATCCTTTTCTGAGGTTCCCAGGTGTTTGGCCAAGCTTCCCTGTGCAGAGCCTTGGTCCCCTTGAAAAATGCTCGAGTCTCCCATTGACTTCAATGGGGCTCGTTATTCGAGACGAGCACTCGAGAATCGGGAAAAGTTCGTATCAAATAACGAGTACCCGAGCATTTTAGTGCTCACTCATCTCTAATGTGTACCCATTGAGCTCCTAAGCCAATGTGAGTTTACAAAATGTTTGCACACTGTCAATATATGCCAGTAGTTTGCACTAACCTTTTATAGGCTTTTCAGATTGTAGTGTGGCTGTGTCGGACCGTCTCTATGTAAAACCCTGACCGCTATCTTATGCCTCAAACCGAGGTTTGCAAGTGGGGGTAGTCCGTAAACTGCGGGTCCTTAGGGGACCGGGGGTGTTACAGAGATAGCACCTGGATGCCACTCATACAAGGGTAAGAAGGTCAGTCGGCAGGTACTTATACATTTGTATAATGTTTAATTGTGTCACATATGCCAATGTAATGCATATACACACACTATATATTTGTCACCAGGGAAGAAGTGTTTACATAACAAATATACAGGCCTTGGTGCAAGGAGTGGATTACAGTACATGACACCACACCTTTCCTACTGTACAGTTCGGTTTAATGGCGTTAGCGACCAACTGTCATACTTCGCATTTACATGTCCTTGTCTTAGTCCGACACCAACCTAGGTGCCTGTCTCCAGGACCATGGGCAGTTTGTCCCTACAGATCATGTAGCCTGCACTTCACAGAAGTGCCCTTATCTACCTCTGCGCCCCAAACCATCTGTAGTCGAGCCGAGGGCGGCTCTTTCAATTGCCCCTGGGGTATGCAACACCCTCGCCGATGCAAGGCAGAGGAGTGGTTGCGAATACGTGCAATTCTCACACTCCTCCTTTCTCTCCAGGGATGAAGGGAAAGAATTTTTGCTTGTCCCGTGGGTCCAGGAGAGTGAATACCCAAGTAATATTCGGAGCTGGAATAATTCTTTGAACGCGAGGGTCACGAGATAGGCAGCTAGCATGAAATCTTATTGCCATATGCGCCAGAGTCCTACGCGCAAGAAATCACCTCCCCTCAACTGGCCTGACTGGCCCATTTCCTCCTCCTCCACTGTCCTTCCAACTCCTCTTCTTCTCTGCCCATACACGCTGAACATTGGAAGGTCTGAACAATGCTCCCCTCTTGTGTCTCGCCAACATTCTCCTCTCTTTTTCCCTCCTCCATCATCTCCTCCACCTCCTCCGATATGCGCTGATAAACAGACCTGAGGTGCTTTGGCTATCACCAACAAGGGAATCTTCTTCCCCGTCTCTGTGACGAGCGCAAAGCGTCCCGACTTCATGCGATCATAGATTTTTTCAACCGGCAAGCAGCGGGATGGTTGAGGCTGATGATGGCGTCATCGCACTACCAGCGTGTTGCCCTCAAAGTTCTCAGCACCTGACAGATATCCGACCTCCACGTCCACTCCTCATTGTATACTTGAGAAGCTAACTGACCTGACTACCATTTCTGGTGGAAGTTGACATCTGGCATCTATCAATCGCGCTGCGCTGCTGTAAACTCTGGATAACCTGGTTTAATGTTGAATTCCACCATCGTGGCACGTCGCACCAACAGTCGGTGAGCGGGCAGTTGGAGGCGCGCTGCGCTGCCCTGAGAGGGTGGCAGCATCTGTGCTGGACTTCTGAAGGCGCACAGAGGCGCGCACTTCGGAGCAAATCTGACAGATTGGGGTATGTCTTGAGGAAACGCGGAACTAACTATCAGATTTACACATGGGCCACAGGCAATGGCACATGTGTCAGTCTGCGAGTTGCAAGGCCGCCCCCTGTTACGGCCGTTGTCCACACCACCATGGCCTGGCTTCAGGTTCCAGCTGCTGCCAGCCACAGATCAGTGCTGTGCGCCTGTGATCCCTTTAATAGTTCCTTGGGCGGTGTGCCTTTTATCGCCTATGCTCACAGTTTGAGCACCGCCTGCTGTCGCTTTTAGCGACGGCACTTCTGCGTGCTCGAGCTCGCGACGATTGCGCCATGCCACGGATGGTAGTGTTGGAGGATGAGGTGGGGAGTGGTGGGAGGAGGAGGAGGCATGTGGCCTTTGAGACCTGGACGCGAGGTATGCCCCGCCATCCTCGGCGTCGGCAGTATATGACCGCCCCAGGGTCAGATCGTCCCACCTCCCCAAGTAACCCAATGTGCCGTCCAGCGATATCTAGTGGCCCTGCCCTGCACGGTGCAGCACTCGTCCACGTGTCCGTTGTCAGGTGGACCTTGGTCATAAACGGCGTTGGGCAGTGCAACGGATGATGGTTGTCTGACCGTCTGGTGCAGTGCTGGGAACGGCACATCGGGAAATAGTGGGCGGCTGGGACCGAATACCGAGGGGCGGGCCGCCGCCATGGGTTGCGAAAGGCCCGCGTTCTCTACTAGGCCTATAGGCAGCATCTCCAGGCAAGCAATCTGGAGATGTGGACATTAATGGCTTGGGGCTTGCGGTGGGTTGCACTATATTTCGTTTCCGCTCCAGCGTCTGGGGTATGAGGCTGAAACGCTGGTGGATGCTGTGAGGATCGTGGAGGCGACGATGATGTTTTTTTGTGCCAGGGTCCTGGGCAGGGGGGCTGACTATCAGCTGACACGGGGAAGGAGCAGTGGTGTGTCAACGGCCGGATTTGAACGGGCTTGGTGCCACTGATTCGGGTGTTTAGCTCTAGCCTGCGCATACTGGTTGTAGTTAAGGCTAGTAGTGTTGGAACCCCTGCTGATCCTGGTTTTTGGCACGGTTGCACACCACGAGTCCGTCGTCATCCGTTGTTTCCTTAAAGAACCTCCAGACTTCTTGAAATCTATCCCTCGCCGTGGGGAAACCTCGCCACGGGAGCTTCACTACGTGACAACTACATTTTTGGCTCTGATGCACCTCTCCTGGCCCTGCCTCTCCTCTGGCCCCACCACTGCCATCTTCCAACCTTTTCTGGCTATAGGACTCTCTCCTCCACGTCTCAAAAGCACTACTGTGTTCACCCGCCTCTCAACCCAGCTTTGGGGTCTGTCACCTCATCGATCCTCAGATCCCTCAGTCTCTCCCCCTAAGACTTCCTGCCCTGCCCACAACTTCACACTGTCTGACACCGGTCTCCTCTCGTCCGACACCCTTTAACATTAACACCCTTCTTCCATCTACGTCAGAAGGTCTCATCACCCACAGCTGCACTGGTGAAAACCTGGGCAGCGGAAAATTGCTCATCACGGGCAAACCGACAAGGGTTGGTGACTGTGGGAGGGTCCAGAAAAAACATTCCTCAGAGTATGGCGGTTCCAATGCAAATTTTCCTGGGAGGGGGCCGACTTGGGGGAGAGCTGAGGTGCAGGAGCGGAGTAAGTGCCGATTTCGTGACATGGGTGGGATTGCGGGAAGACTGACTGGTGGACAAACTTTGCTCGAAGGCATTGTCCGGCAAATCCACGCCATCATCACCTGTTCGCACTGTTTCTGTGCTGGCCTCAACAGGTGCTTTACCACGAGTCCCATTAACTTCAGACATGATGACCTAGGGAGTGTAAGCATCTGGCGGCGTCCCCCCCTGCTCCCTCATCAGCAGGTGTGTCTCACCCTACCCTGACCACGGCCTCTGACCCCTGCATTAGATGGACTCCTTTCCCACGCCCCGCCCTCGTCCTCGTCCTCTAAACCATACCTCTCTACCCCTAACCCTCGGGTAACATTTTGAATGAAAGTTATATAACTTTAATTTTTTTTTTTACTTTTTTTTTGGTGTTTTTTTGGTGTTTTTTAGTTTTTTTTTTGTGTTTTTTTTTAGTTTTTTAAAACCAAACAATGTCTTCCTATTGATGGCTTATTTTCTAGCCAAGTATGAAGCACACTGATGAGATGACGCTGAAGTTATGAAAAAATAAAAGGAAATAAAAGAAATGGCAGACTTGCTAATTGAAATCCAACCCCTAAATAACTTGTCCCCTCTTCGGTCTTTGCGATGGATATTGCTCACTAAGCGCTAACAACAGCGGTCGCAAGTCTCACCTCCACATTTCCTCACAATTGGCTAGTATATGCACTGCAGCAAGACAGTCCACCACAGATCAACCAGAAATAAAATATCTATATCGCTATTGTAGTAGGCGGAAGTAAGCCGTTTGGATTCTCCTTTTCTCCTTTGGCTTTTTTTCTAAGCCAGTATGAAAGCAACTGAAGATTACGCTGAGTTATGAAAACTAAAAGGAACATAAAAAGGACATGGCAGACTGTCCTACTTTGAAATCCAACCCCTAATAAATTTTCCCATTTCGGTCTTTGCGATGGTTGTGATCACTAAGCCGCTAAACCCAGCGGTCGCAATACTCCCTCCAAATTCCTCACAATGGGCTATAGAATGCACTGCAGCAAGGACAGCCACCAGCAGTATCAACCATGAAATAAAATATATATAACCGCTATTGTAGGCGTAAGTAAGCCGTTTGGGATTCTCCTTTGCTATTTTCTAGCCAAGTATGAAGGCACAACCTGATGAGATGACCTGATTTTTATGAAAAAATAAAAGGAAATCAAAAGGAAATGGCAGACCTGTGCCTAATTGAATCAAACCCCTAATAATTGTCCCAACTACTTCGTGTTGAGGTGGATTGTGTTTCACTAAGAGGCTCAACACAACGTAGCCATTCCCCCTGCAATATTCCTCACAATATGTTACTAGCTGCACTACTAGTGCCAGCAAGCCCAGCCACAAGCACAAAAAAAAATATAACGTTATTGTAGCCCTAAGAAGGGCTTTGGGTTCCGTGTTGAATCACGCCTGCCTAACATAATTCACTGCACCCTAACCGCTGTCCCCTGACCAGCAGCAGCTCTCTCCCTAGCGGCATCCATACACAGAAGATCCGAGCAGCGCGGGCACGGCTCTTCCCTATCCAAGGTCACCTGATCTGGCCAGCCAACCACTGCTATCACGTGTAAGGTACCACATCATGCTGGGTTTGAGTGCAGAGTCTCCTGGCTTGTGGTTGGCTCTGTTTCTTGCCGCCCAAAAGCAAAACGGCGGGAAGCTGCCATTTTCCTCGAAGCGGGTGCGAAGTTTCGGCCGAGCAACGAGTACGCTAATGCTCGAAACGACATCAAGCTCGGACGCAGTAATGTTCGCTCATCTCTACTCACCTCAGGTAAGTTGCATATAAGTTTATAATAACCATTTTAGTTCTAAGGACAATCCTTATTAATCATAGTTTTTAATGAGTATTTTATTTTAGGTGGGTTTAATTTACATCCAGGTTTCCCTTTAAATCCTACTTTCACACAAGGAGTTTCCATTGATGCTCAGTTAAAGGACCTTCCCGACTTTTACAATGATGGCCTATCTTCCCTGCCACCTTCCACCTCTGCTCAGCAAATGTGCCTGCTTCATTGGTTTACTAGCCACATTCTCCGACATATTAAGCAGCTATATCATGTTATCGGCAGGGTCCTTACTTGAATGGCGATGCTACATAGTAAGGTACAATGTTTGTCTCTGTAAACAGATTGGTGTTGAGAGTTTCCCCTGCTGCGAATGTTGGTACATCCATTTGATTATTTCATATGTAAATCTTGGTGTGTGTCATAAACGTACTCGTGGTCTCTTCTAGATATGTTTTGTGGCGCTACAAATTATAATAACTACCCAGTAATTGTACCTGTGCTACTACTGGAAAGACCTTAAATAGCGTTTGGACATTTCCTGGTTCCCGTAGGACTGCCTGAGGCGATAAGCAGATGCTCCGACCGATGTTAAACAGGTAATTGTAATTGTGGGGTTCAAATCATCGACTCTCAACAGTATTAAAATCGCTAAAGGAATGCATGATACAGTACTTAAAGAGGAAGCTGTCAGCTTTTCTGGATTTTATTGTAAAAGCAAACTCTTGGAGTCCTCTGTAGAAATAACATGACAGCGGCTTTCATAGTCTGCATTGGGGTGGCTCCCTGTAATTTAGAGTGGGGAAATGTATACTGAAATAATTGACAGGTGGGTTTTACTAAACTCTCTCTTTTTAGGGTGGTCCTTGATTGTACCCTGTCAGTTTAGTATGCACAACTCCAAAAGGTACCACGAATTTGTCTATTTAGTCATTAAAGAAATCTCCATCAAATCACAAGCCTGAGAACCATGGACATTTACTCAAAGATCAGCCCCCGGACTGTGGTAACTTCTTTATATATTTTGTTATCCATGGCCTCCTCCTTCCTTCAAAATTAAATTTTGAATGAAGGCTAAAGATCCAAAGTGGTTCCTGTGAGTGTAACCAGAGGCCTCCGTGCTGCAGATTCCCCGGCTCTTACACTGTAAAGTAGCACTTCCCCCTGCTGAAACTTCATCTGCTTCAGTGAGATTACATAAGGCAGAGAAGGGGGGACTGCTTAGGAAACAGGGGGCGTGTGAGACGAGGGGTTTCTGTACGTCCTTCATTTAGTAGCATAAATTTTAAAAGTTGCTTTTAGAAAGGAAGAGGACATGGAATAACACATACAGAAGATACCGAGCGTCCTTGTTTATCAGCTTGATTTGAAGTAGTTTCCTAGAAGAATTTGTAGCGAAGAACAAGAACTGGTGTAACATTGTGAACTATGAAAGATCTGCTTTTAATATTACTAAACTAATTCAATATTTTTGATAAATATTATTATTTCTTTCAGGCATACCCTCCTATCACATTATATGTCTTCCAGTAGACTACACTCTAATTCCACAGTCGGCTTTATTTTTTTCTTTGCCGTTTCTCATGAAACAACTAGAATCCTTCATTCTGTTTTTTTATATGTGAGCTCACAGTAAAAAAATGTGAATGTCTCTTCATATTCGAGCAAATGCTCAATGTAAATTAGGGTCTACAAAACACAAACATACGTTGAGGTCTTTTATTCCTGTCTACTATGTTGCTTGAACTCGTAGGTCCTAATCCAGCGGTCGGCTGACTTCTCTCTTTGCTTTTTACTGCGGGTGATAATGGTCCAATATCTCCTCTATTGAGACTTTAATCACTTTTGTGTGTATTAGAGTGTCTAATTCCGATGTACTATTACTGACTCATGTTACTGACTGTCAAATACATCAGAAACAAATTTTTTGGGCCCAACTTTTTCTATAAATCATAACCCATAACTATATTCCTGTACTGATGCATGTAACCATATCCTTTTCTTGTATTTATAAGCTAGTTTCGTTTATAATTATTCTGATCTAAATGATGAATGTTGCATTTTGAAGAAGAAACAACTTCTCTAACATATGGATGACACCACAAAAGGCATGTGAAACATGTCAGGCAGCCTGTCACTCGGGAACAAGACGGATTTTGAATTCAGTCAGGGCCTTCTCTAAAATGACAATGCAGCTGAATTCTGACGTAAACTGATCACGCAATGTCCTCTCTATATTTACCTGGAGGTTACATCTCATACATTTTCGCTAGAGATTTCTCATTAGGAGCATCAGTGGAGGTTCTGTTATATGTCTTTGTTCACATAATTTGCAATACAATTATGACAATTGTGTTATGCAGTTTTGAGGTCTCGTCTGTGCTTTTGGTGTAAGTCCGAAAAATGGTGAAAATGGTTCCACACGAGACAAGCAAACAACTCATTTAGGGAATCAGCTGCATGATCTCCACAATACAGGATAATAATGCCCTTAATTGGATGCAATACGTGCTATTGTGCGAAAAACAGGATGCTCTTTAACTGATGGTGTAAAAGACTTCCCACCCACACCTATTACAATCAAGCACTGATCTTAATACAAGCCAGACTAAGCGTATTGTATATGATATGTACCCCTAAACTAGGACATATGTTCACGTGTACATATATATATAAATTATATATAGATATATATATAATATATATATATATATATATATACACCAAACCGCTTCTTCGATATACCTACTTATTATAGGCCCTAAATTTAACTACGGGTATTAAAAAATAATGAAGCCCCTACCATTCTGCCAGAGGTTTGCCTTTTTCCTCTTCCCCGTTTCATTTTCTCCCGTTTTTTTTTTTTCTTTCGTTTTCGGTTGCTTTTGGTTCCCCCTTTTCTCCTCTTTTTTCCCTTTGGTTTTATTCTTTGTTTCTTTCGTATCAAAGTTCCCATTATCTTTTCTTCCCCCCTTCCTTCCCCTCTCTTTTCGCGTCCTGTTCGGTTCTCCCCTGATTGTTCCATGTATTTCCCTGTCTTGTCTCTTCCCCCGTTCCCCGTTTCAAGAAGACAATGGTAAACGTAAAGAGTTACTTAGTGACAGCCTCTTCAGCTCTAATGAAGCTGAGCACAGCAGCAGAGCATAGTCCACACTAAATACCGCCCCCCGTGATAAGCAGGCAGACACAGCCAATAGGAGCTGAGTGATATGAGCCCCCCTCCTCTTCTCCGGAGCCCGGCAGAGGATGCCTGGCAGAGAAGAAGGAGCCATCCTCGTCTCTTGTTGTTCCAGCCACAGCAAAGTCACGTCAAGGCGCAGCGTAGCAAGTCTTATTGCTGCCTTTTTGTGGGGAGTAGAAGGTTAAATTCAGTTCCTGCGAGGATGATTAAGATAACATATACGCTACAAGTGTGAATATAATCATAATCAAGATGTATACTGATCCCTTATATGCAAACTGTTTCCTTTTAATATTATTAATACTTTTAAATATTTATTATAATAGTTATTCATTGTGAGTCCCCTGACAGATGCCTGACCGCTAGCAGCAGGTTAACGCAGGGAAGCTTTAAACTCTTATTTTTTTTACATAGTGGTCTTATCTATATCTACAGGTAAGCATGTTAAGCGAGCCGATAAGTAGAGTTACATATTTATCAATTTGCCTAGCAATGTTTTAGAGCAGGAGGAAGGCGTGCAATTTGTACATACTGGTCCCTAGCTGCAGGCACATACTATAGAGCAGCATTAATAATAAATAATTTCTGTAATTATCAAGACACACAATTATCCGCCTGCACAGAGCTTGCCAAATTGGTCCCTGTCCCCATGGGCTCAAGATGTAATCAACCTACCATATTGTACATAAAGTCCTATCTTCAGCAGCATGTTTATAGAGCAGCATTAATATAATAATTTCTTTATTGTATAGCGCACACATATTCACAGCGCTGCACAGAGCTGCCAATTGTCCCTGCCCCCAGGGGGGCTCACATATTGTACATAAAGTTCTACCTGTGGTCAGCATGTTTTAGGAGCAGAAGTGTAATACACAGAATTGTACATGGGTCCTAGCTTAGCTTGAGGGTTTTAGCAAATAAACGCAGCTACATGTCATAAAGTCAGGAGACTTCTCATCTGATTGTACTTTGTTGTATAGAGATGGCGAACATGCTCTTCCGAGCTTGATGCTCGGGTCCGCATTAGCGTACTCGAAACTAACTGCTCGTTGCTCTGACAATCTTTTGCCCCCCTCTCGAGAAAATGGCAGCTCCCGCCGTTTTGCTTTTTGCGGCCCAGAAACAGAGCCAATCACAAGCCTAGGAGACCTCTGCACTCCTCCCAGCATGACGGGTACCTTACACGTCGTAGCAGTGGTTGCTGGCAAATCAGGTGACCCTGGTATAAGACTAGCCGCTGTCCCACGCTGCTCGGATCATTCTGTGGCTGGGATGCCGCTAGGGAAGAGCTGCTGCGGTCATGGAAAGCGTTAGGGTGTTCTATTAGCTTACTGTTATGCAGGAGTGATTCTCCAAGAACCCACAGCCCTTTTTTAGGGCTACAATAACGTTATAACTTTTTTTTTTTTTATTTGCAAGCTACTACCAATTGTGAGGAATTTGCAGGACTTGCTACCGTTTGTGTTTTAGCTCTAGTGACCACAATCCACTCAAACACCAAAGTTGGAAAATTTATTAGGGGTTTTATTCAAATTAGCCATCTGTGCCATTTACTTTTTATTTTACTTATTTTGTTTAATAACTCAGTTTCATCTCAGCTGCATAGTAGGTGCTTTCATACTTGGCTAGAAAAAACCATAGGAGAATCCAACGCTTACTACGCCTACAGTAGCGTATATAATATATTTGATTTCTGGTTGATCTGCTGTGGCTTGTACTACTTGCTGCATGCATCTACTAGCAAATTGTGAGCAATTTGTAGTGAGACTTGCGACCGCCCCTTGTGTTTTGCGCTAATGACGCACATATCCATTGCAAAGACCGGAAGTGGAAAATTATGTAGGGGTTGGATTTCAATTAGGCACAGGCTGCATTTCCTTTTTTATTTACTTTATTTTTTTTAATAACTCAGTGTCTCTCATCTTGCAAAGTAGTGTGCTTCATCTTGGCTATAAACATAGCCATAGGAGAATCCAAACGGTTACTTACTCCTACAGTAGCGTTATATATATTTGATTTCTGGTTGATCTTGCTGGTGGCTGTACTTGCTGCCGTGCATCTACTGCAAATTGTGAGCAATTGTAGTGATACTTTGCTAACCGCTGTGTTTTGCGCTTAGTGACGCACATATCCATTGCAAAGACGAAGTGGGAAATTTATTAGGGTTGGATTTCATCAATTAGGCACAGTCTGCCATTTCCTTTTTATTTTACGTTTATTGTTTTAATAACTCCAGTGTCATCTCATCTGCAATAGTGTGCTTTTCATCTGGCGAGAAAAACCATAGGAGAAATCCCAACGTCTTCCTTACGCCTACAGTAGCGTTATATATATTTTGATTCTGGTTGATCTGCCTGGTGCGTACTTCTTGCAGTGATCACTAGCAAATTGTGAGCATTTGTAGTGAGACTTGCGACTCGCTGGTGTTTTGCGCTTAGTGACGCACATATCCATTGCAAAGACGCGAAGTGGGAAATTTATTAGGGGTTTAATGTCAATTAGAGCCACAGTCTGCCATTTCCTTTTTTAATTTTACGTTATTTTTTAATAACTCAGCCTCATCTCATCTGGCATAGTAAGTGTGCTTTCATACTTGGCTAGAAAATCGCCATAGAGAAATCCAACGGCTTACTTACGCCTACAGTAGCGTAATCGTATATTTGATTTCGTGGTTGATCTGCTGGTGCTGTACTTGCTGGCATGCATCTCTATGCAAATTGTGAGCAATTTGTAGTGGAGCACTTGCGACGCTGTGTTTTGGCGCTTGTGACGCACATATCCATTGCAAAGACCACAGTTGGAAAATTATTAGGGTTGATTTCAATTAGGCACAGTCTGCCATTTCCTTTTTTATGTTTACGTTTATTTTTTTTAAATAACTCAGCGTCTCCTCATCTGGCATAGTAGTGTTTCTTTTCATACTTGGCTAGAATAGCCATAAGGAGAATCCAAACGCTTACTTACGCCTACAGTAGCGTTATATAATATTTATTTCTGGTTGATCTGCTGGGTGGCTGTACTTGCTGCAGTGCCTACTACAAATTGTGAGCAATTGTAGTGAGACTTGCGAGACCTGCTTGTGTTTTGCGGCTTAGTGACCACATATCCATTGACAAGACCGAAGTGGTAAAATGTATTAGGGTTTGATTTTCAATTAGGCACATCCTGCCTTTCCTCCTTTTGTTTTTGTACGTTTATTTTGTTTAATAACCTCAGCGTCATCTCATCTGGCATAGTAGTGTGCTTTCATACTTGGCTAGAAAATAGCCCATAGGAGAATCCAAAACGCTTTTACTATACGCCTACAGTACGTTTATATATTTGATTCTGGTTGATCTGCTGGTGGCTGTACTTGCCGCCGTGCATCTACGAGCAATTGGAGCAATTTGTAGTGAGACTTGCGAGCGCTGTGTTTTTGCTCTTAGTGACGCACATATCCATTGCAAGATACCGAAGTGGGAAATTTATTTGGGGTTGGATTTCAATTAGGCCAGTCTGCCATTTCCTTTTTTATTTTAGGTTTATTTTTTTAATAACTCGCGTCATCCATATGGCTGTAGTGGTGCTTTCATACTGGCTAGAAAATAGCCTAGCAATAGGAGGCATCGTTGGTTTTAAAAACTAAAAACACAAAAAAAACAAAACACACCAAAAAACTAAACAAAGAATTAACCCGTTGTACACTTAATTTTAAAATGTTTAACCCGATGGGGCTAGGGGTCGCGAGGGCGTGGGGCGGCGTCACACCTACAGCTGGTCAAGGTGCCGTTGTCCTGGGTCGTGGGTGAGACACCCACCTGCTTGATGAAGGGGCAAGTGGAACGCCGCAGAGCACACTCCCTAGTCTTGTCTCATGTCTGAAGTTCTTGGACTCGTGGTATAGCATGCTTTGAGCCAGAACATGCGACAGTTGATGTCGGTGGATGCGACTAATGCTTTCGTGCATTTGCCACCAGCAGTCTTCCCACGCATCCACCCATGTCACCAAAAATAAACGAACAGCACTCCTCCACGCTCTGCCCTCGCCTCCTCCCCCCAGTCTTCCCCCTCCACCAGAAAATTTGGCCATTTGAACGGCATACTCTAGGAACTGTTTTCTGGAACCCTTCTCACGAGTCACAACCCTTGTCCGGTTGCTGCTTGAGCAATTTTCGATGCCCGGTTTTGCCCACCAGTCGCAGTCCTGTGGTGTGAGATGATGACTTTCTGTGACGTAGTGGAAGATTTAAAGAAGGTTCCGGCGAGTGATGAGACCGGTTGTCAACGTGGTGAAGTTTTTGTCAGGGCAGGAGTCCGGGGGTGAGCGACATGAGGGTATCGGAGTTGATAGGTGACGACCAAGCTGGTTGATAGGCCGGTGAACACCGTGTTCGAGACAATGAGGTGTCCTCGACGAATGAAGACAGTGTTGGGAGACGGAGAGGCAGGCCATGGTCTGGTGCATCAGCGCCACATTTCACTATGAACTCCCGGCGAGGTCTGGGCGAGGCTAGTATGTTTCATGAGTCTGGAGGTTCTTTAAGAGAAACCCGATGACCGACGGACGTGTGGGTGCAAACCTTGCCAAACCCAGGATCAGTCAGGGGTTCCACCACTACGCCAGTTATAACTAACCAACCAGTATGCGGCAGGCATAGAATGCTAAAAACACCCCCCCACTCAATGGAACAGGCCTTCCTCTCCGGCTTGCACAACCATGCTCGCCTTCCCCTGTGTCAATCCAGCTGTAGTCGCAGTCCCCCTGCCCAGGCCCTGGCCCAAAACCTTCCGAACTACCTTCGCCTCCCACGCCTCCACAGCTCCACCAGCTGTCTCAGCTACTCTCTTCAGTCACCCCAGACGCCTGGAGCGGAAGAAGAATACATGCAACCCACCCCACAAGCCCAAGCCCTCATCAGTCCACATCTCCAGATACTTAGCTCTGGAGATGCTGGGCCTGCCCTATAGCTAGTAGAGACCGAGGCCTTTCGCACCTCATGCGCTGCGGCCCGCCCCTCGGTATCGGTCCCCAACCGCACTTACTTTTACCCGATGTGCCGTCCCCAGCCCTGTCACCGCACGTGTCGACCACGATCATCCTGTCCCTGTACCACGCCCCCCCCCCGTTCTGACAAGTCCACCTGACCACGGACCACGTGGACGATCTGCCTGGCAGGGCCCTATTATCTGCTGACCGGCATACATTGGGTTAACTTGTGGAGGCTGGGACCGATCTGACCCTTGGGGCTGGCTCTATACTGCCAACGCGAGGATTGGCGGGGCCTACCTCGGGTCCATTCTCTTCAGGCCTACTATGGCCTCCTCCTCCACCTCTCCTCCTCCTCCCGAAATACCATCCTGGCATTGCGTCCATCATCGCTAGCTCTAGGCACTAGCAAGCATGCCGTTCAATAACGACAGCAGGCGTGCTCCGACTGCTGAGCCTAGCGATAAAAGGCACACCGCCAGAGCTATTAGTGGGCATACGGGCAACTTGTCTGTGGCTGGCACGCTGAACCTGAAGCAGGCATGGTTGTGGTGACAACGGCCGTAACCTTGGGGCGGCGTCGTGTCAACTTGGGACTGACACATGGCCAGCTGGCCCACTGGTTCAAATCTCAGATGTTCGCGTGTTCCTCAAGACTAGACCCACATCTGTCTGATTGCTCACTCGGTGCGCCGCATCTTGCGGCGCTTTCAGAAGCCAGCACGATCTGCCACTCTCAGGGCTAGGCAGCGCCGTCACTCCAACTCCGCCGCCCGCCCGACTGTTTTGCGACGTGCCCACGAGGTGGAATTCAACCGACCATGTTTATCCAGAGTTTACCAGCAGCGCCGAGCGATGTATACTGCGCCAGATGTCAACTTCCACCAGAACTGTGTCGTCAGGTCAGTCACTTCCTCAATCTACAATGAGAGTGGACGTGGATGTCTGTATCTGTCAGGTGCTGAGTAACTTGAGGAGTCACCAGATGGTCAGTGGCGATGCCGCCATCATCAGCCTCACCATCCCGTGCTTGGCCTGTTGAAAAACTCTCCTGATCAGCATGAAGTCGAAGCTTTTCGCGTCGACAAGAGACGGGAAGAAGATTCCCTGTTTGATAGCCAAAGCCCCTCAGGTCTGTTTCTCAGCGCATTCGAGGAGGTGGAGGAGGATAGGAGAAGAGGAGGAGAATGTTGGCGAGACACAAGAGGGGCATTGCTCATCCTTCACTGTTCAGCGTGTATGGGCCAGAAGAAGTAGTTGGAGGAGTTGGAGGAGGAGGAAATGGGGCGTCAGGCCAGTGAGGGGAGTGAATTCTTGCGCGTAGGACTCTGGCGCATATGGCAGATTTCATGCTAGGCTGCCTATCCGTGACCCTCGCGTTCAAAGAATTATTCCAGCTCCGATTACTGGGTAGTCACTCTCCTGGACCCACGGTACAACAAAGTCTTTCCACCTCATTCCCTGGAGAGGAAGAGTGTGAGAATGCTAATACCAGCAGGCCCTGGTGCACAAGCTGAAACAGTATTTCCCTTCTGACACGCTAGCGCAGAGTGCGTATTTCTGCTGGACAGTAGCAAGGAGAGTAGGCAGCAGGCAGGCTTGTCCAGCACTGGCAAGGGTACGCTTTACAAGCTTTTGCCATTTATGTCACCCCAGCAAGACACTGTCACCTGTCCCCAGTCACGTCAGAGTAGGGCTGATCTTTACAGAAAGATGTGAGGGAGTACGTAGCTGACTCATACCATCGTCCTAAATGATCACACAGCTCCCTACAACTACTGGGGTTCAAAGCTGGACATGTGGCACGAACTGGCGCTGTACGCCTTGGAGGTTCTTGCCTGCCCTGCCGCTAGCGTCTGTCCGAGCGGTTTTTTCAGTGCGCTGTGGCATCATCACCGATAAGCGTACACGCCTGTCACTGACAAGCGCTGACAGGCTGACGCTTATAAGATGAATAAAGCCTGGATTTCTCATAATTTCCAACTCCCACCAGTGAAGGAAGCTCACCCTGAAATTTATCCACTCCTCCTCCTCCTCATTTTCCTCCTTCTCCCCTTATGTAACACTAAGCAGAGAAACTGGCTATTTTTTTGACAGGGCCACTGGGCTCTACTATAGTACTTATTGACATTTAATTTTTCTGGGAGGGCCACCTACCCTCCTCTATTTTAAACAATTTTGGGGAGTGCCACATACAGCCACTCAATCTATCAATTTTTCTGAGGGCCCACCTACCCGTCCCTCTGTTGTTAAACAATTTTGGAGTTCCACATACAGGCACTCAATCTATTCATTTTTCTGGAGGGCCACTACCTGCTCCTCTGGTTTGAAAACTTTTTTGGACTGCACATACAGGCACTCAACTATTCCATTTTACTGAGGCCACCTACCTGCTCCTCTGGTTTGAAAAGTTTTTTGGACTGCCACATACAGGCACTCATCTATTGAATTTTTCTGGAGGCCCCTACCCGCTCCTCTGGTTTGAAACTTTTTTGGACTGCCACATAACAGGCACTCAATCTATCCCATTTTACTGAGGGCCACCTACCTGCTCCTCTGGTTTGAAAAGTTTTTTGGACGCCACATACAGGCACTCAATCTATTCATTTTTCTGGAGGGCCACCTACCCGCTCCTCTGTTTTTGAAAACTTTTTTGGACTGCCACATACAGGCACTCAAGCTATTTCATTTTTCTGGAGGGCCACCTCCTGCTCCTCTGGTTTGAAAACTTTTTTGGACGCCACATACAGGCACTATCCAAATTAATTGTCTCCATAGCAGCCTCCACACGTTGTCTCCATTGCTACCCACTCCAAAAGTCGTCCATTAGCTGCCTCCATACATCGTCCCCTTATGCAAACGAGGTGTGGTCAGGCAGAATTGGGTTGTTTTCATGGATTCCACATCAAAGTTGTTAACTTTGTCGCCACCCTGCTGTGTTATCCACAAAATATACTGGCAACTTTATCATTTACCAATATTATTTCAGCGCTTCTTGGCCATTCTGTTTTTTACCCCTCACCCGCATATCCACAAACTTATAAGAACGCTACTACACTGATCTTATACAAGGTTCTTAGAATTGCTGTTTGGGGAGTACCTAGAGACAGGGGCTTGGATGGCGAAGCTCGCCTGGCAGCGGAGCGCCAGCGCCATGCGCATCATCGCTTCTTTGCGCATCTGTTTCATTCCCCTCACCCGCCATAACCCAAACTTATAAGAACGCTACTACACTAACTTGGTGCAGCTGGGACCGAGTCTGACCCTGGGGCTGGTAGCTATACTGCCGACGCAGAGATTGCGGGCCTACCTCGGGTCCAGGTCTCAAAGGTCAAGTATACCTCTCCTCCTCCTCACCCCTCCTCCACCTCCTCCTCCTCCCGACATTACCATCCGTGCCATGGCGCCATCAGTCGTAGCTCTAGCAACAGCATTGCCGTCGCTAAGCGACGCAGGCGGTGCTCAAACTGCTGAATCTAGGCTAAAAGGCACACCGCCCAAGAGCTATTACAGGCATTCCACATCAAACTGTTAACTTTGTCGCCACCCTGCTGTGTAACCACAAAATATACTTTTATCATTTACCGTATTTTTTTTTCAGCGCTTCTTGCGATCTGTTTACATTCCCCTCACCACGCCATATCCTAAACTTATAGAACGCTACACCACTTGATCTATCAAAGGTTAGATTGCTTTGGGGGAGTACCTAGAGACAGGGCTTGGATGGCGAAAGCTCGCCTGCAGCGGAGCGCCAGCTCCCATGCCACGAATCCAACTAACATAGTTTTAACTGCAGCAACCTATCTACTACAGTTCACTGCCTCCATACATGGTCCCCTTATCAACGAGCTGTGTCAGGCAGAATTTTGGTTTTTTTCATGGCTTCCCCATCAAACTGTAACTTTGTCGCCACCCTGCTTTGTAATCCACAAAAATATGGCAAACTTTATCATGACCGAATTATTTGAGCGCTTCTTGCTCACCTCCTTTGGTCCTCTCTGCCACCCATGGTTTGAAGCCTAGTCCATTTGGGTATGTTCGCCATGAACTCCTAGCCTGCTGCCGCTGCCTCCTCTGCATGCCGTCCCCATAGTGTCAGGGTCAATTATTGGATGTTTTACACTGCTATCGCTTCATTCTGTCCACTACTGTCATGGCCATGCTGTTGCCCATAATTTTTGGCATAATGGTGCATTAAGCACCTCAGAGGCATCCATGCATGCTGCCCCTGCTGTTTCCTTGTCCATTTCCGTGGTGTTTCCCCATCCTTTCTGAGGTTCCCAGTGTTTGCCAAGGCTTCCCTGTCAAGCCTTGGTCCCCTGAAAATGCTCGAGTCTCCCATGACTTCAATGGGCTCGTTATTCGAGACGAGACACTCGGCATCGGGAAAAGTTCGTCTCGAATAACGAGACACCCGAGCATTTTAGTGGCTCGCTCATCTCTAGGTACTACTTACCCTGTTTACTGCACACATGTATGCATCCATATGCAATCATTTTCTTCTCTGAATGACGTTGATGCAGAGGAAAAACCAATAGATTGTTTTTTCTAAGACAAATAAGAAGTCTTTCGGAGGGCTCAAGTATTCTTCAGTTCATGCAGAAGAATTGCTATCTTTCTGTCCTTGCTTTTTCATTCGCAGAGATTTGGAGGAGCTGTGTTCCAAGGTGTCAGTGGAGGTAGCCAAATCGTTGCCAATAATGGTTAGCAGAATGGGATATTTAGCGGTGGGATATTTAACACTTTACAAACAGCCACTAGGTCACCTAGAGTTTTAATGGTAAGCACCCCTCTTCCTTGCTCTTAAGTATCCCAAAGGGATATATAATCAGCGAAAACTGCTAAGTCTTGCTTGCAGTTCATCAATGAAGGGCTTAATTGTTTTGTGTTTGGCAAGTGTGTAGGGGGAGGTGTCTTGAAAAAGAAGTATTTTAGTACCTTCATAAGATCTTATACCTCTCTAGCTCCATTCAGCACAGCAACTATATCTATGTATGAGAGTAACCCACAAACTACATCCTAGGGTGGACAGTGGGTTTCTATTTTGCTGTTCTGTGGATCCTTTCAATGCAAATCTCATGCACTCTTTTCTTCCTGGCCAGTGTGGACAAGATTTCCACCATCATTTTAGGGAGAACCTGATGTGCGACCATCTGAATATTTCTCCTGCAATTCCTATTTTCTTGATCCTCGATCGAGAGGTGGGCCACATTGATTTGTTCTGTCTGAGCATACTCTTCACAACCTTGCCAAATTCTGTCAATTCAAACTGGCCTTGTTCTAATTGTTCCATCCATTCTAGTCTTTTTGTTTCATCAAGTTTTACTTCTTTCAAATATATACATGTATTTACATCAATTCATTTTCATTTTCTTAAATCTTCTTATATATTACAACATATTACAACAACGATACCACTCTGTCCAACAGTCAGAGACAAGGCAGTCTCAGCCCTGGGGCCTCCAAACATGTGAGTGTTGCGAAGAAAAAAAAACTACTAGAACGCCAAATGAGGTGAATTTCTTTATATCTCTAAAACGAATAACGAGTACCCGAGCATTTTAGTGTTCGCTCATCTCTATTAATGATGTATAGTAACAGTCTTTTTTTGTTTCTTATCATAATAGGTAACAGGAGTAGATATTTGCCAATACTACATAGCAGCTTTTCAGTAATACTATGACACACAGAGTGTGACAGACTTACTATGTACTCTAACACTGTATATAACCCCCTCACGTGGCTTGTGTCCACTCCTGTATATAACCCCCTCATGTGGCTTGTGTCCACTCCTATATATAACCCCCTCACCTGGCTTGTGTCCACTCCTGTATATAACCCCCTCACATGGCTTGTATCCTCTCCTGTATATAACACTCTCACATGGCTTGTGTCCACTCCTGTATATAACCCCCTCACCTGGCTTGTGTCCACTCTTGTATATAACCCCCTCATGTGGCTTGTGTCCACTCATGTATATAACCCCTAACATGGCTTGTGTCCTCTCCTGTATATAACCCCCTCACATGGCTTGTATCCTCTCCTGTATATAACCCTCTCACATGGCTTGTGTCCACACCTGTATATAAGTCCCTCACCTGGCTTGTGTCCACTCATGTATATAACTCCCTCACCTGGCTTGTGTCCACTCCTGTATATAACCCCCTCACGTGGCTTGTGTCTACTGCTGTATATAGCCCCCTCATGTGGCTTGTGTCCACTCCTATATATAACCCCCTCACGTGGCTTGTGTCCACTCCTGTATATAACACCCTCACGTGGCTTGTGTCCACTCCTGTATATAACACCCTCACGTGGCTTGTGTCCACTCCTGTACATAACACCCTCACGTGGCTTGTGTCCACTCCTGTACATAACCCCCTCACGGGGCTTGTGTCCACTCCTGTATATAACCCCCTCACGTGGCTTGTGTCCACTCCTGTGTATAGCCCCCTCATGTGGCTTGTGTCCAGTCCTATATACACTCACCGGCCACTTTATTAGGTACACTATGCTAGTAACAGGTTGAACCCCCTTTTGCCTTCAGAACTGCCTCAATTCTTCGTGGCATAGATTCAACAAGGTGCTGGAAGCATTCCTCAGAGATTTTGGTCCATATTGACATGATGGCATCACACAGTTGCCGCACATTTGTCGGCTGCACATCCATGATGCGAATCTCCCCTTCCACCACATCCCAAAGATGCTCTATTGGATTGAGATCTGGTGACTGTGGAGGCCATTTGAGTACAGTGAACTCATTGTCATGTTCAAGAAACCAGTCTGAGATTATTCCAGCTTTATGACATGGCGCATTATCCTGCTGAAAGTAGCCATCAGATGTTGGGTACATTGTGGTCATAAAGGGATGTACATGGTCAGCCACAATACTCAGGTAGGCTGTGGCATTGCAAAGATGCTCAATTGGTACCAAGGGGCCCAAAGAGTGCCAAGAAAATATTCCCCACACCATGACACCACCACCACCAGCCTGAACCGTTGATACAAGGCAGGATGTATCCATGCTTTCATGTTGTTGACGCCAAATTCTGACACTACCATCCGAATGTCGCAGCAGAAATCGAGACTCATCAGATCAGGCAACGTTTTTCCAATCTTCTACTGTCCAATTTCGATGAGCTTGTGCAAATTGTAGCCTCAGTTTCCTGTTCTTAGCTGAAAGTAGTGGCACCCAGTGTGGTCTTCTGCTGCTGTAGCCCATCTGCCTCAAAGTTCGACGTACTGTGCTTCAGAGATGCTCTTCTGCCTACCTTGGTTGTAACGGGTGGCAATTTGAGTCACTTTTGCCTTTCTATCAGCTCGAACCAGTCTGCCCATTCTCCAAAATTCTGCCTGACACAGCTCGTTTGATAAGGGGACCATGTATGCTTACAGTTCATGCCAGTCGCTGCACTGGCTGCCAGTCTCCTTTCGAATACAGTTTAAAATAATAATAACCCTCATCCATAAAGCTCTGTATAATGCTGCACCCCCCTACCTCTCCTCTCTTATCTCAGTCTATCGCCCAACCCGTGCTCTTAGATCCGCCAGTGATCTTAGATTAACCTCTACCCTAGTGCGGACCTCCCACTCGCGTCTCCAAGACTTCTCTAGAGCTGCACCAATTCTATGGAATGCTCTGCCCCGGACTATCAGACTAATACCTAACCTCCAAAGTTTTAAACGTGCTCTTAAAACCCATTTCTTTAGGCAAGCCTATAACACTCATTAACTGCATGAAGTTTTAACTCTTCTACTAACCCGTCCTGTGTCGTCCTCCCATCTGTTATCCAGCAACCAACAGGCACCAGACTTCTCTGCAGTCCCATTCACCCTGGACCTGGTATATAAGATGACGGCTGAGTGGTTCAAGCGACAGCAATTCCATTTATTATATTTTGTTCTATTCCCTAAGAAGAATGTCTTGACCATTAAATATTCTTTTACCTCGTGTTACCCCATCATCTTCATAAACCGTAAGCTCTGGCGAGCAGGGACCTCACTCCTGTTGTTCCATACAAATGTTGTGCTCTGTTACATTACATTTGTATTTGTTTCCTATGATTTGTAAAGCGCTACGGAATATGATGGCGCTATATAAATAAAGAATATTATTATTATTATTATGGAGGCAGTGAACTAGTAGTAGATTAAAGGTGCTGCAGTTAAAACTATGTTAGTTGGATCTTGGGATGGAGCTGGCGCTCCGCTTCCAGGCGAGCTTTCGCCAATCCAAGCCCCTGTCTCTAGGCTACTCCCCAAACAGCACTTCTAAGAACCTTTTGTATAAGATCAAGTGTAGTAGCGTTCTTATAAGTTTGGGATATAGCGGGTGAGGGGAATGTAAACAGATGCGCAAGAAGCGCTGAAATAATATCGGTAAATGATAAAAGTTTGCCAGTATATTTTGTGGATTACACAGCAGGGTGGCGACAAAGTTAACAAGTTTGATGTGGAATGCCCTGTAATAGCCCTTGGGCGGTGTGCCTTTTATCGCCTAGGCTCAGCAGTTTGAGCACCGCCTGCTGTCGCTTAGCGACGGCACTGCTGCTGTGCCTAGAGCTACCGACTGATGGCGCCATGGCCACGTATGGTAATTCGTCGGAGGAGGAGGTGGAGGAGGGGTGGGAGGAGGAGGCAGAGTCTCCTGGCTTGTGATTGGCTCTGTTTCTGGCCGCCAAAAAGCAAAACGGCGGGAGCTGCCATTTTCTCGAGCGGGCGAAGTATTCGTCCGAGCAACGAGTACGCTAATGCTCGAACGAGCATCAAGCTCGGACGAGTATGTTCGCTCATCTCTACTCACCTCAGGTAAGTTGCATATAAGTTTATATAACCATTTAGTGATAAGGACAATCCTTATTAATCATAGTTTTTTAATGAAGTATTTATTTTAGGTGGGTTAATTTAAATGCCAGGTTCCCTTTAATCCTGACTTTCACACAAGGATTTTCCATTTTAGATGCTCATTTAAAGGACCTTCCCGAACTTTTACAATGATGGCCTATCTTCCTGCCACCTCCACCGGTCTGCTCATCAAATGTGCCTTCTTCATTGTTTACTAGCCACAGTTCTCTACATATTTAAGCAGCTATATCTATGTATCGCAGGTTCCCTTAACTTGAATGGCGATGCTACAATAGTAGGTACAATGTTGTCTCTGGTAAACAGATTGGTGTTGAGAGTTTCCTGCTGCGAATGTTGGTACCTCCCTTTGATTATTTCATATGTAAAATCTTGGTGTGTGCAGAAACTTACTCGTGGGGTCTCTTCTAGACTATGTTTTGTGGCGCTACAAATTATAATAACTACCCAAGTAATTGTACCTGTGCTACTACATGGAAGAACCTTAAATAGAGTTTGGACATGCCTGGTTCCCGTAGGACTGCTGATGCGATAAGCAGATGCTCCGACCGAGGTTAAAACAGGTAATGTAATTGTGGGGTTGCAACATCGACTCTCAACAGTATTAAAATCTGCTAAAGGGAAGGCAATGTACAGTACTTAAAGAGGAGCTGTCAGCTTTTCTGGGAATTGTATTGTATCAAACTCTTGGAGTCTCTGTAGAATAACATAGACAGCGGCTTTCAATAGTCTGCATTGGGTGGATCCCTGTAATTTAGTGGGGAAATGTATACTGTAAATAAATTGACAGGTGGGTTTTACTAACTCTCCCTTTTAGGGGTGGTCTGATTGTACCATGTCAGTTTAGAGGCACACTCCCAAAAGGTGACACGAAGTTGTCTATTTAGTCATTAAAGGAAATCTTCCATCAAAATCAAGCCTGATGAACCAGGGACATTTACTCAAAGATCCAGGCACCGTGACTGTGGTAACCTTCTTATATATTTGTTATCCATGGCCTCCTTCCTTCTAAAATTAAATTTTGAATGATGCTAAAGAGCCAAAGTGGTTCCTGGGAGTGTAACCAGAGGCCCTCCGTGCTGCAGATTCACAGGCTCTTACACTGTAAAGTAGCACTTCCTCCCTGCTGAAACTTCATCTGCTTCAGTGAGATTACATAAGGCAGAGGAAGGGGGGACGTGCTGAGGAAACAGGGGGAGTGTGAGACAGAGGGTTTCTGTACAGTCCTTCAAATTTATTAGCATAATTTTAAAAGTTGATTTTAGAAGGAAGGAGGACATGGATAACACATATAAGAAGATTACCAATATAAAAAAATTAATAAAAAGTGATCAAAAGGTCGCACAGTCCCAAATATTATAGTAATGAAAACGGCATCAAAATTCGCGAAAAATGTCACTATCCACAGCTCCGTACACCAAAGTATGAAAAAGTTATTGGCAGAAAATGGCAAAATAAAAAAAAAATATTTTGTACAGGAGGTTTTAATTTTTTTAAATGTATGAAACCATTATAAAACCTATACAAATTTGGTATCCACGTGATCGTACCGACCCAAAGAATAAAGTAGACATGTCATTTGGGACGCAGAGTGAAAGCTGTAAAATCCAAGCCAACAAGAAAACGTCACAAATGTGGTTTTTCACCATTTTCACTGCATTTGGATTTTTTTTCCCGCTTCCCAGTACACACCATAGAATATTAAATACCGTCACTATGAAGTGCAATTTGTTACGCAGAAAATAAGCCATAACAGAGCTCTTTATGTGGAAAAATAAAAAAGTTATAGATTTTTGAAGTTGGTGAGTGAAAAATGGAAGTGAAAAAACTAAAAAAGGCCAAGTCGTGAAGGGGTTAAATTTAGGTTCTGCTGGCACCAGTGCTACACCTTCATGTTCAAAGCCTATGGGGTCATTGTCTGCCCCTTATGTCTTGTACTCAACACTTTTATAGATGTTGAATATTTCCATAGGTATCTGCATTTATCTCCCACTTATCTCACATCAGCAGCAGTGTATATGTGTAATAAACCTTTACATAAAATGCCCAACATGTCTTAATAAATAATTGTATCCTAACCCCCTTGAAATTTTCTGAATATTTTCTGTACTGTTTACCACATTTCTAAGGCTGTGTTACATCATAATACATTTAAAAATTCTACTACACAGTTCTTTTTCATCTTTTACATTAGAACCATACAATGATTTATGCTAATACTACCATATAAGTCATTAGTTGGGGGAACTGGTTAAAGATATCAGAGATATATGTCCCATAAATATGTTTACGTGTTTTAACATTATACGTTAAAATGAGACATAATTGTGAGACAAAGTAATAAGACAATTCCACTATAATAAGTTGAATTTTATACCAAAATTGTAGGATGACATATCTCCCTACCTCCTTTGAAGTGCTAAATTAATAGCACAAAATCCGCCCCCCCCCCCTTCTTCTTTTCAATATATATGAATTCACAAGGCAGATTCTTATCTGCATCAGACACCAGTCTTGATAATAAGTCACCCTGACACTATACGATTATGCATTACTCAGCGGTCCACTCCCCTTTACTCTTCCGCATGCTTCCTTACCATTCAGCACTTCATGTCATGTGACCAGAGTGATGTCATCTAAGGTCCTTTACCCAGTAAAATTTGCAAAGACTTCTACTCCTCCCCATCCTCCATGGAGGCATGTTGTGATTTCATGTGATTAGATACATACATGGGGTACATTTTTTTAAATGTTAATGGGATTTTCCATTTTAGATGCTCATTTAAAGGACCTTCCTGAACTTTTACAATGATGGCCTATCTTCCTGCCACCTCCACCGGTCTGCTCATCAAATGTGCCTTCTTCGTTGTTTACTAGCCACAGATCTCTACATATTTAAGCAGCTATATCTATGTATCGCAGGTTCCCTTAACTTGAATGGCAAAGCTACAATAGTAGGTACAATGTTGTCCCTGGTAAACAGATTGGTGTCGAGAGTTTCCTGTTGCCAATGATGATAGCATTGTGCTATTGTGCATTATAAGTGTGATGTTATCTAAACCGTAACCCAGGTACATCAATGTCTCAATTTCAAAAAAGCATAAATTACTGAGGTAATGACAGGTGTATACTAAACAACTTCACTACTTATAGAAGAAAAGGTTGGACATTGTTGTATTATTTGTTGAAATAATTATTTGTGTGCAAAGGTAAAGACTTTCATAAATACCTACAACCAAAGTATTTGCCACAAGGCCCAAAGGCTGGTGAGACTCATTAATTTACTGTCACCTCAAAGTTTCTTTCTGTAGGCAAAACCATGGCAGTGTCTTTCTGCTTTGGATCTACTACATGGGTCTAAAACATGTTGGTTGATTGTTCCGTATATAAAATCTTGGTGTGTGCAGAAACTTACTGGTGGGGTCTATTCTAGACTATGTTTTGTGGTGCTACAAATTATAATAACTACCCAAGTAATTGTACCTGTGCTACTACATGGAAGCACTATAAAGGAAACCTACCACTTGAAGTGGCAGATTTAAGAAGAAAACACCGAGCACCAGCTCAGGGTGATCTGGTGCCGGAGCTCATTTTTGTTAGTGTTTCAAACCGCTGTATCGCGGTTTAAAACACTTTTTAAACTTTATAGCCGGCGCAGGGAGGTACGCGCTCGGCGCTTACCATACGCGCGACCGTGCGTGCGGCTACATAGGAAGTGAAGGAGAGCCGCGCGCATGGTAACCCGCGATACAGCGGTTTAAAACACTAACAAAAATAAGCTCCGGCACCAGCTCACCCTGAGATGGTGCTCGGTATTTCCATCTTAAACCTGCCACTTCAAGTGGTAGGTTTCCTTTAAGTAGAGTTTGGACATGCCTGTTTCCCGTAGGACTGCTGATGCGATAAGCAGCTGCTCCGACCAAGGTTAAAACAGGTAATGTAATTGTGGGGTTGCAACACTGACTCAGTATTAAAATCTGCTAAAGGGATGGCAATGTACAGTATGGTACTTAAAGAGAAGCTGTCAGCTTTTCTGGGAATTGTGTTGTATCTGTAACTCTTGGATTCTCTGTAGAATAACATAGACAGCGGGTTTCAATAGTCTGCATTGGGTGGATCCCTGTAATTTAGTGGGAAAATGTATAAATAAATTGACAGGTGGGTTTTGATAACTCTCCCGTTTAGGGGTCGCCTAAATGTACCATGTCAGTTTAGAGGCACACTCCCAAAAGGTGATACTCAGTTGTCTATTTAGTCATTAAAGGAAATCTTCCATCAAACTCAAGCCTGATAAACCAGGGACACTTACTCAAAGATCCAGGCACCGTGACTGTGGTAACCTTCTTATATATTTGTTATCCATGGCCTCCTTCCTTCTAAAATCAAATTTTGAATGATGCTAAATAGCCAAAGTGGTTCCTGGGAGTGTAACCAGAGGCCCTCCGTGCTGCAGATTCACAGGCTCTTACACTGTAAAGTAGCACTTCCTCCCTGCTGAAACTTCATCTGCCTTAGTCAGATTACATAAGGCAGAGGAAGGGGGAACGTGCTGAGGAAACAGGGGGAGTGTGAGACAGAGGGTTTCTGCACAGTCCTTCAAATTTATTAGCATAATTTTAAAAGTTGACTTTAGAAGGAAGGAGGACATGGATAACACATATAAGAAGATTACCAAGCGTCCTTGGTTTATCATGCTTGATTTTGATAGTAGTTTTCCTAGAAGGAATTTGTAGCAGGAATAACAAGAAATGGTGTAACATGGAACTATGAAGATGCTGCTTTATAATTACTAAACTATTCAAATATTTTTGATTAAATATTATTATTTCTTTCATGCATACACTCCTAGCACATTATATGTAGTCCAGTAGACTACACTCTAAGGCCACAGTCGGCTTTATTTTTTTCTTTGCAGTTAATTCTCATGAAACAACTAGAATCCTTCATTCATGTTTTTTTAATATGTGAGCTCACAGTAAAAAATGGGAATGTTCTCCTTCAATATTCTTGAGCAAATTGCTCAATGTAAATTAGGGTCTACAAAACACAAAACAGAAGTTGAGTCTTTTATTTGCTGTCTACTATGTTGCATTGAACTCGTAGGTCACTATCCAGCGGTCGGCTGACTTCTCTTTGCTTTTTACTGCTGGGTGATAAATGGTCCAATATCTCCTCTATTGAGACTTTAATCACTTTTGTGTGTATTATGAGTGTCTAATTCCATGTACTATTACTGACTCCATGTACTGACTGTCAAATACATCAGAAACAAATTTGCCAACAGTTTTCATAAAATCATAAACCACATAACTATATTCTGTACATGATCAGTGTAACCATTCCTTTTCTGTATTTATAAGCTAGTTCGTTTATTAATTATTCTGATCTAAATGATGAAATGTTGCATTTTGAAGAATGAATACAAATTCTCTAAACATATGGATGACAACCAGCAAAGGCATGTGAAACATGTAGTGCAGCCTGTCACTCGGGAACAAGACGGATTTGAATTCAGTCCAGGGCCTTCTCTAAAATGACAATGTAGCTGATGTCCTGACGTAAACTATCATCGCAATGTCCTCTCTTATTTACGCTGGAGGTTACATCTCAGACATTTTCGTAGAGATTTCTTCATTAGGAGCATCAGTGGATGTTCTGTTATATGTCTTTGTTCACATAATTTGGCAGGAATACAATTTATGACAATGGTGTTATGCAGTTTTGAGGTCAGCGTCTGTGCTTTGGTGTAGAGTCGAAAAATGGTGAAAATGGTGCCAACACGAGACAAGCAACAAGCTCATTTAGGAATCCAGCTGCAGTGACTCCACAATACAGGATAATAATGCCATTAATTGGTATGCAATACGTGCTATTGTAGAAAAACAGGATGCGCTTTAACTGATGGTGTAAAAGACGTCCACCCACACATATTACTGATCTTATACAAGCCAAGACATAACGCTTATTGTATGATGATATGTACCTAAACCTAGGACATATGTCCACGTTTATTACATATATATCTAATATATATATATAGATAATATACTATATATATATATATATATACACAAACCGCTACATTCTATATACCTACTTATTATAGGCATAATTTACTACGGTATTAAAAAATAATGAAGCACCTACCATTCTGCCAGAGGTTTGCCTTTCCCCCTTTCAAGAAGACAATGGTACGTAAAGAGTTACTTAGTGACAGCCTCTGCAGCTCTAATGAAGCTGAGCACAGCAGCAGAGCATAGTCCACACTAAATACCGCCCCCCTGGTGATAAGCAGGCAGACACAGCCAATAGGAGCTGAGGATATGAGCCCCCCTCCTCTTCAGCCCGGAGCAGAGGATGCCTGGCAGAGAAGAAGGAGCCATCCTCGTCTCTTGTTGCTCCAGCAACAGCAAAGTCACAGTCAAGGCGCAGCTTAGCAATGTCTTATTGCTGCCTTTTTGTGGGGAGGAGAAGGTTAAATTCAGTTCTGCTAGGATGATATAAAATAACAATATACGCTACAAGTGATGAAATATAAATCATAATCAAGATGTATACTGATACCTTAGATGCAAACTGTTACTTTTATATTATTAATACTTTTAAATATTATTATAATAGTTATTCATGGTGAAGTCCCTGACAGATGCCTGAACCGCTAGCAGCAGGTTATAACGCAGGAGAAGCTTTAAACTTCTTATTTTTTTTACATAGTGTCTTATCTACAGGTAGCATGTTAAAGCAGGAGCCGCAGAGTAGAGTGTACATAATTTATCATTTGCTAGCAATATGTTGTAGAGCAGGAGGAGCGGTGCAATTTGTACATACTGTCCTAGCTGCAGGCAGCATACTATAGAGCAGATTAATAATAATAATTTCTGTAATTATACAGAACACACAGATTACGCAGCACTGCACAGAGCTTGCCAAATTGGTCCCTGTCCCCAATGGGGCTCAAGATGTAATCAACCTACCATATTGTACATAAAGTCCTATCTGCAGGCAGCATGTTATAGAGCAGATTAATAATAATAATTTCTTTATTTGTATAGCGCACACAGATTACACAGCGCTGCACAGAGCTTGCCAAATTGGTCCCTGCCCCCAGTGGGGCTCACATATTGTACATAAAGTTCTATCTGCTGGCAGCATGTTATAGAGCAGATAGAACACAGATTGTACATGGTGTCCTATCTGTAGCTTGAGGGTTTTAGCAAATAAACTGCAGGCTACATGTCATAAAGCAGGACTTGCTCAGCTGATTGTACCTTGTGTATAGAGATGAGCGAACATGCTCGTCCGAGCTTGATGCTCGGTCGAGCATTAGCGTACTCGAAACTGCTCGTTGCTCGGACGAATACTTCGCCCGCTCGAGAAAATGGCAGCTCCCGCCGTTTTGCTTTTTGGCGGCCAGAAACAGAGCCAATCACAAGCCAGGAGACTCTGCACTCCACCCAGCATGACGTGGTACCCTTACACGTCGATAGCAGTGGTTGGCTGGCCAGATCAGGTGACCCTGGGATAGACTAGCCGCTGCCCACGCTGCTCGGATCATTCTGTGTCTGGATGCCGCTAGGGAGAGAGCTGCTGCTGGTCAGGGAAAGCGTTAGGGTGTTCTATTAGCTTACTGTTAGGCAGGAGTGATTCTCCAAGAACCCAACAGCCCTTTTTAGGGCGATCAATAAACGTTATACTTTTTTTTTTTTTATTTGCAGCTAGTACCATATTGTGAGGAATTTGCAGGGGGACTTGCTACCGTTGTGTTTAGCTCTTAGTGACACACATATCCACCTCAAACACCAAAGTGGGAAAATTTATTAGGGGTTTGATTTCAATTAGGCACAGTCTGCCATTTACTTTTTATTTTACGTTTATTTTTTTAATAACTCAGTGTCATCTCATCTTGCATAGTAGTGTGCTTTCATACTTGGCTAGAAAATAGCCATAGGAGAATCCAAACGGCTTACTTACGCCTACAGTAGCATTGTATTCCAGAACCATAGGAGCAGGTAGGGGGTGGCCCTAGAAAATTGGAATAATGAGGACCTCTGTACGTGGCAAGTCCAAAAAAATGTGTTTATCAAAACCATAGTGAGCAGGTAGGTGGCCTGCGAAAATTGGAAGATTGAGTGACTGATGTGGCCAGTCCCAAAAAAATTTTTCAACCAAGAGGAGCAGGTAGCGTGGCCCTCCAAAAATTGAATAGATGAGTGCCTGTATAAGTGCAGTCCAACAAAAGTTGTTCAAGACACCGAGGAGCGTAGTGGGCCCTCAGATAGAATTGAAATAGATTGGAGGGCCTGTATGTGGCACTCCACAAATGTTTAAAACTAGTGACCGGGCGGTTGGTCCCTCCAAAGAATAATGCGAATAAGGATATACGAGCCTGTAGTGGGCACTGTCAAAAAACCAGCTTGTTTCTAAACAAGAGGCGGAGAGGAAAATGAGGAGGAGGGGGGGAGAAAAAGACCAGTGGTATAGATTTTGGCCCTCCCAAAAATTAATGCATAATCACTACTCAGGTAGGCCGTTGGGCACCTGTGCAAAAAATAGGCCAGTTTCCGATTTGCTCACGAAGGTGCGCCGCATCTGTGCGCATTTCAGGAAGTCCAGCACAGATGCTGCCACTCTCAGGGCAGCGCAGCGCCGCCTCCAACTGCCCGCTCACCGACTGTTGTGCGACGTGCCCACGAGGTGGAATTCAACACTGACCATGTTATCCAGAGTTTACCAGCAGCGCCGAGCGATTGTAGACTGCCAGATGTCAACTTCCACCAGAACTGGTAGTCAGGTCAGTCAGCTTCCTCAAGTCTACAATGAGGAGTGGACGTGGATGTCTGATATCTGTCAGGTGCTGAGTAACTTTGAGGAGTCAACACAGATGGTCAGTGGCGATGCCGCCATCATCAGCCTCACCATCCCGCTGCTTGGCCTGTTGAAAAACTCTCTGATCAGCATGAAGTCGGAAGCTTTGCGCTCGTCACAAGAGACGGGGGAAGAAGATTCCCTTGTTGATAGCCAAAGCACCCTTAGGTCTGTTTCTCAGCGCATATCGGAGGAGGTGGAGGAGGATTAGGAGGAAGAGGAGGAGAATGTTGGCGAGACAGAAGAGGGGACCATTGTTCAGTCCTTCACTGTTCAGCGTGTATGGGCAGAAGAAGAGGAGTTGGAGGAGGAGGAAATGGACAGTCAGGCCAGTGAGGGGAGTGAATTCTTACGCGTTGGTACTCTGGCGCATATGGCAGATTTCATGCTAGGCTGCCTATCCCGTGACCCTCGCGTTCAAAGAATTTATTCCAGCACCGATTACTGGGTATTCACTCTCCTGGACCCACGGTACAAGCAAAATCTTTCCACTCTCATCCCTGGAGAGGAAAGGAGTGTGAGAATGCATGAATACCAGCAGGCCCTGGTGCACAAGCTGAAACAGTATTTCCCTTCTGACAGCGCTAGCGGCAGAGCTTGTGTACTATCTGCAGGTAATGTGTTATAGAGCAGGAGTAGTTGAATAAATTGTACATCTGCACACAGGGGAATTAACAATGGCTCAGATATATTGTTGTGTCTGCGCTGCTTTTTGTCTGTTTGCTCCCAAAAAGGGTGTTTTGAGTAATTTTTGTGTGTCAGATGTACACTTTGTCCGACACTTTCAAAAACTGTGCACCTAAAGAGGCGTGGTAACACCTAGTGGAAGATTGGGACACATTTATTACTGCAATTCCACACAATTCAAGGCAACACTATTGGATTATCTGTCGCAGACTGCACATTAGTGAGGAAAACTGCACAAATTGCAGATTGCACCTGTTTTCATATATTTGGGACTAATAAAAAAAAAAGTGTGTGGATCTATGTAAAGGGATTATAAGGAATGGTTAGACCCAATACTGTAGTTTTAGGATGTGGTTCTGTCTGAGATCAGCTACTGGTTGGCATTGTTGGGGGGTGACTTTGGTTGTGTTTTTTTCAGTAATTTGGCATACTCACGTCTGCCAGTGATGGTTGTCAGCTCCTGTCTCTTTCTAATTCTGTGAGGCTGGTGGTTTTTAGGTTTATGTTGTGCCAGTTTGCAATTCTCACACTCCTTTTCCTCTCCAGGGATGAAGGGAAAGAATTTTTGCTTGTCAACCGTGGGTCCAGAGAGTGAATACCCAAGTAATATCCGGAAGCGGAATAATATCTTTGAACGCGAGGGTCACGAATAGGCAGCTAGCATGAAATCTTTGCCATATGCGCCAAGTCCCTACGCGCAGAAATGTCACTGCCCCTCACTGGCCTGACTGCCCATTTCCTCCTCCTCACTCCTCCAACTCCTCTTCTTCTCTGCCCATCACGCTAACATTGAAGGTCTGAGCATGCTCCCCTCTTGTGTTCGCCAACATTCTCTCTCTTTTCCTCCTCATCACTCTCCACCTCCTCCGATATGCGCTGATAAACAGACCTGAGGTGCTTTGGCTATCACACAAGAGGAATCTTCTTCCCACCCCGTCTCTGTGTACGAGCGCAAAGCGTCTCCGACTTCATGCGACATCCAGAGTTTTTCAACAGGCAAGCAGCGGGATGGTTGAGGCTGATGATGGCGTCATCGCACTACAGCTGTGTTGACCCTCAAAGTTCTCACACCTGACAGATATCGACACTCCCGTCCAACATCCTCATTGTAACTTGAGTAAGCTGACTGCCTGACTACCAGTTTCTGGTGGAAGTTGACTCTGGGCATCTACAAATCGCGTCGCGCTGCTGTAAAACTCTGATAACCTGGTTAATGTTGAATTCCACCTCGTGGGCACGTCCACAAACAGTCGGTGAGCGGTGCAGTTGGAGGCGGCGCTGCGCTCCCTGAGAGGGTGGCAGCATCTGTGCTGGACTTCCTGAATGCGCACAGAGTGCGCGCCACTTCGGAGCAATCTTGACAGATTGGGGTAGTCTTGAGGAAACGCCTAACTATCAGATTTACACATGGGCCAAGGTCTGTCACCCTGTGTGCAGTCTGCCGAGTTGCAAGAGCCGCCACCCGGTTTCCGGCCGTGTCCACCCACCATGGCCTGGCTTCAGGTTCAGCGTGGCCAGCCACAGATCAGTCTGCGCCGTGATGCCCTGTTATAGTTCCTTGGGCGGTGTGCCTTTTATCGCCTAGCTCACAGTTTGTAGCACTCGCCTGCTGTCGCTTTTACGACGGCCACTTCTGCGTGCCTAGAGCTCGCGACGATTGGCGCCATGGCCCACGGATGGAGTTTGGGGATGGAGAGTGGGGAGTGGTGGGAGGAGGAGGAGGCATGTGGCCTTTGAGACCTGGACGCGAGGTAGCACCGCCAATCCTCGGCTGTCGGCAGTATATGACCAGCCCCGGGTCAGATCGGTCCCACCTTCCACCAAGTAACCCAATTGCCGTCCGCGTATCTAGATGGCCCCCCTGCCCGGTCAGCACGTCGTCCACGTGTCCGTTGTCAGGTGGACCTTGGTCTCACAACGGCTTGGGTCAGTGCAACGGTGATGGTTGTCGACCGTCTGGTGCGTGCTGGGAACGGCACATCGGGAAAAGTAGTGGCGGCTGGGACCGAATACGCTAGGGGCCGGCCGCCGCCATGGGTTGCGAAAGAGGCCCGGTTCTCTACTACTGCCTATAGGCACTGCATCTCCAGGCAAGCAATCTGGAGATGTGGCATTAATGGTTGGTGGCGTTGCTTGGGTTGCACTATATTTCGTTTCCGCTCCAGCCGTCTGGGGTAGTGGAGAGCTGGAACGTGGTGGGATGCTTGTGGGATCGTGGAGTGCGACGATGATTTTTTGTTGTGCCAGGTCCTGCCAGGGGGGCTGACTATCAGCTGACACGGGAATAGCAGTGGTGTGCACGGCCGAGAACGGGCTTTGGTGCCACTGATTCGGGGTTTCAGCATTCTAGCCTGCGCATACTGGTGTAGTTAAGGCTATAGTGTTGGAACCCCGCTGATCCTGGTTTGGCACAGGTTGCACACCCAGTCCGTCGTCATCCTGTTGTTTCCTTAAAGACCTCCAGACTTCTGAAATCTAATCCCTCGCCGTGGGGAAACCTCGCCACGGGAGCTTCAGCTCGTGACAACACATTTGGTCTCTGATGCCCTCTCTGGCCCTGCCTCTCCTCTGGGCCCACCACTGCCTCTTCCAACCTTGTTCTGTGCTATAGGACTCTCTCTCCCGTGCTCAAAGCACTAGTGTTCACCCGCCTCTCAACCAGCTTGGGTCTGTCACCTCATCGATCCTCAGATCCCTCAGTCTGCTCCCCCTCAAACTTCCTGCCCTCACAACATTCACACTGTCTGACAACCGTGCTCCCCTCTCGTCCCGCACCCTACTTACACCACTTCTTCCATCTACGTCAGAAGGTCCATCATCACCCACACTGCACTGGTGAAAACCTGGGCACGGAAAATTGCTCAGTCACGGCAACCGACAAGTGGTTGTGACTCGTGGATGGTCCAGAAAAAACATTCCTCAGAGTATGGCGGTTCAATATGCCAAATTTTCCTGGGAGGGGGCCGACTGGGGGAGAGGCTGAGGTGCAGGAGCTGAAGTAAGTTGGCCGATTTCGGTGACATGGGTGATTGCGGGAAGACCTGACTGGTGGACAAACTTGCTCGAAGGCATTGTCCGCAAATCCACGCCACATCACCTGTTCGCACTGTTCTGTGCTGCCCAACAGTGCTTTACCACGAGTCGCCATTAACTTCAGACATGATGACCTAGGGATGTAGCTCTGCGGCGTCCCCCCTGCTCCCTCTCAGCAGGTGTGTCTCACCCTCACCCATGACCACGGCCCTCTGACCCCTGCATGTAGATGGACTCCTCCCACGCCCCGCCCGCCTTCGTCCTCTACCATCCACCCCTAATCCCTCGGGTAAACATTTTGAAATGAAGTTATATAACTTTTAATTTTTTTTTTTACTTTTTTTTTTTGTGTTTTTTTGTGTTTGTTTTTTAGTTTTTTTTTTTGTTTTTTTTTTTTTTTTTAAAACCAAACAATGCTATCCTTCCTATTGATGGCTTATTTTCTAGCCAAGTTGAAAGCACACTGATGAGATGACGCTGAAGTTATGAAAAATAAGGAAATAAAAGGAAATGGCAGACTGTGCCTAGTTTGAAATCCAACGCCCTAATAATTTTCCGCCTCTTCGTGTCTTTGCGATGGATATGTGCGTCACTAAGGCGCTAAACACAGCGGTCGCAAGTCTCACTCCAATATTCCTCACATTGGCTAGTATATGCACTGCAGCAAGGACATCCACCAGCAGATCAACCAGAAATAAAATATCATATACCGCTATTGTAGTGCGGTAAGTAAGCCGTTTGGATTCTCCTTTTCTTGGCTTTTTTCTAAGCCAATTATGAAAGCAACTGATAGATGACGCGAGGTTATGAAAAATAAAAGGAAATATAAAAGGAAATGGCAGACTGTCCTACTATTGAAATCCAACCCTAATAAATTCTTCCCATCGGTCTTTTGCGATGTATGTGATCACTAAGCCGCTAACACAGCGGTCCAAACTCCACTCCAAATTCCTCACAAGGCTAGTATATGCACTGCAAGCAGGACAGCCCACCAGCAGTATCAACCATGAAATAAAATATATATAACCGCTATTTAGCGTAATTAAGCCGTTTGGGATTCTCCTTTGCTGATTTTTCTAGCCAGTATGAAGAGCACACTGATGAGATGACGCTGGATGTTATGAAAAATAAAAGGCAAAATAAAAGGAAATGGCAGCTGTGCCCTAAGTGAATACAAACCCCTAATAAATTGTCCCAACTATTCGGTGTTGAGGTGGATATGTGTGTCACTGAGCTCAACACAACGTAGCCATTCCACCTGCAAATTCCTCACAATATGTGTACTATCTGCTGCACTACTAGTGGCCAGCAAGCCCACGCCACCAAGCAACAAAAAAAAATATATACGTTATTGTAGCCCTAAGAAGGGCTTTGGGTTCGTGTTGAATCCGCCTGCCTGAACAGTAATTCTACTACACCCTAACGCTGTCCCTACCGCACGCAGCTCTCTACCCTAGCGGCATCCATGACAAGAATGATCCGAGCACGCGGGCACGGCTTCTATCCCTCCAGGGTCACCTGATCTGGCCAGCCAACACTGCTATCACGCTGTAAGGTACCACATCATGCTGGGTGAGTGGCAGAGTCCTCCTGGCTTGTGGATTGGCTCTGTTTCTTGGCCGCCCAAAAGCAAACGGCGGGAGCTGCCATTTTCCTCGAGCGGGTGCGAAGTTTCGGCCGAGCACGAGTACGCGCTAATGCTCGAAAACGCCATCAAGCTCGGACGCAGTAATGTTCGCTCATCTCTACTCACCTCAGGTAAGTTGGCTATAAGTTTATAATACCATTTAGTGTAAGACCATCCTTATTAATCATAGTTTTTTTTAATGAGATTATTTTTTAGGTGGGTTTAATTTACATTCCGGTTCCCTTTAAATCCTACTTTCACACACGGAGTTTCCATTGTATGCTCAGTTAAAGGACCTTCCCGGACTTTTACAATGATGGCCTTCTTCCCTGCCCCTGTCCACCGTTCCTTGCTCATCAAATGTGCCTGCTTCATTGTTTTACTAGGCCACGTTCTCCTACATCTTTAAGCAGCTATACATGTATCGGCAGGTTCCTTACTTGAATGGCGATTGCTACAATAGTAAGGTACAATGTTTTCTCTGTAAACAGATTGGTGTTGAGAGTTTCCCTGCTGGCGAATGTTGGTACATCGCATTTACCGGGAGAGGGGATAGGGAGTATGTTGCGTTGGAGGGGTTCAACGGGTGAGTACACGGGATCCTTTAGTTTTAGTAAAATCTTGTGTGTCAGAAAACTTACTCGTGGGTCTCTTCTAGACTATGTTTTGTGGCGCTACAAATTAGAATAACTACCCAGTAATTGTACCTGTGCTACTACTGGAAAGACCTTTAAATAGCGTTTGGACATTTGCCTGGTTCCCGAGGACTGCCTGAGCGATAAGCAGATGCTCCGACCGATGTTAAAACAGTGTATTGCTAATTGTGGGTTCAATCATCGACTTCTCAACAGTATTAAAAGCTGCTAAAGGGAATGCAATGTCCAGTACTTAAAGAGGAGCTGTCAGCTTTCTGGAATTTATTGTATCAAGCAAACTCTTGGAAGTCCTCTGTAGAAGATAACATAGACAGCGCTTTCAATAGTCTGCATTGGTGGCATCCCTGTACTTTAGAGGGGAAATGTATACTGTAAATAATTGACAGGTGGGTTTTACTAACCTCCTTCTTCAGGGTGGGTCTCTGATTGTACACCTGTCCGTTTAGATGCACACCCCAAAGGTACCCGAAGTTTGTCTATTTAGTCATTAACTGAATCTTCCATCAAATACAAGCCTATGAACATGGACCATTTACTCAAAGAACCAGCACCCGTACTGTGGTAACTTCTTATATATTTGTTATCCATGGCCTCCTCCTTCCTTCTAAAATAAATTTTTAATTAAGTCTAAAGATGCCAAAGTGGTTCCGTGAGTGTAACCAGAGGCCTCCGTGCTGCAGATTCCACAGGCTCTTAACACTGTAAAGGAGCCCTTCCCCCTGCTGAAACTCTTCATCTGCTTCAGTGAGATTACATAATGCAGAGAAGGTGGGGACTGCTTGAGGAACATGGGGCGTGTGAGACAAGGGGTTTCTGTACGTCCTTTCAATTTATAGCATAATTTTAAAAGTTGCTTTTAAAGGAAGAGGACATGGAATAACACATACTAGAAGATACCGAGCGTCCTTGTTTATCAGCTTGATTTGAAGTAGTTTTCCTAGAAGAATTTGTAGCGGAAGTAACAAGAACTGGTGTAACTGGAACTATGAATAGATGCTGCTTTAATAAAATTACTAAACATTCAATATTTTTGATTAAATATTATTATTTCTTTCATCATACCACTCCTCACATTATATGTTATCCGTTAGACTACACTCTAATTGGCCAGCAGTCGCTTTTTTTTTTCTTTGGCAGTTATTCTCATGAAACAACAGAATCCTTCATTCATGTTTTTTATATGTGAGCTCACAGTAAAAAATGTGAATGTCTCTTCATATTCTGAGCATTGCTCAATGTAATTAGGGTCTACAAAACACAAAACATAAGTTGAGGTCTTTTATTCCTGTCTACTATGTTGCTTGAACTCGTAGGTCCTATCCAGCGGTCGGCTGACTTCTCTCTTTGCTTTTTACTGCTGGGTGATAACTGGTCCAATATCTCCTCTATTGAACTTTAAGCACTTTTGTGTGTATTATGAGTGTCTAATTCCATGTACTATTACTTAATGACTCATGTTACTGACTGTCAAATACTCAGAAACAAATTTGGCCCACAGTTTTCATAAAATCATAAACCCATAACTATATTCGGTACATGATCATGTAACCATATCCCTTTATTCTGTATTTATAGCTATTTCGTTTATAATTATGTCTGATCTAAATGATGAAAATGGTTGCATTTTGAAGAAGAAACAACTTCTCTAACATATGGATACACCACAAAAGGCTGTGAAACATGTAGTGCAGCCTGTCACTACTGGGAACAAGACGGATTTTGAATTCAGCTCCAGGGCTTCTCTAAAATGACAATGCAGCTGATGTCCTGACGTAAACTGATCACGCAATGTCCTCTCTTATTTACCTGGAGGTTACCATCTCAGACATTTTCGTAGAGATTTCTTCATTAGGAGGCATCAGTGATGTTCTGTTATATGTCTTTGGTTCACATAATTTGCAGAATACATTTATGACATTGGTGTTATGCAGTTTTGAGGTCCAGCTTCTGTGCTTTTGGTGTGAGTCCCGAAAAATGGGTGAAATGGTTCCACACGAGACACGCAAACAACTCATTTAGGAATCCAGCTGCATGATCTCCACATACGCGATTAATTAATTGCCCATTAATGGATGCAATACGTGCTATTGTGAAAAACAGGATGCTGCTTTAACGATGGTGTAAAAGACTTCCACCCACACCTAGTTACAATCAAGCCTGATCTTAATACAAGCCAAGACTAAGCGTTATTGTATGATGATATGTACCCCTAAACTAGGACATATGTCACGATGTACATATAATATAAAGTTAATATATATATATATAATATATAAGTATATATATATATACACACAAACCGCTTACTCGTATACCTACTTATTATAGGCCCTAAATTTACTACGGTATTAAAAAATAATGAAGCCCCTATCCATGCTGCCATGGGTGTTGCCTTTCCTCTTCCCTTTCATAGGAAAATGGTCGTCCAGTTTTTAGTTAGCTCTTCTCATGAAGTATACAGTTTCGAGTCATGCACTAAATATCCCTGGTGGATAACATCACCCAATGAAAAACGTGGATTGAGCCCTCTCCTTTCAGCCTTGGTCGGTGCTGTGATGATACTCCTGTTCTTGTTGCTCCATGCAACAGCCATTAGTCTACTCCCAACCCTTAGCATTCCTTTTGCTTTTGCTCCTTGTTCTGGTAGAAAGGTCTCCCTAAAATTGTTCAGTTTCTGCTAGTGTTCAATACCCGTATCCTACAGTTGAAATCTAAAAGTACTAATCAGGTAACTGATATTAGTACGTTACTTATACTACTAAACTTTAATATTATGTTCTTCATGGTAATTTTGCCTAATCTGAGCAGCAGCAGTACAGGAGCAAGTTCTCTTATTTACATACTTATCACAGTACATAGCAGAGCCCATAAGTCATTTACTGCGTGCAATGTTAAGCAGAGGACGTGCATTAGACAACTCAGCTCAAAGGAGCTATATATGAGCCCCTCTAACTATTTCGGACCGAGAGTCTGAACAGAGACAGAAGCAGCCATCTCTCTTGTCAAAGCAAATGTCACAGGCCAGCTATGCCCAAGTCTATTGGTCCTTCCATGGGGCTGAGTAGAGGTCACTACATATGTCATAAATCCTACGCAGGCAGCATTAAGTAAATATAGCTAGCAGTTAATATAATCATAATTTCAATATTGTATAACGACCCGTTATCATCAACAGCGTCTCCTTTAAACTTATAATACTGTCCCTCCAGGGAATATTTATATAAAGTTATCATTGAGTCCCTGACGATGGCGCATGTTACGCTAGAGCAGGTTAACACAGATTGGAATGCTTCCTACTCTGTAGCTTGGGTTTTATCATACTGAGTGTCTTATCATAGCACCTTGCTACAGGTAAGCACTGTATAATGCGACTGCTCGATACAGTGATGCTCGTCGATATTAGTACTCGAAATTCGTTGCCTATGCAATTTTGCCGCCGAGAAGGCGTCCGCATTTTCATATTGGTCGGCCTCAGCTGACAGGCACATACATAGCCAGAGCATCTATCACCAGCATAGGGACCCTTACACCGATACAGTGGTTGCTGCAGATAGACCCTGTATAGCGGCCACGGCTCAATGCATTCTGAAATTGGATCCGCTGCAAGAGCTTGCCTTGGCCTGTCCCAGGGCTCAAATGTATCAAGGTGCTACCATATTGTACATTGTTGAAGTCTATCTCTCCAGACCCAGACATGCGTTTATAGGGCTACATCTAAGTTAATATGTTTTTTTGTATTATTGCGCACACCATATTCACGAGCGATTGCACAGAGGGACTGCCATATGTGTGTAGCCCTCCCCTTCTAGGGCTACACATATGCCCTCAACATCCAAAGTATTTATTAGGTAGATGTTTTAGGACAAGTCCTCAATTACTTTATTAGATATTGTAATACTCGGGTCCTCAGCTTGCATTGAGGGCTTTGCAAATACTGCAGCTACAATGCATAAGGAGTCAGGAGACGCTTACTTGCACTCTAGGTAATATGATATTTGTTTACTAGGATGCTGACTGCTCCGAGCTTGACTGCTCGGTCCGCATTGCTACTCGTAAACTACTGCTGTGCTCTTTGAGTAACTTTCCCCTTCGAGAATCCGCTCGCGTTTTTGCTTTAGGATCAATAGCATGCAACCAAGTGGAAACATTATTGGTTCTCATCAGCAAGTCTGCATCTTTTACGTTTATTGAAACTCATGTCATCCTCCCATCTGCACAAGTGTGTAGCTTATCACTCTGAGGCGTTAATGGCAACATAGGATGATCCCTGGCTTAAGACATAGCGCTGTCCACCTTTAGTCTTTCTGTGGTGCGGATGCCGCGTAGGAGACTTTAGACTTAGGGTTTCTATTAGCTTAGTTATGCTGATCACCCTTTTCTACATAACGTTTACTTTTTTTATTGCAAGCTATACTGTGAGGAATTTGCTATTGGACTTGCTGACCGTTCTGTGTTTTGCCTAGCGACCACAATCCATCAAAGACCAAGTGGAGAAATTTATTAGGGGTTGGATTTCAAATTAGCCATCGGTGCCATTTCTTTTTTTATTTTAACTTATTTTTTTAATAACTCAGTTTCAAAAATCTCAGTCCTTGCATAAGTAGGTGCTTTCATACTTGGTCTAGAAAAAGCCATAGGAGAATCCAACGGCTTACTACCCTACAGATAGCGTATATTATATTTGATTTTTCTGGTTGATCTGCTGGTGGCTGTACTACTGCTGCATGCATCTACTAGCAAATTTGTGAGCAATTTTAGTGAGACTTGCACCGCTTGTGTTTTGCGCTATATGACGCACATATCCTTGCAAAGACCGGAAGTGGGAAAATTATTAGAAGGTGTTGGAATTTCAATTAGGCACAGGCTGCCATTTCCTTATTTTATTTAACTTTATTTTTTAATAACTCAAGGTCATCTCATCTTGCATAGTAGTGTGCTTTCATCTTGGCTATGAAATAGCATAGGAGAATCCAAACGGCTTACTTACGCCTACTTAGCGTAAGTATATTTGATTTCTGGTTGATCTGCTGGTGGCTGTACTTGCTGCCAGTGCACCTAACTGCAAATTGTGATCAATTTAGTTAGCTTTGCAACCGCTGGGTTTTGCGCTTAGTGACGCACAATATCCATGCAAAGACCAAGTGGAAAATTTATTAGGGTTGGTTTCATATTAGGCACAGTCCTGCCATTTCCTTTTTATTTTACTTTATTGTTTTATAACTCCAGGCATCTCATCCTCGGCAATATGTGCTTTTCATCTTGCGAGAAAATACGCATAGGAGAAATCCAACGTCTTCACTTACGCCTACAGTAGCGTTATATATATTTATTTCTGGTTGATCTGCCTGGTGCGTACTTGCTGCGTATCACTAGCTAAATTGTGAGTCATTTGTAGTGAGACTTGCGACGCGCTGGTGTTTTGGCGCTTAGTGCGCACATATCATTGCAAAGACGCGAAGTGGGAAAATGTATTAGGGGTTGATGTCAATTAGAGCCAAGTCTGCCATTTCCTTTTTTATTTAATTTTATAAACGTTTTTTTTTTAATAACTCAGCTCATCTCATCTGGCACTAGTAAGTGTGCTTTCATACTTGGCTAGAAAATCGCCATAGTAGGAAATCCAACGGCTTCCTTACGACCTACAGTAGCGTTTTATCGAATATTAAATTTTGATTTCTGGTTGATCTGCTGGTGCTGTACTTGCTGGCTGCTCTACTATGGCAAATTGTGAGCAATTTTGTAGTGGAGCACTTTTCGCGCTGTGTTTTGGCGCTTGTTGACGCACATATCATTGCAAAGACCGCAGTGGAAAATTATAGGGGTTGATTTCAATTAGGCACAGTCTGCCATTCTTTTTTATTTTACCGTTTATTTTTTTTAAATAACTCAGCGTCATCTCATCTCTGGCATAGTAGTGTTTCTTTATACTTGGCTAGAATAGCCATAAGGAGAATCCAAACGCTTACTTACGCCTACAGTAGCGTTATATAATATTTATTTCTGGTTGATCTGCTGGGTGGCTGTACTTGCTGCAGTGCCTACTACAAATTGTGAGCAATTGTAGTGAGACTTGCGAGACCTGCTTGTGTTTTGCGGCTTAGTGACCACATATCCATTGACAAGACCGAAGTGGTAAAATGTATTAGGGTTTGATTTTCAATTAGGCACATCCTGCCTTTCCTCCTTTTGTTTTTGTACGTTTATTTTGTTTAATAACCTCAGCGTCATCTCATCTGGCATAGTAGTGTGCTTTCATACTTGGCTAGAAAATAGCCCATAGGAGAATCCAAAACGCTTTTACTATACGCCTACAGTACGTTTATATATTTGATTCTGGTTGATCTGCTGGTGGCTGTACTTGCCGCCGTGCATCTACGAGCAATTGGAGCAATTTGTAGTGAGACTTGCGAGCGCTGTGTTTTTGCTCTTAGTGACGCACATATCCATTGCAAGATACCGAAGTGGGAAATTTATTTGGGGTTGGATTTCAATTAGGCCAGTCTGCCATTTCCTTTTTTATTTTAGGTTTATTTTTTTAATAACTCGCGTCATCCATATGGCTGTAGTGGTGCTTTCATACTGGCTAGAAAATAGCCTAGCAATAGGAGGCATCGTTGGTTTTAAAAACTAAAAACACAAAAAAAACAAAAAACACACCAAAAAATAACACAAAGACTTACCGTGTAACTCCAATTTTGAAAATGTTTAACCCGATGGGGCTAGGGGTCGACGGTGGCGTGGGGACTGCTCCATAACTACTGCTTGGTCAGAGGGCCGTGTCCTGGGTCGTGGGTGGACACCACCTGCTATGAAGGGGTCAAGTGAACGCCGTCAGAGCTACACTCCCTAGTTTCTCATGTCTAAGTTATCTGGGACTCGTGGTATAGCATGCTTTGAGCCAGAACATGTGACAGGTTGATGTCGGTGGATTAGCCGACTAAGCTTTCGTGCATTTGTCCACCAGCAGTCTTCCCCGCAGTCCACCCATGTCACCAAAAAATAACGAAAGCACTCCTCCAGCCTCCACTCGCCTCCTCCCCCCCAGTCTTCCCCCTCCACAGGAAAATTTGGCCATTTGAAACGGGCATACTCTATGGAACTGTTTTCTGGACCCTTCCCAGAGTCACAACACCCTTGTCCGGTTGCTGCTGAGCATCTTTTCGATGCCCAGTGCTTTTCCACCAGTCGGCAGTCTGTGTGTGGACCGATGACCATTTTGACGTAGTGGTAAGATGTGTAAAGAGTTCGCCGATGAGTGAGACCCGGTTGTCGTACTGGGGAAGTTGTTTTGTCAGGGCAGGAGTCCGAGGGGGGAGCGACTGAGGATCGGAGTGATGAGGTGACATACTCAAGCTGGTTGATGGCCGGTGAACACCGTGCTTCGAGACAGATGAGGGTTCCTCGACAACTAAAGCAGTGGTGGGCCAAGGAAGGCAGCCATAGGCTGGTGCATCAGCGCCATGTGTTCACTATGAACTCCCTGGCGAGGTTCCGGGCGAGTAATGTTTCTGAAGTCTGGAGGTTCTTTAAGGAAACCGTATGACCGACGGACGTTGGTGTGAACATCTTGCCAACACCAGGATCATCAGGGGTTCCACGCATACTACCGCCACTTAAACCACCAACCAGTTATGCGCAGCATATGAATGCTAAAAAACCCCCCACTCAGTGGCAACAGGCCCGTTCCTCTCCGCTTGGCACAACCTGCTCCTTCCGCCTGTGTCATCAGCTGTAGCTCTGAGTCCCCCTGCCTCATGGCCCTGCCCAAAACCTCCGCGAAACTACCCTTCGCCTCCCACGCCTCCACAGCTCCACCAGCTGTCTCCTACTCACACACTGTTTACCCCAGACGCTGGAGCGGCAGAGAAGAAATACATGCAACCCACCCCACAGCCCAAGCCCTTCATCGTCCACACTCCAATCTTAGCCTGGAGTATGCTGGGCACTGCCGTATAGGCTGTAGAGACCGAGGCCTTTCGCACCTCATGCGCTGCGGCCCGCCCCTCGGTATCGGTCCCCACCGCCACTTACTTTTCCCGATGTGCCGCCCAGCCCTGTCACCAGCACGTTGTCGACCATCATCATCCGCCCTGTACCAACGCCCCCCCCGTTTCTGACAAGTCCACCTGACCACGGACCCCGTGGGACGATTGCTGCCTGCAGGCCACTATTATCTCTGACGGCATCATTGGGTTACTTGTGGAGGCTGGGACCGATCTGACCCTTGGCGCTGTCTCTATACTGCCACGCGAGGATTGGCGGGCCTACCCTCGGTCCAGTTCTCTTCAGGCCTACTATGGCCTCCTCCCCACCTTCACCTCCTCCTCCTCGAATTACCATCCTTGGCAATGCGTCCATCAGTCGTAGCTCTGGCACAGCAAGCATGCCGTTGCTAACGACAGCAGGCGTGCTCAACTGCTGAGACCTAGCGATAAAAGCCACCGCCAAGAGATCTATTACGGGGCATACGGGCAACTATGATCTGTGGCTGGCACCAGCTGAACCTGTAAGCAGGCATGGTTGTGGTGACAACGGCTAACCTTGGTGGCGGCGCGTGCAACTCTGGGTACTGACACTGGTCCAGCCTGGCCCTGGTTAAATCTCGATGTTCAGGTGGTTCCTCAAGACTAACCCCATCTGTCTGATTTGCTCACTCGAAGTGCGCCGGCATCTGTGCGCGCATTTCAGGAAGTGCCAGCACGATGCTGCCACTCTCAGGGCACGTGGCAGCGCGCCGTCCTCCAACTGGCCGGCCGCCCCTCCGACTGTTTTGCGACGTGCCCACGAGGTGGAATTCAACCGACCATGTTTAGCCAGAGTTTACCAGCAGCGCCGAGCGATGTATACTGCCCAGATGTCAACTTCCACCAGAACTGTGTCGTCAGGTCAGTCACTTCCTCAATCTACAATGAGAGTGGACGTGGATGTCTGTATCTGTCAGGTGCTGAGTAACTTGAGGAGTCACCAGATGGTCAGTGGCGATGCCGCCATCATCAGCCTCACCATCCCGTGCTTGGCCTGTTGAAAAACTCTCTGATCAGCATGAAGTCGAAGCTTTTCGCGTCGACAAGAGACGGGAAGAAGATTCCCTGTTTGATAGCCAAAGCCCCTCAGGTCTGTTTCTCAGCGCATTCGAGGAGGTGGAGGAGGATAGGAGAAGAGGAGGAGAATGTTGGCGAGACACAAGAGGGGCATTGCTCATCCTTCACTGTTCAGCGTGTATGGGCCAGAAGAAGTAGTTGGAGGAGTTGGAGGAGGAGGAAATGGGGCGTCAGGCCAGTGAGGGGAGTGAATTCTTGCGCGTAGGACTCTGGCGCATATGGCAGATTTCATGCTAGGCTGCCTATCCGTGACCCTCGCGTTCAAAGAATTATTCCAGCTCCGAATTACTGGGTAGTCACTCTCCTGGACCCACGGTACAACAAAGTCTTTCCACCTCATTCCCTGGAGAGGAAGAGTGTGAGAATGCTAATACCAGCAGGCCCTGGTGCACAAGCTGAAACAGTATTTCCCTTCTGACACGCTAGCGCAGAGTGCGTATTTCTGCTGGACAGTAGCAAGGAGAGTAGGCAGCAGGCAGTCTTGTCCAGCACTGGCAAGGGTACGCTTTACAAGCTTTTGCCATTTATGTCACCCCAGCAAGACACTGTCACCTGTCCCCAGTCCGCAGAGTAGGGCTGATCTTTACAGAAAGATGTGAGGGAGTACGTAGCTGACTCATACCATCGTCCTAAATGATCACACAGCTCCCTACAACTACTGGGGTTCAAAGCTGGACATGTGGCACGAACTGGCGCTGTACGCCTTGGAGGTTCTTGCCTGCCCTGCCGCTAGCGTCTGTCCGAGCGGTTTTTTCAGTGCGCTGTGGCATCATCACCGATAAGCGTACACGCCTGTCACTGACAAGCGCTGACAGGCTGACGCTTATAAGATGAATAAAGCCTGGATTTCTCATAATTTCCAACTCCCACCAGTGAAGGAAGCTCACCCTGAAATTTATCCACTCCTCCTCCTCCTCATTTTCCTCCTTCTCCCCTTATGTAACACTAAGCAGAGAAACTGGCTATTTTTTTGACAGGGCCACGGCTCTACTATAGTACTTATTGACATTTAATTTTTCTGGGAGGGCCACCTACCCTTCCTCTATTTTAAACAATTTTGGGGAGTGCCACATACAGCCCTCAATCTATCAATTTTTCTGGAGGGCCCACCTACCCGGTCCCTCTGTTGTTAAACACTTTTGGAGTTCCCACATACAGGCACTCAATCTATTCATTTTTCTGGAGGGCCACTACCTGCTCCTCTGGTTTGAAAACTTTTTTGGACTGCACATACAGGCACTCAACTATTCCATTTTACTGAGGCCACCTACCTGCTCCTCTGGTTTGAAAAGTTTTTTGGACTGCCACATACAGGCACTCATCTATTGAATTTTTCTGGAGGCCCCTACCCGCTCCTCTGGTTTGAAACTTTTTTGGACTGCCACATAACAGGCACTCAATCTATCCCATTTTACTGAGGGCCACCTACCTGCTCCTCTGGTTTGAAAAGTTTTTTGGACGCCACATACAGGCACTCAATCTATTCATTTTTCTGGAGGGCCACCTACCCGCTCCTCTGTTTTTGAAAACTTTTTTGGACTGCCACATACAGGCACTCAAGCTATTTCATTTTTCTGGAGGGCCACCTGCCTGCTCCTCTGGTTTGAAAACTTTTTTGGACGCCACATACAGGCACTATCCAAATTAATTGTCTCCATAGCAGCCTCCACACGTTGTCTCCATTGCTACCCACTCCAAAAGTCGTCCATTAGCTGCCTCCATACATCGTCCCCTTATGCAAACGAGGTGTGGTCAGGCAGAATTGGGTTGTTTTCATGGATTCCACATCAAAGTTGTTAACTTTGTCGCCACCCTGCTGTGTTATCCACAAAATATACTGGCAACTTTATCATTTACCAATATTATTTCAGCGCTTCTTGCCATTCTGTTTTTTACCCCTCACCACGCATATCCTCAAACTTATAAGAACGCTACTACACTGATCTTATACAAGGTTCTTAGAATTGCTGTTTGGGGAGTACCTAGAGACAGGGGCTTGGATGGCGAAGCTCGCCTGGCAGCGGAGCGCCAGCGCCATGCGCATCATCGCTTCTTTGCGCATCTGTTTCATTCCCCTCACCCGCCATAACCCAAACTTATAAGAACGCTACTACACTAACTTGGTGCAGCTGGGACCGAGTCTGACCCTGGGGCTGGTCTATACTGCCGACGCAGAGATTGCGGGCCTACCTCGGGTCCAGGTCTCAAAGGTCAAGTATACCTCTCCTCCTCCTCACCCCTCCTCCACCTCCTCCTCCTCCCGACATTACCATCCGTGCCATGGCGCCATCAGTCGTAGCTCTAGCAACAGCATTGCCGTCGCTAAGCGACGCAGGCGGTGCTCAAACTGCTGAGTCTAGGCTAAAAGGCACACCGCCCAAGAGCTATTACAGGCATTCCACATCAAACTGTTAACTTTGTCGCCACCCTGCTGTGTAATCCACAAAATATACTTTTATCATTTACCGTATTTTTTTTTCAGCGCTTCTTGCGATCTGTTTACATTCCCCTCACCACGCCATATCCTAAACTTATAGAACGCTACACCCTTGATCTATACAAAGGTTAGATTGCTTTGGGGGAGTACCTAGAGACAGGGCTTGGCATGGCGAAAGCTCGCCTGCAGCGGAGCGCCAGCTCCCATGCCACGAATCCAACTAACATAGTTTTAACTGCAGCAACCTATCTACTACGAGTTCACTGCCTCCATACATGGTCCCCTTATCAACGAGCTGTGTCAGGCAGAATTTTGGTTTTTTTCATGGCTTCCCCATCAAACTGTAACTTTGTCGCCACCCTGCTTTGTAATCCACAAAAATATGGCAAACTTTATCATGACCGAATTATTTGAGCGCTTCTTGCTCACCTCCTTTGGTCCTCTCTGCCACCCATTGGTTGGAAGCCTAGTCCATGTAGGGTATGTATCGCCATGAACTCTCTAGCCTGCTGCCGCTGCCTCTCTGCCTGCCGTCCCCTATAGTGTCAGGGTCAATTATTGGATGTTTTACACTGCTATCGCTTCATTCTGTCCCTACTGTCATGGCCATGCTGTTGCCCATAATTTTTGGCATAAGTGCGATTAAGCACCTCAGAGGCATCCATGCATGCTGCCCCTGCTGTTTCCTTGTCCATTTCCGTGGTGTTTCCCCATCCTTTTCTGAGGTTCCCAGGTGTTTGCCAAGCTTCCCTGTGCAGAGCCTTGGTCCCCTTGAAAATGCTCGAGTCTTCCCCATGACTTCAATGGGGCTCGTTATTCGAGACGAGCACTCGAGCATCGGGAAAAGTTCGTCTCGAATAACGAGTACCCGAGCATTTTAGTGCTCGCTCATCTCTACTTGTGTACTATCTGCAGGTAATGTGTTATAGAGCAGGAGTAGTTGAATAAATTGTACATCTGCACACAGGGAATCATAACAATGGCTCAGATATTTGTTGTGTCTGCGCTGCTTTTGTCTGTTGTTCTCCAAAAAGGGTGTTTTGAGTATTTTTGTGTGTCAAGTACACTTTGTCCGACACTTCAAAAACTGTTGCACCTAAAGAGCGTGGTAACACCTAGTGAAGATTGGGACACATTTATTACTGCAATTCCACACAATTCAAGGCAACACTATTGGATTATCTGTCGCAGACTGCACATTAGTGAGGAAAACTGCACAATTGACAGATTGCACCTGTTTTCATATATTTGGGACTAATAAAAAAAAAGTGTGTGGATCTTGATAAGGGATTATAAGAATGTGTAGACCCATACTGTAGTTTAGGATGTGGTTCTGTCTCGATCAGCTTATCTGGTTGGCATTGTTTGGGGGGTGACTTTGGTTGTGTTTTTTTTCAGTAATTGGCATACTCACGTCTGCCAGTGATGGTTGTCAGCTCCCCTTCTCTTTGAGTCATTTGTGAATGGAGGAAACAGTTTCTGTGGATTCATCCTTTTCTGAGTTCCCAGGTGTTTGGCCAAGCTTCCCTGTGCAGAGCCTTGGTCCCCTTGAAAATGCTCGAGTCTCCCATTGACTTCAATGGGGCTCGTATTTCGAGACGAGCACTCAGCATCGGGAAAAGTTCGTCTCGAATAACGAGTACCCGAGCATTTTAGTGCTCGCTCATCTCTACTTTGTGTACTACTGCAGGTAATGTGTATAGAGCAGAGAGTAGTTGAATAATTGTACATCTGCACACAGGGAATTAACAATGGCTCAGATATATGTTGTGTCTTGCGCTGCTTTTTGTCTGTTTGCTCCACAAAGGGTGTTTTGAGTAATTTTTGTGTGTCAGATTGTACACTTTGTCCGACACTTTCAAAAACTTGCACCTAAAGAGGCGTGGTAACACTACAGTGGAAGATTGGGACACATTTATTACTGCAATTCCACACAATTCAAGGCAACACTTTGGATTATCTGTCGCAGACTGCACATTAGTGAGGAAAACTGCACAAATTGCAGATTGCACCTGTTTTCATATATTTGGGACTAATAAAAAAAAGTGTGTGGATCGATAAAGGGATTATAAGAATGGTTAGACCCAATACGTGTAGTTTAGGATGTGGTTCTGTCTGAGTCAGCTACTGGTTGGCATTGTTGGGGGGTGACTTTGGTGTGTTTTTTTTCAGTAATTTGGCATACTCACGTCTGCCAGTGATGGTTGTCAAGCTCCGTCTCGTTAAATATATAATATTCTTTATTGAAAGTACATAAATACAACATATATAACCCTCAAATGGGAAAAGAATATAGATACAGTATATAGGGGACACAAGTAGCCCCAGAAGGAAAAAGGGCAACACAGGAGACCAGTGGCTACCCCTATTAGTCCAGAGTCCAAATAGTATAGTTGAAGATAAAAGTAATATGGTCAAAGTATTAGATATTTTTATATATTGGAGTTTATTGCCGCTCTGGTTCTTTTTGGTACATGGTCTAGAGACCTAGACAACATAATTTCAAGCCCTGGTAATATAAATAAAAGTCATGTCGTTTACTATTTTAAACATTTTCTAAATACTGACAGTCCCCACGTCATCAATAAATGATTCGCTCTGTAGGTATGTTTTAAGGTATATTTTGTGTGTACTCTAGACAAATTTTCTTTTGCCCTTGTGGTAATTAGATTTTTTACATTTTTGGGTTATTTTGGAAACAAGGATGAGCAATAAAGCTGTTTCCTAGACATCTTTCATAACCCTTATATTGATAGTTGCAGCCTAGGGCTAAAGTACACTAAATTATCGGCATCCTGAGTGGTCACAGTGGACCTAGAGGTCTGTACTCTTTTTTGACACATATTCCCCTTTAAATTTACTAGACAGTTCGGTTCTAATAAAACACAGCTGAAGCTATCATGAAAGAACCGGCTTAGTTTTTCTTTAATACCCAAAACAAGAATTGCTAATACAATGAGACTTACCAAGACACTAAGCAGTGACAGTTTGTTTATTTTTCATAAAAAAATCTAAGAAATTAAGGCGGATCAAGGAGTATTGCTACACAGTATGTGTAGTACTGTGTTTTAGATCATCTGCCTTAGATAAGAATCACGGAAATATGAGTTTGTGTAGTCAGATCAAAAATAATTAATAACAGCAAAATATGAACTAAACTTAGTCAGTAAAAGACTGGTAAAACCCATAAGATAAAAGGCCTCCATTTTTCATTATTAGATACAGTTTATTAATTTAAGTCACCCGCTTACAGAAAGTGCTGAATCTGCCTGGAACTTTAGTCTTTGTATATAAAGAATGAAGCAACATGAGGATTACTATGACTTGAAAACTGTGGGGGGATATCATGGCTTGTATGACTGAACACTGGCGTACAAGCCATACATTAGTCACAATTCCTGACATGGGGCATAGAATTGCAACTAATTTCCCCTCTACGCCCCTTCGATGGGAAGGGACGGTTGCTGGTGGCCATTTCAAAACACAGCTTATAGCGACAACAGGCAGGACCTTGCATAGAACCATGCTGGGCACACGGTGTGTGATAAAGATGAAATAAAGCTACATGTTTGGATTTTTTATCTAATAGCATATAATTAGAGATGAGCGAGCACTAAAATGCTCGGGTGCTCGTTATTCGAGACAAACTCTTCCCGATGCTCGAGTGCTCGTCTCGAATAACGAACCCCACTAATTCGTGAGGCTGGTGGTTTTTAGGTTTATGTTGTGCCAGTTTAAACCCCTTAATGCTCAGCGCCGTAGCTCTACGGCGCAGAGGTACAGGGAATGTATGAAGAGGGCTCACGGAGTCCTCTTCTACAAAGGTGGGGGTTGTTGTATATTGCAGCAAACCCCCACGCTATACCCGCGTCGGTGCTTGCAAAGGCTATTAACCCTTTGATTGCGTGGGCGCCGCCATCTTTATTCCGATCGCCGCGCCCCGAATGTCATCGGGGCTTCTGCAGATTCGTTACATTGAGCCAGTGGCTCATTGTAATGAATGAGCTGCAAAAATGCCATATATTGCAATACAGAAGTATTGCAGTATATGGTAGGAACGATCTGACCATCTAGGGTTAATGTACCCTAGATGGTCTAAGAATTAGTGAAAAAAAAAAGATTAAAAAAAGTTTAAAAAAAAAAAATTTATAATATATAAATTTCAAATCACCCCCCTTTCGCTAGAACTGATATAAAACATAATAACAGTAAAAATCCCAGACACATTAGGTATCGCCGCGTCCCAAAATGCCCGATCTATCAAAATATAAAAACGGTTATGGCCGCGTTGACCTCCGAGACGGGAAATGGCGCCCAAATGTCCGAAATGCGACTTTTTACACCTTTTTACATCACATAAAAATGGAATAAAAATGATCAAAATGTCGCACAGACCTCAAAACGGTAGTAATGCAAACGTCGGCTCATTTTGCAAAAAATGACCTCACACAGCTCCATGCGCCAAAGTATGAAAAAGTTATTAGCTTCAGAGGATGGTAAAATGTTTTTTTTCTTCTTGTAAACATCGTTTAATTTTTGAAAATGTATTAAAACAAATAAACCTAAATAATTTGGTATCACCGCGATCGCACCGAACCAAAGAATAAAGCTAGTGTTATTTTGAGTGCACAGTCAAGTCATAAAACTGAGCCCACAAGAACGTGCGTTTTTTTTTCAATTTTTCCACATTTGGAATTTTTTTCAGCTTTATGGAAAGTAAAATTTGTTACGCACAAAATAAGCCCTTACACAGGTCTGTACACGTAAAAATGAAAAAGTTTGGATTTTGAAGGTGGGGAGCGAGAAATGAGCGAAAAAACCCTGCGTCCTTAAGGGTTAATATGCGTATGTACACACTATTTAGCAAATATTGGTTCACAGGAATGCTATATTAACAAGGCAAAGGTGTGCCTTGTTAATATAACAAACAAAAGAAAAGTTTAGCAATAGAAATACACAAACACAAGAAAACTTTATTATAGGAGTATACAAACATTTGAAAGTGGAAGCAAGACAATACAAAAGGAAAATTAACATTAATAAATTAATATCAGTAATATATACTATAATATACACTCACCAGCCACTTTATTGGGTACACCATGCTAGTAACGGGTTGGACCCCCTTTTGCCTTCAGAACTGCCTCAATTCTTCGTGGCATAGATTCAACAAGGTGCTGGAAGATCCTCAGAGATTTTGGTCCATATTGACATGATGGCATCACACAGTTGCCGCAGATTGTTGGCTGCACATCCATGATGCGAATCTCCCGTTCCACCACATCCCAAAGATGCTCTATTGGATTGAGATCTGGTGACTGTGGAGGCCATTTGAGTACAGTGAACTCATTCTCATGTTCAAGAAACCAGTCTGAGATGAATCCAGCTTTATAACATGGCGCATTATCCTGCTGAAAGTAGCCTCAGATGTTGGGTACATTGTGTCATAAAGGGATGACATGGTCAGCAACAAACTCAGGTAGCTGTGGCGTTGCAACGATGCTCAATTGGTACCAAGGGCCCAAAGAGTGCCAAGAAAATATTCCCCACAACAATGACACACCACCACCACCATCCTGAACCGTTGAACAAGGCAGGATGTCCTGCTTTCATGTTGTTGACACCAAATTCTGACCCTACCATCCGAATGTCGCAGCAGAAAATCGAGACTCATCAGACCAGGCAACGTTTTTCCAATCTTCTACTGTCCAATTCGATGAGCTTGTGCAAATTGTAGCCTCAGTTTCTCTGTTCTTAGCTGAAAGGAGTGGCACCCCGGTGTGGTCTTCTGCTCTGTGCCCATCATGCCTCAAAGTTCGATGTACTGTGCGTTCAGAGATGCTCTTCTGCCTACCTTGGTTGTAACGTGGCGATTTGAGTCACTGTTGCCTTCTATCAGCTCGAACCAGTCTGCCCTTCTCCTCTGACCTCTGGCATCAACAAGGCATTTCCGCCACAGAACTGCCGCTCACTGGATGTTTTTTCTTTTTCGGTCCATTCTCTGTAAACCCTAGAGATGGCCGCCATGTGATTGGCTGATTAGAAATTAAGTGTTAACAAGCAGTTGGACAGGTGTACCTAATAAAGTGGCCGGTGAGTGTAGGTTCGCTGCTCCAACAGGGTTCCTCCATACACCAGAGCACTGGTGAACTGCCGCTCACTGGATGTTTTTTCTTTTTCGGACCATTCTCTGTTAACCCTAGAGATGGTTGTGTGTGAAAATCCAGTAGATCAGCAGTTTCTGAATACTCAGACCAGCCCTTCTGGTACCAAACACCATGCCCGTTCAAAGGCCTCAATCCCTTTCCCATACTGATGCTCGGTTTGAACTGCAGGAGATTGTCTTGGCCATGTCTACATGCCTAAATACACTGAGTTGCCGCCATGTGGTTGGCTGTTTAGAAATTAAAGGGCACCTACCACCCCGATTACTACCTATAAAAGTAGAAGTGGTGGTAGGTGGATGGATGGGACGTGAGGATAGCCCTTTTTTGGGCTAATCCTCACGTCCCGGGTGTCTTTTAGAAAACTTTATTGTAGCTATATGCAAATTTTTTATGCGGCTACTGGGGCGTGGAGTAGCTGGACATGAGGCTACTAGTCGCTCTACCCCACGCCCCAGTAGCCCTACTACTACTCCGCCTACCAGATAATCTCGGCGGCAGCTCCTGGTAGCTGCGCACCTCGTCCAAGTCCCTCGTCTACTGCGCATGCGACAGTAGTTCCGGCCCCGAGTCCGCGGCCACGCTACCAGGAGCTTATCGGTAGGCGGAGTAAGCGTGGCTAACTGGGGCGTGGAGTAGCCGCGACTAGTAGCCTCATGTCCGGCTACTCCACGACCCAGTAGCCGCATAAAATATGATCATATCTACAATAAAGTTTCAAAAGACACCTGCCTCATTTCCTAAGAGACGACCAAAGACTCCAAGTTTGTCCAAGTCACCCCTGCACTGTGAATATCCTCCAAAGACTGTATTACACTACACAGCTTGGTGCCATCTGCAAAAGTAGACACAGTGCTATTTATTTCTACCTCTATACATAATAAATATATTAATAGAGTTGGGCCAAGCCCAGAACCCTGGGTACACCACTCTAACTGGTGACCATTCCAGTAGGAATCATGACCACAACTCTTTGGATACGAATCCTTATGCAGTTTTCAATCCATTGCAAATCATTCCTACGAAACCATAGACCTTATTTTACCCATCATATGTCTATGAGGGACAGTGTCAAATGCCTTGTAAGTCCGAGAACACATATCCACAGCAGTTCCCCCATCCAGGCATCTGCGCAATGTAATTATTTTACTGCATTTGGTCTAAACTGTGCAACAGAATGTAGGCTGCTCATATGACACTGCTTAGAAGTTCTTAGTATAAAAGATATATCTACCGTGGCATGTTCTTTGAAAGATGACCTATCAAATTTGCTGACATGTATATTATTGTATAATTTGCATTCCATGTAAAATACCAATACTAGAGCATTTGATATTTCTTGTATTGTTACTAAAAATCATGTACAATTGTAGTATTCCGATATAGTCAACACTGATTGAAAAATTTACCAGTATACACCCCACAAGTGGTACACATGTTTCAGGGATATGAAAAGGATAACAAAGGAATGGCTTAGCTAAGACCATATATGCTCAGCAGAGACCATAATAGCTTATGAGGGACAGGTGCAACAGTATTGCATCCATCTCCGCCACCACTAAGCATATACTCGTGAGTGTCCCATCACTGGCTTCTGCCATTGTTCCCTCCTCCTTTATTAAGGGGGCGGACCCAAAAACATATCCATGTAGGGGAATACAGTGAGATATGTTGTATCCATCCTGTAAGGACATGTCAGGAATCTGCCCCGGGTATCCTGTCAAGGGGGGGATACAAAGTGGTTTGAATGTAGCCTTAACTATACATATAGGCAACATAACTTATCTAGGCAGGGCTGACTTGCCCTCCAGAGTACTAGAGAGTACCTTCATAGGCCCACATTCTGACATAAAATAAGTCTAAAAAGCAAGGCAATTTCTACCTCCCTGTATAGACAATCACCAGGGTTTGTTTTGAATTGGTTCCTTTCAAAATACCTAATAGACCTTATGAAGAACATGGATGAAAAGCAAACCCTCAACATCCGGTACCTTACGAACCACAGGTGTTTCTGGAAATTGTTGCTTTATTGGCAATGTACAAATAATCTGAAATTTCAAGAATACAGAATTGCATTAGGATTTTTTAGACATAGGCACCTTCAAGCAATTTTGATTAAAAGTTTAACGTTTTATTAAAACATTACTTTATGACACATGAATACATCATATAAATAACTAAAAGTGAAGTAACCAAAAATCAGCTAGAGATGTTAAGACAGTCACCTATACATTTTTGAAAGAAGACCACTGACAAATGCATTTGTTGATTAATAGTTGGCAGCCAGGTCCACCATCATGCAGGTGTGACAAACACAAAATTTTAAAAAATGTCATTGAAAATGTAATGAAAACATGCTTGATATTTTTACAAACTCACTTAAGCAAGATTTAGGGAAATAGGAATGTAAAAATAATAAGTCCAAGTGAGTAGATTTACTGTACATACTCGAGTATCACCGAGGTCCTAATTTAACACCAAAACGAGTATATGCCTAGGTGGGAAATGCATTGGTCATAGTCTCCCCAGTATATAGCTAGACAGCCCCCAGAGTATTAGCCTGCCAGCGCCCAGTAGTAATAGCCTGCCTGCCAGACAGCCCCAGTAGTATACAGCCTGCCTGTCAGCCATAGCCCAGTAGTATATAGCATGCCAACCCACCCCAGTGTTGTATATTGCCTGCCAGCGCGCTCCGTGTCGTATATTGTCTGCCAGCCCGCATATGGCCAGCACATAAAAAAAGCTGAGTACTCACCATTCCGATGTCCGGGCAACTCCTCTTTTTACTTCATGGAATCCAGGTCGCGAAGGCTTCGTGCGCATAGCTTGGCCAGCAGCTGACATCACAGTTGTGGGCCGGCCGACGGTGCACATGGAGCTGTCGCTGACTGGAGTTGGTGTTGGTGTCCATGAAGAAAAAAGAGGACCTGCCCGTGGCATCAGAATGGTGAGGTTTTTTTTTTTCAATGTACCCAGTTAAAAGCCAGTGCAGAGTTTCAGCACAAAATTTGCTGAAAAACTCAGCTTATACTACAGTATATTTAACACAACACACAATACAAAAAACACTACCATAACTGCTAAAACATAAACCATGCAAAATTTGCTTACAATCACAAATGTGTTTAAAAATATATACAACCCCAAGAGTAAAAAGCTCCTATTCTGTCAAAATCCTTTTTTTTTTTTCAGAAAACACCGCTACCATGTATACAAAATACTTTTCAATTATTACACACAACCACTTCCAAACCTTTGCAGAAACATTGATAAATGCAAAATATGTACAAATTCAAACTACTTATATTAAGAAAATGTACTCTCCTAAAAACAGTAAAATGTGAGAAGTTCATATATACCCCACATGTATAGTTAATACTAATAATAGAATTATTTTTTTTATAGCACCTACAGATTCTGCAGTGCTGCACAGAACTTCCAAATTGGTCCCTGTCCCCAATGGGGCTCACACACCTAATCAACCTACCAGTATGTTTTGGAGTGTTGGAGGAAACTGGAGGACCGGAGGAAACCCATGCAAACACGGAGAGAACATACAAATTCTTTGCAGATGTTCGCCCTGGGACTTGAAGAAGTACGCACAGTTCCTAAGAATTTGAGTAAGAACATTGTAACATAGGTATAAATAATGGAGGGGTGGTTTGATGAAAACTTTAATCAGGAGTATGTGTTTTTTGGGTTACATATAACTTTTGGACAAGTTCTGAGGTGCGGTGTTGTATGCAGCCACATTAGTTGAAAGAAATGGAATGTTCATTCTCTCCTCAATTTACAGAAAACAATGAGCACGCAAAATATGACAACAGAGCTCAAGTGTTGATCTCTGATTGTTTCTGGGTAAGAAAGGGTTAATAACATGACCATTAGTTAACATTATTCCTTTTTAGCAACAGATAAAGTCATATTTACATTATCTGTGAGCTGAGAGAAGTGTCTATATGCCCCTCCTCACTATCCTCTATCCTGCAGCTAAGAAGCTGCAGGGGGACACTTCAGATGGCTGTATAACCTTAGATTCCTGGGCATCTAGAATCCAAAGTTATTTCGTTTTTTTTCTTTTTCCATTATGCATCGACTTCAAGATATCTTTTAGTGATGTCTATTGATCAGGAGCATCAATTACAGCAAAGGGGCTTCTGAAGAAGAGAGAGCCTGACTTCAATGTTAAAATCTCCGCCTCCTTGACTTAATGCAACCAGTTTAAGTTGATTTACTGGATGATGCCACCACACTGAGCCATAAACGAAACCCAATATGCACCTCCTCATTCAATCTCCAGGACATCTCCAGAGATGTACCAATTCTCTGGTAAGGACTATCAAACTAATACCCAACCTCCATTTTGTGACTAATGACATGCGTTTGTTATATCATTATTTATAGCATTATGGGTTTTTGTATCAGACATTCCTATTCCTGAAATACCCGAAGAGTTACAGTCTATGAGGATGAGTGGGGTGATACAGAGGTATAAAGAGCTTGTATAATGTTCTGGCCATTCTTTGTAAGGGAGCATTTATAAAATAATTTCATACAAAAATTCTGCTGCTTGAACCAGACCTACAAAGTCTAAGGTGAGAGTGACTGCTGAGAAGCCTGGAGTTAGTATATACTGGTGTTTTCCGTATACATGATAGGAGGAGGACATAGGATGGATTAGTAATTAGACAGTTGACATTTCATGCAGTTAGCATGTGTAATAGGCTTGCTAGAGAAATGGGTTTAAGAGAACATTGGAGCTTAAATACTAATTCTGTGAGGCTGGTGGTTTTTAGGTTTATGTTGTGCCAGTTTAAACCCCTTAATGCTCAGCGCCGTAGCTCTACGGCGCAGAGGTACAGGGAATGTATGAAGAGGGCTCACGGGCTGAGTCCTCTTCATACAAAGGTGGGGGTTGTTGTATATTGCAGCAAACCCCCACCGCTAATAACCGCGGTCGGTGCTTGCAAAGGCTATTAACCCTTTGATTGCGTGGGCGTGGGCGCCGCCATCTTTATTCCGATCGCCGCGCCCCCGAATGTCATCGGGGCTTCTGCAGATTCGTTACATTGAGCCAGTGGCTCATTGTAATGAATGAGCTGCAAAAATGCCATATATTGCAATACAGAAGTATTGCAGTATATGGTAGGAACGATCTGACCATCTAGGGTTAATGTACCCTAGATGGTCTAAGAATTAGTGAAAAAAAAAAGATTAAAAAAAGTTTAAAAAATAAAAAAATTTATAAAATATTAAAATTTCAAATCACCCCCCTTTCGCTAGAACTGATATAAAACATAATAAACAGTAAAAATCACAGACACATTAGGTATCGCCGCGTCCCAAAATGCCCGATCTATCAAAATATAAAAACGGTTATGGCCGGCGGTGACCTCCGAGACGGGAAATGGCACCCAAATGTCCGAAATGCGACTTTTACACCTTTTTACATCACATAAAAAATGGAATAAAAAATGATCAAAATGTCGCACAGACCTCAAAACGGTAGTAATGCAAACGTCGGCTCATTTTGCAAAAAATGACCTCACACAGCTCCATGCGCCAAAGTATGAAAAAGTTATTAGCTTCAGAGGATGGTAAAATGTTTTTTTTCTTCTTTGTAAACATTCGTTTAATTTTTGAAAATGTATTAAAACACAATAAAACCTATATAAATTTGGTATCACCGCGATCGCACCGAACCAAAGAATAAAGCTGAGGTGTTATTTTGAGTGCACAGTCAAAGTCGTAAAAACTGAGCCCACAAGAACGTGCGTTTTTTTTTCAATTTTTCCACATTTGGAATTTTTTTCAGCTTTATGGGAAAGTAAAATTTGTTACGCACAAAATAAGCCCTTACACAGGTCTGTACACGTAAAAATGAAAAAGTTATGGATTTTTGAAGGTGGGGAGCGAGAAATGAGCGAAAAAACCCTGCGTCCTTAAGGGGTTAATATGCGTATGTACACACTATTTAGCAAATATTGGTTCACAGGAATGCTATATTAACAAGGCAAAGGTGTGCCTTGTTAATATAACAAACAAAAGAAAAGTTTAGCAATAGAAATACACAAACACAAGAAAACTTTATTATAGGAGTTTTAGCAATAGAAATACACAAACACAAGAAAACTTTATTATAGGAGTATACAAACATTTGAAAGTGGAAGCAAGACAATACAAAAGGAAAATTAACATTAATAAATTAATATCAGTAATATATACTATAATATACACATTAAAGTTTACAAAAGGAAAGCCGGGACGTAAGGATTAGCCCAAAAAGGGCTATCCTCACGTCCCATCCATCCACCTACCACCCGTTCTACCTTTATAGGTAGAATCGTGGTGGTATGTCCCCTTTAACTGACATGAAAGTAGACATGACTAATAGTGAGTGTTCCTAGAAATCATCTATAATGCAGCCTTCATCTATGACTGCAGTATAACATTAGGAAACTATGGCCCACATTTACTAAGGACCTTGCACCAGTTTTCTGTCGGACTTTGCACATTCTTTTTAGTGCAATCTGCTTGCACAGGCAAAGTGGTTCTGGTGCTCAATTGGACTATTCGCCACATTTATCATGCAAAGTCCGAAAGAAGTCGCACAACCCATGTTAAAGGTGAACCAAAAAAAAGTTGCAGTGGCAGTGCAGGAAGCGCTAGATTCATGAAGAACGGGCGCCAAAAATCCTGAATCTGGCGCCCCCTGCACACTACATATAGTGAAGTTTGCACTGTTTTTAGTAATTGTTCCCCTATATTTTTTTACGTTTGTGGTACCATATGCAAATTAAGGGGCAGATTTATCATACACTAGCGCTCCACGCGCCGGTGTATGACAAAGCCCTGCTCCCTGCTGCCAGGCTTAGACCTCATGATGTATCTGCCAGCCTTTCTGCAGTATGGCAGGTCCGATCTGGCTTTGTTTTGCGTAAAAACCTGCAAACATTTAGCAGTGAATGTTCAAAGATTTTTAATAAGAGCTCAGGAACGAGGCAGGAACACCCCATGCCAGCCCACTTTGCTGGTGGCCGCGTCCCTTCATGCCCACATGGCGTAAGTGTGGCATAGTTGCTTAATTGTGATTTCCTTTACTGCGCCAGAATTTGCAATTATTTCAGAAGCACTGATAAATCTACCCCTATCCAGACCGTTTACACCTCTGTGGTTTGAAGAAGCGATTGAGTTGTAGCATGGTGTGGATCTAAACCTTTTCATTTCAAAGGTTGAATTCGGCACCCGCAGAATCTGTAGCAATAATCAACATTAAAATCTGACTCGGTTTCAGCTGTTTTCCCATACACTGCACTGATACGTAACTACAGCGTAACTACAGCGATAGCAGCCATAGGAGCTGCTATGGGGCCCGCAGTGTCAGGGGGTCCCGTCATCCGACCTGACACAATACAGAATGGAGGATGTGCACCATTATATCTATATTGTACTGCACATGTCCAGCATAATATGTATATAACTTATACTGAGATGTATATATGCAGTATCTGTGATGTGTATATGGTGTCTGTATACACTGTATGTGAGTATGTTGCATATGGCACTGTATGTGTGTATATATGCACATGAGTGTATTTATATGTGTGAGTATACTAATATGTACACTCACCGGCCACTTTATTAGGTACACCATGCCAGTAACGGGTTGGACCCCCTTTTGCCTTCAGAACTGCCTCAATTCTTCGTGGCATAGATTCAACAAGGTGCTGGAAGATCCTCAGAGATTTTGGTCCATATTGACATGATGGCATCACACAGTTGCTGCAGATTTGTCGGCTGCACATCCATGATGCGAATCTCCCGTTCCACCACATCCCAAAGATGCTCTATTGGATTGAGATCTGGTGACTGTGGAGGCCATTTGAGTACAGTGAACTCATTGTCATGTTCAAGAAACTAGTCTGAGATGATTCCAGCTTTATGACATGGCACATTATCCTGCTGAAAGTAGCCATCAGATGTTACAGGGTACATTGTGGTCATAAAGGGATGGACATGGTCAGCAACAATACTCAGGTAGGCTGTGGCGTTGCAACGATGCTCAATTGGTACCAAGGGGCCCAAAGAGTGCCAAGAAAATATTCCCCACACCATGACACCACCACCACCAGCCTGAACCGTTGATACAAGGCAGGATGGATCCATGCTTTCATGTTGTTGACGCCAAATTCTGACCCTACCATCCGAATGTCGCAGCAGAAATCGAGACTCATCAGACCAGGCAACGTTTTTCCAATCTTCTACTGTCCAATTTTGATGAGCTTGTGCAAATTGTAGCCTCAGTTTCCTGTTCTTAGCTGAAAGGAGTGGCACCCGGTGTGGTCTTCTGCTGCTGTAGCCCATCTGCCTCAAAGTTCGACATACCGATTTGAGTCACTGTTGCCTTTCTATCAGCTCGAACCAGTCTGCCCCTTCTCCTCTGACCTCTGGCATCAACAAGGCATTTCCGCCCACAGAACAATTTTTTATGCGGCTACTGGGGCGTGGAGTAGCTGGACATGAGGCTACTAGTCGCGGCTACTCCACGCCCCAGTAGCCACGTTACTCCGCCTACCAGATAATCTTCGGCGCGCAGCTCCTGGTAGCTGCGCACCCTCGTCCAAGTCCCTCGTCTACTGCGCATGCGCAGTAGTTCCGGCCCCGGAGCCGCGGCCACGCTACCAGGAGCTTATCTGGTAGGCGGAGTAACGTGGCTACTGGGGCGTGGAGTAGCCGCGACTAGTAGCCTCATGTCCGGCTACTCCACGACCCAGTAGCCGCATAAAAATATTAGCATATAGCTACAATAAAGTTTTCTAAAAGACACCTGCCTCATTTCCTAAGAGGACGACCAAAGACTCCAAGTTTGTCCAAGTCACCCTGCAGCCTGTGAATATCCTCCATAGACTGTATTACACTACACAGCTTGGTGCCATCTGCAAAAGTAGACACAGTGCTATTTATTTCTACCTCTATATCATTAATAAATATATTAAATAGTAGTGGGCCAAGCCCAGAACCCTGGGGTACACCACTCATAACTGGTGACCATTCCGAGTAGGAATCATTGACCACAACTCTTTGGATACGATCCTTATGCCAGTTTTCAATCCAATTGCAAATCATTCCTACGAAACCAATAGACCTTATTTTACCCATCATATGTCTATGAGGGACAGTGTCAAATGCCTTTGTAAAGTCCGAGAACACAATATCCACAGCAGTTCCCCCATCCAGGCATCTGAGCAATGTAATTATTTACTGCATTTGGTCTAAACTGTGCAACAGAATGTAGGCTGCTCATATGACACTGCTTAGAAGTTCTATAGATAAGAAGATATATCTACCGTGGCATGTTCTCTTGAAAGATGACCTATCAAATTTGCTGACATGTATATATTTGTATAAATTTGCATTCCATGTAAAATACCAATACTAGAGCATTTTGATATTTCTGTATTGTTACTAAAAATCATGTACAATTGTAGTGATTCCCGATATAGTCAACACTGATTGAAAAATTTCACAGTATACACCCCACAAGTGGTAACACATGTTTCAGGGATATGAAAAGGAATAACAAAGGAATGGCTTAGCTAAGACCATATATGCTCAGCAGAGACCATAATAGCTTATGAGGGACAGGTGCAACAGTATTGCATCCATCTCCGGCCACCACTAAGCATATACTCTGTGATGTCCCCATCACTGGCTTCTGCCATTGTTCCCTCCTCCTTTATATAGGGGGCGGACCCAAAAACATATCCCATTGTAGGGGAATACAGTGAGATATGTTGTATCCATCCTGTAAGGACATGTCAGGAATCTGCCCAGGGTATCCTGTCAAGGGAGGGATACAAAGTGGTTTGAATGTAGCCTTAACTATACATATAGGCAACATAACTTATCTAGGCAGGGCTGGACTTGCCCTCCAGAGTACTAGAGAGTACCTTCATAGGCCCACATTCTGACATAAAATAAGTCTAAAAAGCAAGGCAATTTCTACCTCCCTGTATAGACAATCACCAGGGTTTGTTTTGAATTGGTTCCTTTCAAAATACCTAATAGACCTTATGAAGACAATTGGATGAAAAGCAAACCCTCAACATGCCGGTGACCTTACGAACCACAGGTGTTTCTGGAAATTTGTTGCTTTATTGGCAATGTACAAATAAATCTGAAATTTCAAGAATTACAGAATTGCATTAGGATTTTATAGACATAGGCACCTTCAAGCAATTTTGATTAAAAGTTTAACGTTTTATTAAAAACATTACTTTTATGACACATGAATAAATCATCATAAAATAACTAAAAGTGAAGTAACCAAAAATCAGCTAGAGATGTTAAGACAGTCACCTATACATTTTTTGAAAGAAGACAACCTGACAAATGCATTTGTTTTGATTAATAGTTGGCAGCCAGGTCCACCATCATGCAAGGTGTGACAAACACAAATTATTTAAAAAAATGCATTGAAAATGTAATGAAAACATGCTGTATATTTTTACATAAAACTCACATTAAAGCAGAGATTTAGGGATAAATAGGAATGTAAAAATAATAAGTCCAAGTGAGTAGATTTACTGTACATACTCGAGTATCAGCCGAGGTACCTAATTTTACCACCAAAATCGAGTATATGCCTAGGGTGGGAAATGCATTGGTCATAGTCTCCCCAGTATATAGCTAGACAGCCCCCAGTAGTATATAGCCTGCCAGCGCCCAGTAGTATATAGCCTGCCTGCCAGACAGCCCCCAGTAGTATACAGCCTGCCTGTCAGCCATAGCCCAGTAGTATATAGCATGCCAACCCACCCAGTGTTGTATATTGCCAGCCAGCGCGCTCCGTGTCGTATATTGTCTGCCAGCCCGCAGTATGGCCAGCACATAAAAAATAAACTGAGTACTCACCATTCCGATGTCCCGGGCAACTCCTCTTTTTACTTCATGGAATCCAGGTCAGCGAAGGCTTCGTGCGCATAGCTTGGCCAGCAGCTGACATCACAGTTGTGGGCCGGCCGGACGGTGCACATGGAGCTGTCGCTGACCTGGAGTTGGTGTTGGTGTCCATGAAGAAAAAAGAGGACCTGCCCGTGGCATCAGAATGGTGAGGTTTTTTTTTTCAATGACCCAGTAAAAGCCACGTGCAGAGTTTTCAGCACAAAAATTTGCTGAAAAACTCAGCTTATACTACAGTATATTTAACACAACACACAATATCAAAAACACACTACCATAACTGCTAAAACATAAACCATGCAAAATTTGCTTACAATCCACAAATGTGTTTAAAAATATATACAACCCCAAAGTAAAAAGCTCCTATTCTGTCAAAATCCTTTTTTTTTTTTCAGAAAACACCGCCTACCATGTATACAAAATAACTTTTCAATTATTACACACAACCACTTCCAAACAACTTTGCAGCAAACATTGATAAAATGCAAAATATGTACAAATTCAAACTACTTATATTAAGAAAATGTACTCTCCTAAAAACAGTAAAATGTGAGAAGTTCATATATACCCCACATGTATAGTTAATACTAATAATAAGAATTATTTTTTTATAGCACCCACAGATTCTGCAGTGCTGCACAGAACTTTCCAAATCGGTCCCTGTCCCCAATGGGGCTCACAACCTAATCAACCTACCAGTATGTTTTGGAGTGTTGGGAGGAAACTGGAGGACCCGGAGGAAACCCATGCAAACACGGAGAGAACATACAAATTCTTTGCAGATGTTCGCCCTGGGACTTGAAGAATGTACGCACAGTTCCTAAGAATTTGAGTAAGAACATTGTAACATAGGTATAAATAATGGAGGGATGGTTTGATGTAAAAACTTTGATCAGGAATGTATGTGTTTTTTGGGTTACATATAACTTTTTGGACAAGTTCTGAGGTGCGGCGTTGGTATGCAGCCACATTAGTTGAAGAAGATGTAATGTTCATTCTCTCCCTCAATTTACAGAAAACAATGATCACGCAAAATATGACAATCAGAGCTCAAGTGTGATCTCTGATTGTTCTGGGTAAGAAAGGGTTAATAACATGACCATTAGTTAACATTATTCCTTTTTAGCAACAGATAAAGTCAATATTTACATTATCTGTGAGCTGAGAGAAGTGTCTATATGCACCCTCCTCCAATCCTCTCCCTGCAGCTAAGAAGCTGCAGGGGGATACTTCAGATGGCTGTAACCTTAGATTCCTGGCATCTAGAATCCAAAGTTATTTCGTTTTTTTCCTTTTTCCATTATGCATCAGACTTCAAGAGATCTGTTTAGTGATGTCTATTGATGCAGGAGCATCAATTACAGCAAAAGGGGCTTTCTGAAGAAGAGAGAGCCTGACTTCAATGTTAAAATCTCCGCCTCCTTGACTTAATGCAACCAGTTTAAAGTTGATTTACTGGATGATGCCACCACACTGAGCCATAAAAGAAACCCAATATGGAAGGTGTTCAGCTGATTGGCAACACACTGGTAGTGGTGTATTAGGTTAATTTCTGCTGACAGGTTCCCTTTAAATTAATTCACACCTCTCATGCACGTCTCCAGGACATCTCCAGAGATGTACCAATTCTCTGTAAGGACTATCAAACTAATACCCAACCTCCATTTTGTGACTAATGACATGCGTTTTGTTATATTCAATAATTTATAGCATTATGGGTTTTTGTATCAGACATTCCTATTCCTGAAATACCCGAAGAGCTTACAGTCTATGAGGATGAGGGGATGATACAAGAGGTATAAGAGCTTGTATAATGTTCTGGCCATTCTTTGTACGGCAGCAGTATAAAATAATTTCATACATAAAAATTCTGCTGCTTGAACCAGACATACAAAGTCTAAGGTGAGAGTGACTGCTGAGAAGCCTGGAGCTTAGTATATATCTGGTGTTTTCTGTATACATGATAGCTAGTAGGAACAATAGGATGGATTAGTAATTAGACAGTTGACATTTCATGCAGTTAGCATGTGTAATAGGCTTGCTTAAAGAAATGGGATTTAAGAGAACATTGGAGCTTAAATAGTAACTTTAATAGAAACTACAAGTCCCGTGATGCTTTAGTTCTCAGTAACTCCTCCTCCCTCTCATGCTCTGCTCCCGGTGATGAACTAACAGACTCTCCTGCTCTGTTACCATAGTAATGCCATCACTGGATATTGCCTCACTGGAATGACTTCTCACCACAACACTGGCCATACTGGATGCACTGCAACCAACCAACTACAGCCAAACATAGTGATGATCACATGATCAAAGGCGCAGGACGAGTAATGTGGACATGTGACCAGTAGCCATTTTCTGACCTGTTTCTGCTCCACGCAGAGAAAATTAACAGACTAAATTAACCCCTTAGCACTCAGTGCCATACTACCCCACTATTAGCGCTCAGCAGTACTAGTCAGCGGGCCGGAAACAGGAGTCGCTGGGGTGACAGCAGTACTCTAACCGCTGACATCCCCTAGTAACACCCGCGGTCGGAGTGTTTTGGTTGACCGTTAAATACATTTAACTTGCCTGCCAGGGTTTTCTGGCCCATGATCAGCCCTCTCGCACCATCTTGGGGGATGCTGATAGTTCCTATGGCAGCCTAAGGTCCCGATAAGGACCCCAGGTCTGCCTGCAGCACCGTGTCAGCCTATGCATGTGCACAGGCTACACTGCTAATACCTGAAATACATCAATTAGAGTATTATCATGAACAACAACTACCACTTTAACTGATTTCCTTATGAACTCTGATTGATTAAATCTATAGAATCAGTTGTCAATATTATATTGGAAGGGGTCCATGTAAACTGTATGGCCGAAGCTGCTTTGGACGCAGGTGGTACGGCGCTTGGCGCACCATGCACGCGACCGTGCACGCGGCTACATAGGAAGTGAAGGAGAGCCGTGTGCACGGTCGCGAGCATGGTGTGCCGAGCGCGTACCTCCCTGCGCCGAAGCAGCTTCGGCCATAAAGTTTAAAAAGTGTTTTAAACCGTGATACTGCGGTTTAAAACACTAACAAAAATAAGCTCCGGCACCAGCTCACCCTGAGCTGGTGCTCGGTAGTTCCCTCTTATACCTGCCACTTCAAGTGGTAGGTTTCCTTTAAATACTAACTGTAACTCTGATTCATATGTATGGAAGCTGATCTGTAGTAACCTGCTCTGAACACACTGAGAACAGTGCATTTTCTGTCTAATTTGATCAGCAGATCTTTGTGGGTTCTCGCTGATGGTCTCCCACCAATCTAATGACCTATTCTAAGATAAGCCCATCAATGGTTTTAGCCTGGAAATGTTTAGCCTCTACTACAGAGAATAGGTCCAGTCAGGCACATAGTTTTTAATCAGTAGATAATATAAAAGAACATATCAAAATAGCTAACAAATAATAATTATATTGTACAGCGTTTCCATCGACTTTAAAATGAAAAGAGAACCAACCGTGGTAGATAAATAAAGGTCCAGTGTTTGTAAGGAAATGACGATTAGGATGAGGCTAGAGCCAAAACAAATAAATGCTAGATCAATAGTGCAAGGCACAAAATAAAAAATGGAGTCAACATAAAGAAAGCAGCATGAAGCAAAGGGAACTGGGCAGAGAATAATTATAGATTAGATCTTCTAAAGAAAAGTTCTCTCAGACCATAGAACTGATTGTTTAACACTCAAACAGGACATAAATATAAGACCAGATGGGGTCCTAGTCCCAGCATAGGGATAGGGAATACATCAATAATTGGTAACCATCTGAACACTTCATGACTAACACATGGCTACACTACCAGTCACTTTAACCAACACAATCATGAGAACAGGGGTCCTGCCTCATTAACGTTGATGAGATTACTGGAGATGGGGCTCAGCAACTCTCTGAGCTTTCTTATAGTGAACATTCGGAGTGGCCGGTCATACACGTGTGGCTGCTTTATTCACTTTTATAGGATTGCATCTCCCAGTGTTCAGCTGTCTCTGGCAGTGCCATGGAGAAATAATTGGGTTGTTGGTCCTGCATATGAGGCTGCTTCATTTTGATGGGTTTGCTGATGATACTGATGATAATGGAATGGCTGTGCATGTTTTCCCAGCTATTCCGTTCATTCAAGGGTACACCACTTATACATTTCTTTGGTTACCAGAACTCCATGAGCATATTACACATAGGCAACAAATATTTTGTAAAATGTGTCCTTTATGATTTCCTCTTCAATGAACCAGGGAAAAAACACTCTAATATTTGGGCTTAGCTATAAGTTAGAATAAAATCCAAAAATGAAGCAGTGCTCCAAATCCAAGCAGGTAAAAGTGATGTAGTGTTTATTCAAAAATTGGTGATGATTCGACGTGTTACCAACTTTCTCAAGCAATGTGTACTCCACAGTGAACAAGTATAAATATCAAATGTGGGAGTGTCTTATCATTAACTCTTGATGAGCCACGATGATATATTCATATTAAAAGATATTGAAAAAATACAATTTATACAATGATGACAAATCCATGAAATCTGCCAAATAAATATAAAGTGCAAGTGCTAAATAATTGTACATATAACGGATTGCTGTTTGATAGTGTGTGCCAGCCCTGCCACCTAATGCTTATGTCATTCTTCATTCTCTGAGTAACGCCGCACGCTGTACATTGCCTAGTACGTGCAGTGCCAGCTCCAGGATCACAGGAGCACTGCACATGCACAAGATCTCGGATTGCTGGAGAATGACATGAGCATTGGTAGGGCGCCCGGAGGATGAAAATACAGGGTTAACTTTAGTATCATCGGATAGCTTTTTCAGAAATAATTGCCAAATTTTTTTGGATCCAATATGTATTTCTTTGGATATCTCCATTTTCAATAATTTTTTACCCATTTTGATTGTCAGCGACTACAAAGCCATCTGTCCATCTGTCCGTGAAAATTGCTTGAAACGTTGATTGAATAAATGTAATTTTTCCAGGGGTATACGAAAGTGTAATAAAAATGGGGGTTCCCCTTTAAAATGTTAAAGTTTCCCCCTGCCCACCACCCAGGGTGGAGGTAGGGGGTTAAGTATGGTATAATTTGAGAGATTTTTTTGAAAATATTTCACACATATATTTTTAGTTTCTGATGTGTATTTCGCAACATATTCCACTGTCCCAACCTTTTTGTTACACCCTGTATAGACTGTTCAAGTGAGAAATATTTCCAATATTTTTAAAAAATGTATTCCCCTCTTAATGTGAAAATAAGAGGTATCTAGTCATATTTTTAGTACATAATTTTAGTAATAATTCCCTCAATAGTAGCCAGACTTCTATACGTGCCCATTTATATTCACTTTCTAACCTCACAGGCTCAAAGTACTTAGCTCCTCTTGGATTAATGCAATTTATTATCTCTGTCTGCAAGCTGTTTCAATATTTCAAAGTCCCAGTAGAATCTTTTTTTTGCCAGCCAAAGTGTGAAACATTTTTTCCTATCTTGACTTCTGAACATCAGCCAGTTGTCAGCAGAGCAGGCGGCTGGGATGCATAACATGACAAGGGCTTTATCAGGCATTGGCATGACTTTCTCAAAAGCCAGGGCAGTGAGGCTCTGATACCAAATCCATCTTCATCTCCCAGTGATATAACAGTCAGTATTGTGTAGTAATTCTCGTTCTATGGCTATAATATACGGTACTGTATAACAAAACACCCCTTAAGGCCTCAGTCTGTAAGATGTAAGGGTTGGATGTGCTGGTAAAATGTATTATTGGCAGAGGATTTATGTAGATATAATATGGTCAACACTAGCAGCTAAACCTGTTTATAGACAAAAATTACAGATTATTTGGAAGCCCTCATTTATGGATAATTACTATAGAAAGCTGCATATTGCAGCAAACACCAGTTACACCCATCACCGATTGCAGTTAACCATTTGACTGTAAAGCGGCTGATGGTTGTCAAAAGTCAATGAAGCTTGTGCGCGACTTATTGGATTTGATTGAGGTTCTCCATGACATCATCAGAGAGCTAAGATCAGTTAATCAATAATATAAAATCAGCCCCCTGCCCCCTAGTATATAGCCAGCAGTACTTTTGTATGTAGCCAGGGCCTGCCCCATTGTATATAGCCAGTGTCTGCTCCCATGTATATAGCCAGTGCCTGCTCCCCTGTATATAGCCACTGCCTGCCACCCAGTATATAGCCAGTGTCTGCCCCTTAGTATAAAGCCAGTGCCTCAATTTCAATATTCGGGAAGGGGGAAAAGAGAAGGAGAAGAATGGCAGTAAAAATTAACTTTTATTTCATATGTTAAAAATAATATTTCGTATTAGGTGTAGCAGTAAACATTAAAATCAAGGAAATTCAAAACTGATAGGGAAAGTTCTGGGTATATTCTTCCCCTACATGAAAATATAGACCCCTATAGTTTGGTTTGCATGTAATCCCCTAAATTGAGGGATTTATAAGAGGGTTGGCTATATTCTTATATACTCAAAATACCAAAAAGAACCAGAGCGGCAATAAACTCCAATATATAAAAATATATAAATATATAATATTCTTTATTGAAAGTACATAAATACAACATATATAACCCTCAAATGGGAAAAGAATATAGATACAGTATATAGGGGACACAAGTAGCCCCAGAAGGAAAAAGGGCAACACAGGAGACCAGTGGCTACCCCTATTAGTCCAGAGTCCAAATAGTATAGTTGAAGATAAAAGTAATATGGTCAAAGTATTAGCCAAAGACACTTGGTTTTCCCCTGAACTGCCCAGTGTCTGTCCATTATGTTTTCGGGTGAGTGTGCAATAGTATTTTGATATATTTTTTACTAACACTGGACGGTACCCTCCATGTGTGTGTATGGTTCATATTTTTCTTACTGCACTACTGCCACTTTTTGCCCAATGTATTTGAGTCTAATACTTTGACCATATTACTTTTATCTCAACTATACTATTTGGACTCTGGACTAATAGGGTAGCCACTGGTCTCCTGTGTTGCCCTTTTTCCTTCTGGGGCTACTTGTGTCCCCTATATACTGTATCATATCTTTTCCCATTTGAGGGTTATATATGTTGTATTATTGTACTTCAATAAAGAATATTATTATTTATATATTTTTATATTGAGTTTATTGCCGCTCTGGTTTCTTTTGGTACATGGTCTAGAGACCTAGACAACATAATTTCAAGCCCTAGTAATATAAATAAAAGTCATGTTCGTTTACTATTTTAAACATTTCTAAATACTGACAGTCCCACGTCATCAATAAATGATTCGCTCTGTAGGTAGTGTTTAAGGTATTTTTTGTGTGTACTCTAGACAAATTTTCTTTTCCCTTGTGGTAATTAGATTTTTTACATTTTTGGGTCATTTTGGAAACAAGGATGAGCAATAAAGCTGTTTCCTAGACATCTTTCATAACCCTTATATTATAGTTGCAGCCTAGGCTAAAGTACAAATATATCGGCATCCTGAGTGGTCACAGTGGACCTAGAGGTCTGTATTCTTTTTTGACACATATTCCCCTTTAAATTTACTAGACAGTTCGGTTCTAATAAAACGAGCTGAAGCTATCATGAAAGAACCGGCTTAGTTTTTCTTTAATACCCCAAACAAGAATTGCTAATAAAATGAGACTTACCAAGACACTAAGCAGTGACAGTTTGTTTATTTTTCATAAAAAAATCTAAGAAATTAAGGCGGATCAAGGAGTTTGCTACCACAGTATGTGTAGTACTGTGTTTTAGATCATTGCCTTAGATAAGATCACGGAAATATGAGTTTGTGTAGTCAGATCAAAAATAATTAATAACAGCAAAATATGAACTAAACTTAGTCAGTAAAAGACTGGTAAAACCCATAAGATAAAAGGCCTCCATTTTTCTATTAGATACAGTTTATTAATTTAAGGCACCCGCTACAGAAATGCTGAATCTGCCTGGAACTTTAGTCTTTGTATATAAAGAATGAAGCACATGAGGATTACTATACTTGAAAACTGTGGGGGGATATCATGCTTGTATGACTGAACACTGGCGTACAAGCCATACATTAGTCACAATTCCGACATGGGGCATAGAATTGCACTAATTTCCCCTCTACGCCCCTTCGATGGGAAGGGACGGTTGCTGGTGGCCATTTCAAAACACAGCTTATGCGACAACAGGCAGGGACCTTGCATAGAACCATGCTGGGCACACGGTGTGTGATAAAGATGAAATAAAGCTACATGTTTGGATTTTTTTCTAATAGCATATAATTAGAGATGAGCGAGCACTAAAATGCTCGGGTGCTCGTTATTCGAGACAAACTTTTCCCGATGCTCGAGTGCTCGTCTCGAATAACGAACCCCATTGAAGTCAATGGAAGCTTGGCCAAACACCTTGAAACCTCAGAAAATGATGGAAACACCACGGAAATGGACAGGAAACAGCAGGGCAGCATGCATGGATCCTCTGAGGCGACTTAATTGCACCATTATGCCAAAATTATGGGCAACAGCATGGCGATGACCAGAGTGAAACGAATGAGGCTAGATAGCATCTAAAACATCCACATAATTGACCCTGACACGATAGAAAACGGCATGCAGAGGCAGCAGCAGCAGCGGCAGGCTAGAGAATGGCATGGCGACATACCCCAAATGGACTCAGGCTTCAAACCAATGGGTGGCAGAGAGGAACCAAAGGAGGTGAGCAAGAAGCGCTGAATGATTTCCTATGTGAACAAAAGGTTGACGGTATATTAGTTCGATAACACAGCGGGTGCCGACATAGTGACCAAGTTCCAAACGTATCTGGTGAAACACCCAAAAAATTAGCCTGACACAACTCATTTGATAAGGGACGACATGTGGAGGCAGCCATGGAGACGACTTCCATGATTAAGAGTGACAGTATGGGGCTCATATTGCGCTGCTATGATTGAAACTTCTGGTGTCCAGCTGGCGGCGACAGATGCCCGAGTTCCATATGTATCTGGGTTTCCTCGCGGCTCCCGGCGGCTTCTCACTCTCACTGGCCGGGAGATTGCGCTGGCCGTCGCACACTGTGATGCGACGGCTGTCTCCCGGCAGAGAAGAGTTGAAGAAAGAAGCCGCCGGGAGCCGCGATGGGGATGGGAGCCGCGCGAACATCCGGGACAACCGAGGGTAGTATTAAGTTTATTTTCTTTATTGTATATTGGGGGGCTGCTGTATACTCCTGGGGGCTGTGACTTGTAACTACTGGGGGCTGTGCTGTATACTACTGGGGGCTGTGCTGTATACTGCCGGGGGGCTGTGCGTATACTACTGGGGGCTGTGCTGATACTGCTGCGGGCTGTAATGGATACTGCTGGGGGCGTGTGTATACTATGGGGGCTGTTGCTGTATACACTGGGGGCAGGCTGTATAATACTGGGGGCTGTGCTGTTAATGATGGGGGCTGTACAGGTATACTGCTCGGGGGGCTGTGCTTGATAAAATTACTGGGGGCTGTGCTGCCATACTACTAGGGGCTGTGCCTGGATACTACTGGGGGCTGTGCTGTATACTTACTGGGGCAGGCTGTATACTAAGGGGGTAGGCTGGATACGACTGGGGGCAGGCTGCTATATACTGGGGCAAAGCGGTATACTACTGCGGGGACTGGTTGTATACTACATGGCGGCAACGCTGTATCTACGGGGGGCTGGATGTATACTACATGGGGGGCTGCCGTATAATACTGGGGGCAAGACTGTATAATCTGGGGGCAGCTGTTATACTACTGGGGGCTGGGGCTGTATACTACACGGGGGCAAGCTGTATAACTTACGGGGGGCTTGTTTTTCTTACTTCATGGTGGGCTGTTACTACACCCTCGGCTTATACCGAGGTCAATAGGTTTCCCAGTTTTGGTGGTAAAATTAGGTGTTCGGTTATACTGGGTCGGCTTATAACGAGTATATACGGTACCTTTTTTGTTTTTTTCATTTCCATTTTTCACTACCACCTTCAAAAATCATAACATTTGATTTTTATACGTAAAGAGCTCTGGATGGCTTGTTTCTGGTAACAATTGCACTTCCTAGTGATGGATTGAATAATCCAGGACGTGTACTGGGAAAGCGGGAAAAAAATTTCCAATGCAGTGAAAATGTGAAAAAAAAACCATTTGCGTCGTTTGCTTGTGGGCTTGGTTTTACGGCTGTTACGGTTTTTACGGCGACCCAAATGAAATTCTACTTATTACTTGTGAGTTGGTAGGATACGGGGAGTTACAAAATTTGTATGGTTTTATAATGTCTCAACAATTTACAAAAAACCTTAATGTTAAAAAAAAATTTTTTTTGTATTGCCATCTTCGACTGCTATTAACCTTTTCAACTTTGAGTGTACGGAGCTGTGTGTGGTGTCATTTGTGCAACTTTTGATGATGTTTTCAATGATTCTATTTTAGGACTGTATGGACCTTTGATCACTTCTTATGAATTTTTAATTATTCTAAATTTTAGACTTTTCTGACGGGTTAAACGCAGTGCAAAACCGTATTATATTTTGATAGATTCGGGGCATTACATGGGACTCGGCGATACCTAGTGTGTCTTGTGATTTTTAGTGTTTATTTATTTTTATATCAGTTCTAGGAAAGGGTCGGGGATTTGATTTTTCAGGACTCCCTAGGGTACTTGAACTCTAGGCTGTCTGATGTCTGAGACATGATCCTATATGGGGATTTTCATTCTCACTCCTACAATGTGCACTGGTAAATAAAATGGATTAAAAACGAGACAGCAATCGGGTATTCGGGAGACACGAGGCTGTAATGGTGATGGATGGCCACTCCCCGCGTGATCTCTAAGGGGAGCGACGATCGTAACCAGATAGGTGCGCCCATGCACCGCCATCTTTTTGAAGCCGCGCAGCTTTGCCGGTGATGATTGCGGGTGGTACCAACAAGTCTTTGACTGCAATATGCAGCAAGACTGTACTGGTATGGAGATGGCTCAGCCCGGGAGCCCTCTCCATGTACCGCACCCAACTCGTGCCGTACTATTATGGTGGTGTGGCAAGGGGTAAATATAGAGAGGGATTGTAGTAACGAGTGGTACTTCAAAGGGTACGAGTAAGATTTTAAAGGACAGAAAAATCCATTTTAACTTGTTAAACTTTATAGCTGTTTAAAAAGTAATTCTTTGCAACCAATATCATTTTAGTGGGACAAGTCATATTCTTTGGATGAGGAGACAAGTTCCTGTGACCTTAATAAGTCATTTTAATGTCTTCTATGCTATAAATAAAAGCTAATACTTTTCTAATTCTATTGCCTTTGAAGGTTGCTCATTCGTCACATGTTATGTATTACCAGATCCTACCATCGTTATATGACAGAAAATCAAAGAAAATACAGCTATACAAACCAATAATATTTTACTGTTCACAATTTATTATTAAGTTGCCCCTTTACTCCTCTATGGATTATATCAGACAAGCGTAGGGTTAAAAATATGGCCAAACACTCAGAAGTCTATAACTCCTATGTAATATTTTCGACCACATAAATGTGGATCGGAAAAAACTCAGATAAGGATTTCAGGAGAATATCTTGTAAAATGCCATTAAACCTTTGATAGCCCTGGGATCCAAGCTGTCATAAACAATATATTTTATCTTTCAAGTGCCTTGCTTGCTCTTCCACTCTATTGTTTTTAATAGTCAACATACATACGCCAAGCATGCTGGTTTTACGTTTAAAGTACCTGGCTTTCCATTGTTCTACTGTTTATTGGCACCGTGCATAGAAAGGTCAAAATTTTGCAATTTCAAACAATGTAGTTTGAGCATAAGGAAAGATATCTTATTAAGAGAATCGTTAGACAAGATTTAAAAAATTAAGGTCCGGTCCAGAAGTTCCAAACAATAACACTCGTGATTGGTCGTTGAACGATTTAGAATAGAATAAACTTTATAACCTCGTGGTTCGGGTCTGAATCCATTTGCAGGGCCACATGTTTCTCTAAGGCTCTATGGTTCTATTGTATGAAACGACATTGTAAAAATTAAGTAAATAATGATAACGAGGTGCTCCTGTGCTTGAGGGTGAGACAGAAACAAACACTGCATCATCCATGCCTATCCCATCATTGTAAGAATGGAGCAGGTTAGTTTAGGTGTTTAATCTGAGAGCCTCTCGAATGTTTCAAGAACGTGAGTCAGAGCGATCGGCCATGTAATCATTTGATAGTTGCGTTTCTGGATTTTATCAGTGGCCTAATGCATGAGGTTTTCCAGGCCACTTCGACCCAAGGAAGGCCTTAAGTGAAATTGAAGTCCCACCAGCCACAAATGTTTTGAGTAGCAGGGGCATAGTCTATCTGGTCATTTGGTTACTTTGAGGGCCCTCAGCACGTCTAGTACACCTAGACCTTGTTTACTTTTGGTACCTCGCCCTTGGGTTTGCTTGACATCACACTCAGTTGTAGTATCACGTGTTCCGGTGGTTGTTGTTTTTTTTATGGTGACCCTCAAGAACCGATTGAAGAATGTTTGTTGAGCACTGTTTGTTTTTTTTGCTAGCCCTTTATTTTGATGAGTCCTGTCCATACTCCCTTAAATTATTTTTTTATAGGTTGGTCTCTAGTTTTTTACTATAAGCTTCTTTACATTCTCTAATTTTCATCCTTAATTCTTCATGAATTGAATTCAGGCCACCTTGGTTCCTTGTCTTTCCTAAATTGACATCCTTTTTTCGTTTTTAAAACGAATAAAACTTTGGATACCCATGCTTGTTGTTTTGGAAGAACGGATCTTTTACTCTGGTGTTCTGATCACAACAAAGCTTGAGATAGGCGGAACACTGCGCCCATTCATTGATCTCTTTGCTCTGAAGATGCTCCAATCAGTTAGGTTGAAGCAAGATCCTTAAGGAAAAGGGGCTCAGTTCTGGCTACAGTTCCACTGTGCACGTCTTGGTTACCGGTAAAATTCTCTTCAACCTGTGTTGGTTGTAGATAGGTATCCCTATGGACTATTTTGTGGTCTGAATCTGCCTAGTGGGGGTGGGTCATTATCGTCCTTTGAATAGCCAGGATCAATTCAAGGGTTTTTGTCATCTTAGTGACGTTGTAAATATGTAAGGCGGGTCTGGATCTGCAGCTAGGGGGGATGTAAGTGAAACAAGGGTGTAACTCCCAGGCAGATATTAGGGGTGTTAGCAACAAATTATTTAGCTCAATTGTTTCTGATAGTATTTATTCGGATTTGGCTCCATTGTGTTAAGATAGAGCACGTAGAATAATGTGATAGCAGGGGATGGCTGGTGGCTGAGTGGTGGGTGCAAGGGGCTCGCTTCCCCTCCGGTCGACCATTGCTTAACCTATGGTGATGATGACAGTATTGGTACACTTTCATTGTATGCTGTTACAGGAATGATACTGGAGCAGAGTGCTGTTGTTGAGATGAGGATGCAGGTATTTCGCACAATCCAGGGCTGATGGTGCTGATGGTGCTGATGATGGTGGTGGCCAAAGGACCAGGGTGGGGGCTCACTCAACCAGATAGTGTAGTGTATTGCTGAGTATTGCAGGATCAACTGTTGGGGTTGCGGGCGCACTTTTGTGGAGTGAAGAAGAAGTTCCAAGGACAGGGCTGCTGGTGGTTGGTTAATCAAGGCAGGAACAGTGTAGCGGCAGAGCTGCGAGTACGGGCATGCCAGGGGTATGTCGTGAACTGTATTGGGCAAGGAGTGCTGGTTGTGCTTATTCGGGGCTTGCAGATGAGTTCTGACTGAGGTGGGTCCTGAGGTGCTTGTTTGTATCTCGTGGTATGTGTGGTTTCCCCAGTATGTGTTTTTTTTCTTTTTTTTTTTTTTTTTCTGGCTTGATTTTGCTGCTTGACGATGGGGTGCCGTGTCAGGGTTCGCGCGGGGCTATCGCTGAATTAAAAATACACACATAACGGCTACGTATATACTCGAGGTAGATAGCAGAGTTTTATAGCACAAATTTTGTGCTGAAAAAATTCCCCACTCGGCTGATACTCAGGTTTATAAAAAAACCATAAAACTGACTACTACCATGGCGGTCCGGGCCAGCGCCTTTTCGATCCCAATGTTCGTGGCGGGTCTGGCAACAGCACTCTTCTTTCTTTCAGGAACAAGACGCCAGGTCCGTGACACTCTTGCCCGCACGGCCCCCGCGCGCACTCTGTGATGTAGGAGTGGTTGACATCCACAGTTGTGATGCAGGCGGCTGTGCGCACTGAGTGTAGTGGGACCTGGCCCTGCCTGAAGGAAAGAAGAACAGAGAGCGCTGTTTCGAACCGCGGCGAACATGAAGATAGAAGAGGAGCTGCCGCCAAAACATGAATATTAAGAGGTAGTCTGCCCGGCCGTCGGAATGGTGAAGTAAGGAGTTTTATTTTTTTTACCGGCGGCTATATACTCAAGGGGATGCTGACTATATACTCAAGGGGCTGTGAATATATTAATACAGGGGGCGGGCAGCTATATACTAAGGGGGCTGGCAGGATATATACTACAGGGGTTTGCTGGTATATACTACAGGCGGGCTTGCCGGCTAATACTACAGGGGCTGGTGACTATTACTACAATGGGACGGCAGGCTATATACTACACAGCTGGCAGGCTATATACTAAAGGGGGATGGCATGTAAAATACTACAGGGACTGACAGGCTAGATTACTACAGGGGGCTGGCATATATACGAGGCGGCAAGAAATATATACTACGAGGGGCGGAAGGCATAGTTAATAACAGGGGCTGGCATGTAATACTACAGGGGACTGTGACCAAATTGCATTTCCCACCCTTGGCTATACTGAGTCAGTAGGTTTGTTTCCAGTTTTTTTGTGTTAAAATTAGGGTCTCGGCTTATACTCGGGTCGGCTTATACTTCAAGTATATGCGGTAAATCTATTAAGAAAAACAATAAAAATCTATATTAAACTAGCAAAATCCCTGGAGCTAGAAACAAGAAGGCGCTCGGTGTGCGCCATCAAGAAATAAATCTGCCAGCCGCATTTTATTAAATTGGGGTGCACATTGGCTCCCCAACACCTGCACTGGCCCTACATAATGTTAAGCTGCTGGCCAGCTTGTTATAGCATCACCCTATTTTGTGGCCCAGGCCAGGTGGATCCATAACTGCCGCTGTGCAATCCACAGTCTTGTGCAAGAGGAACATAGCAGTGAATAGAGATGTGTACCAGCAGTAGACAAAATGCAAATCCCACATCCTAGTGGTGTGAGAGGGCCTCTGTAATGCATTTAGTCCAAGGGATTGGACCAACGTACGAGTAAATTTCCGTGGGCTAACCCACGTTCAGAGCATCTGGCTAAACATATTGCTGACACTGGTGGGCGTCGCAATCTAAAACATAAACGGCAAAAATGGGATGCCTGTGGACCCCATGACAATCATTGCGGTTCTACTTGTTTCCGATGGAATGGTCTTCATATAAAACTTATATCAGCTTCATCATGCAATATAATGATTGAAGAGAATTTACAAAATAGAAATTTGTGCTGTTCCCCAGATACAGTTTGTAAAGAAGCTCATACGAGGCAAGGGAGGCAGTTAACTTTTATTTTCTATGGGGTATGCTCCTTTTGCGATTCCATCCACTTAGCAACAATACATATATGTGATGTCTAGAAAGCCATATCTAAAACAAAACAATAAAAACGTGGGAGGAACAGCATGCAGCTCATTTAAGTTACTGATCTAATTTACTTGAATTTTAAAGCTACGGGTCAAGACCGAAAATTCATAAACCTTCTGCCACAATCTCATTACATTATCAATTAGTTTAACTTACTCTTAACTTCCCAAAGACGCACATATGCGCATATCAAGCTATAGCATCTTGAGTCATAGTAAGTAAAAACTCATATAACATATTTTATGTAAAGCCTATGAACATATTGGGATCCAGTAATTCGGCGCAAAAATTTGCAGCGGGAGCACGGTAACGGTCATATAGACAATGAAGTAGCAGCCTGCATACCCCTTGAGGACACCTTTCCCTCTGGGCCCTTCTCCCAATTAGGATTCTAGGCTGCACTAGTGGTGCTCAGCGATGAAAAAGTTGAGAAGACAATACCACGTAGAGAAATAGCAAAAGGCGGCACTCAAGGATTCGGTGCAGAAAGTTGTATTCGGATACACAGAGTATAGACGTGGACATGTGCAGACCGCGGCAAGCGACGGCCGTTTCGCGCCTGTGTGGCGCTTTTTCAAGCTACAAAGGCACGTCTCTGGGGCTATCCTCTTATAGGTCGACTCCGGTAACGCGCGGTCATGTTGACACATGAAGTAGCACTTCCGGGAGTCGCGAAGAGGTGAACGCCCCCAGTGACGCGCTCGTTGTTTAGCAACAAGCAAGGCCATTAAAGCAATGTTAGTGAGGAAATGCCGATGTAAACATAGGGATCGCCATAATTATGCTATATATGATCGATGTGACAGAAGTAATAAGGATAGACGAGGCATAGTCAAGGGGGGAAATGAATGCAATCAGGCCTGTCTGTTGATATTATCCTAGCATAATTAAGCATTAAAAGTCACCAGTAATGGTGCAGTGGCAGTGAAAGGAAAAAGTGATATGAAAAATCATAGAATGTGGATAAAAAGGGGCGATCCGATGAGACAGTGGGCAAACCAAGGAGACATCTGATAATGCCAGGTATCAAAAAGCACAAAATATATATAATGGTATATAGACATCATGACAATTCTAGTTTATCTAGTAAGTGCGGGTAAATGGAGGATAGGTACAGAGACAAAATGGGGGTACTGTAATCATGCTTACCCCTTTTTTTTTTTTTTTAAAAATTCGTCTTTAGGATATATAGCCTTTTATCTCTTATGTACTTTTTATTTTTTTGTCTGTTTGTACGGCTTATCCTAGCTGCTTGGACCCTCCGGTCAGACTGGGTTTTTTTCCGCAGCAATGTATATGGGGATCCTTTAATGTTTTATTTCACACTGTGCCCAAGAAAACACTTTAAGTCGTTCTATCATTAAGGCCCAGTTTCCCCATAGCAATCAATCGTATGATATGTGTTGCTCACGGCGTAACAATTATTTTTCCTATTGCCCCCCTAGAGTCTTATCAACCCTCTCAAGGCCGGCAAAATCGGAGTACCTCAGGGTTACCTCCATGTGTCCTTATGTGTTCAATGGACTCTCGGGCAACCAATGCCCGTCTCTATGGAGTCACATGTTCTCTGAAACGCTACGAACAAGGTCCGAATCGGTTTCCCTATGTAAAACGCTACATGGGCACCAAATGATGTACAACACCATGTGTGGTTACACGTAAAAAACGAGTTACTTTCCATCGGTGCCGCCTAGTTCGATACATGTTGCCTGACTATTGAATTTGCAAAAATTGCAGGATCCACACCTGTGGTTCCCAATGGGGATACTACGCTCTAGCCATGTTTTTTATATTTTTTATAGATTGAAACTGGCTGCGCAGGTGGTTTTCTAATGGTTTTACTCCGCTAAATGAAATGAAGGGTCTCTGCAAGTGATCTCCGTTAATTGAGGATCGTTTTTTAGGAGGGCCCAGTTTTTTTATATGGGCCGTTCGAAGGCATCTCCGTGTGGGCTATAGCCGAAGGAGAACGCAAATCTATCATTCTTTGAGTGTAAGGACCTTTTGGGTTCTTTTTGTTCCGACTGGCATTATGCCCTATGGGAGAATCTATGCTTTTTTAAGGGCTGCTCTATGAAAATGTATGGGTATCCTCGCTCTAGGAGTTCTAATTTTTTAGGTCAGTGCCTGTGTTCTAAATCCGGCACTCAGTATTGATTCAATCTTTTTATTCTAAGAATGGATGTACGGTAAACTGTCGCGGGTATGTTTTGGATGGAAAGCATCGTATCGTGTAAGGAATTGTGGCCGTGGTTTCCTGAAGGTGGTCGTGGTGAGGGTCTCTCTTCTGCTACTCTTAATCTAGAAAGTCTAACTCCTTTTTCCCAAATACAGATGTAAATCTCATGTTCATATCGTTAACATTGTTTACATATCCCACGAATTGTTGAAAATTCGCCCTCTGAACCATCCCATACCAAGAACACATCATCTACAAATCTCAGGTAAAGTTTTTATATTTGGGTAAAGGGATTATCGAGGAAAACACAAATATGCTCTCGAACCACAGCTAAGAAAATGTTTGTGAATGTGCCTGCCAAAGGGCGTACCCATGGCCGTCCCGGTCTTTGGATATACCAATTATACGAAAATGAAAGCATGTGTGTAAGCAAAAGAGAGACACTCACAACCGTGAATCACGGTCCGGTGCGGGGCAGCACAGGTACTCACCACACCGTGACCAAGCTGCCAGGCTTTCTATGGAGAGGGGAGAGATAAGGAGCCGCTTTCTCCTGATCTACACCAGCCGGTGAGCTCGTCCTGGCTACAGTCCAGGAGGGCATACATTCATGCGAATGAGGCCTAATGTATAGTTTTTTCATTTTGGTTAAAAATTACTAAAAAAAGGGATAAACATAAAAAATAAAACCAATCTATGAATGCTACAATTACGTGACTATACAGTATTTAATTTGATTCTTGTCATGAATCAATAAGCATTTAGTACATCTGTCTATTTGTTTTCTTAGTAGAATTTTCCAAGACACAATATATGATCAAACTGTTATTGGCACCACGAAAGCTTGAATTTGCCTTGAAACCATTTTGAGCTTGAATTTGCTGGCTTTATTGCTTGCGCTCACCTACAGTACAAATTTCCAGGAATTGTTGATAAAAGCAGGCTCTGTTAATCCCAATTGACATTTGCTGTTGTGAGCTTTTCAGTGGTTTGCTAATCCATTTATGGGGAAAAGGTAGTCCCAGAAGGAGCACATGTTCTATTTAAGTAAGCATTGATGTGGTCAGGCTACTTTCTCTGAACAAATACGTAATTACAGTATATACAGATAATTTTGTTACTGCTATAATAAGAAAACTAAGGGTTCATGTTTACAAGGCCATGTAACAGCTCCTATAACTTTTCAATACCATAATATAGAGAAATTTGTGGAACGTACAGTACGTCAGTGATGGAACCGATTCCATTTCAATGAAAAGGCTGCTGAAACACCCTAACTCACCTTTCAATGACTCCCTGCAGGTTTTCTTCATATCTTCTGAAGTTCTGGTTCCATCTTCGTATACACTAGTTAGCCTCTTGCTGACCATCATAGTGAAAACAAAGCATGTATTGGATGAAAGGGTGGAAAGTCCAGAAGACAATGATCCCAAACACACAGCCAAGAAACTCTCAAGTGGTTCAGAGAAAGAAATAAAATAGAATGCGCCCCAACCAATCTCTTCACCGGAATCTAATAGATATATGGAAGAAACAAAGGTAATCGTTCATTGAAGGAGTGCAGGGGCGATTTAGCCTGTTTTTTTGCTACCTGAGGCGAAAATTTAAATGCGCTCGTAACTGGCCCTCTGTTACCGACACTACATGGTAAGAGCCAAACAGTCATTCAATGACACAAACAATAGTGTGTCTAGTACCTCACAGGGCCCAATCAGCTCCATCATTTATGGGCAGATTTATCAAGCTGTCTGAAAGTCAGAAATATTTCTAGTTGCTGAGGCAAAATCACAGCTCAGCTTTCATTGTACAGTGCTATGAATATCTTAAAGGGGAGCTGTGATGGTGCCATGGGCAACTAGAAATATTCTGACTTTATAATCTGAACCCAATGTCTTCTCCCGTCCAGACGTTGAATTGGTGCCCTGATGTCTTCAGCTCCAGACAAAAAAAAACATAACCACATCTCGAACTGCACCATAAAAATACCACAGTCACTTTCAGTATAAAGTCACCTAAATAACAGTGCTCCTAAATAAGTATAAACCTATATGACACAACAGACCCGTATAATATATCCAGGCCAGGCACCCCTTAATCCAAGCCAGACACCATTAATTACCAACCAGCCTGCCTTATTCATAAGATGCCCATATCTGAAAAATAATAAAGACCTTGCTCCCATGCCGCGTCGCGCCCCTCTTCATCTTCCGGCTCTTTGCTCTGTGTCCAGACACAGGCCGTGTTGTATGTTATCCTGGGTCTTCAGGCAAACACAGTGGACCTCGTAAATCAATCCCGTCTTATATATTAAAGATACAGACGCGATGATTTCTTCCTGTGGCAAACTGCCACATATTATTCGCCCATGTATGCACCTCCCTCAGGGCTCAGCATATGCCGTCTGAGTGAGATTCTGATCTCATGTCATAAAACAGAGGCGACCTTGAAGTAGACCAATAACTTTAATTATATTGAAGAGGTGTGAGGATTCACAATCTATGATCGGGGACACCGGAGGGTGAGTATTAATGTATTTATTTTTATCACTGACTCGTGTATAAGCCGAGGCGAGGTTTTTCAGCACATTTTTTGTGCTGAAAATCTCGGCTTATACACGAGTATATACGGTAAGTAATTTGTCACAAAAGGAAAAAAAACACATAGACTAGAGATGAGCGAGCACTAAAATGCTCGGGTGCTCGTTATTCGAGACGAACTTTTCCCGATGCTCGAGTGCTCGTCTCGAATAACGAACCCCATTGAAGTCAATGGAAGACTCGAGCATTTTTCAAGGGGACCAAGGGTCTGCACAGGGAAGCTTGGCCAAACACCTGGAAACCTCAGAATGGACAGGAAACAGCAGGGGCAGCATGCGTGAATGCCTCTGAGGCTGCTTAATCGCACCATTATGCCAAAATTATGGGCAACAGCATGGCCATGACAGAGTGACCGAATGAGGCTAGATTGCATCTCAAACATCCAATAATTGACCCTGACACTATAGAAGACGGCATGCAGAGGCAGCGGCAGCAGCGGCAGGCTAGAGAGTGGCATGGCGACATACCCCAAATGGACTCAGGCTTCAAACCAATGGGTGGCAGAGAGGAAGGTGAGCAAGAAGCGCTGAAATGATTTCCTATGTGAACAAAAGGTTGACGGTATATTTAGTCGATAACACAGCATGGTGGCGAAATAGTGACCAAGTTCCATAACGTATCTGGTGAAACACCCAAAAAATGAGCCTGACACAGCTCGTTTGATAAGGGGACGACATGTGGAGGCAGCCATGGAGACGACTTCCATGATTAAGAGTGACAGTATGGGGCATCCATATTGCGCTGCTATGATTGCAACTTAAGGTCTCCAGCATGGCGGCGACAGATGCGCTGAGTTCCATTATGTATCTGGTGAAACACCTGAAAATTCTGCCTGACAGCTCGTTTGATAAGGGGATGATGTGCTGTATATCCTCTTGCGCTCCAGTGTCTGCGGTATAGACAGTTGAAAGTTGCGCATGGAGACATTGGTGGATGCTGTGGAGGATCGTGGAGGCGAAATGGACAGGAAACAGCAGGGGCAGTATGCACGGATGCCTCTGAGGCTGCCTAATCTTGGGATGTAGCTGGCGGTCCACTGCCAGACGAGCTTTCGCCTGTCCAAGCCCCTGTCTCTCGGCTCCTCTGCTTCCTGCACTGCTACCAGTCAACTACCAGAGCAATTCCCCACAATATATATAAAATAATTCATAGGAGAACCATAATTTGTGTAATTAATGGCTGGAGGAAAACATATAATTAGGAGCACAGTATTATTTAAGGACTATAGCATGTATTGTAATGTATTCAATGGTCCCGGTGTTATTCTAGATACATGCACGGCATCATTTTGTTATTGGGGTATATTTGACATATGTGGGGGGCACAGTGTAGTCAGTTGTGGTGTGGGGAGTAAAATTATTTTAGACCGAGCACACTAGGGGACATTTATGTTATCCAGGTGCCACTATTATGTAAGTGACTGTGTTATTAGTTACACAGTGTGGGGTATGTGCTGCCAAGAAATGAAGACATCTGGAAGGAAATTCTGCAGCCAGAAGTCACAGCACTCCTGGATATTTTTATATTATTATTATTTTTAATTATACGATTATATGCTTTTTTAACTATGTGTTATGAGTATCTTACATTTTTTCACATGCACTTCATGTCGTTTGTAAGTTTTATGAGATATGCCGACACATGTTTGATCTTGGTAATGTTGGTGCTGAGTGCTGACACCTACATCACTGAACAATGCCCAGCCAACAAGCAAAAAGCCTGGAAAATCAGGGATAGTACTTCAAGAATTCCATAAATAATGCCCAGTAACGACCACAAATGCAGTCACAGCTTACCAACTTTGGCCCCTTTCACATGTGCTAGAGAGAGCAGTGCTCACCGCTCTCCTCTCCATAGCCAGTGTGTGGCACTGCCGTACTTATGGGGAAAGATAGAGCAAGCAAAATCTTATTCATTCATTCAAATGGATGGATAAATTGTCCATTAAAATGCATGAGGCCATATGCTACCCATACTAAAACAGTATGGTACAGGTAGCATACAACCAGGAATAAACATTCATGTGAAAGGGGATCGAGAGGATAGAAGACATGAATTGGTTTTATTCTTTATTCCACTTCCTCTCTTGTCTGAGCCTACACGTTCCCTGATTCTGAACTCCCACAATTTATGTCATATTTCTATGTAGCAGTAGGGTGAGCCTTCAGAATATATCTTACTGGTGGGTCCTAGGATCCACCACACTTCCCTGCTGGCTCGTGAGCACCTCCACAATTTCAAGTCTTTTGCAGCCTCTAACAAGGTTTCCTCCAGGATTATCCTGTACTTAGCTCCATCCATCTTCCCATCAACTCCACACTTGGAACTGATAATTTCAATGTATAGATTTGTGGGAAATATGAGGTATAACATTTTGCTAATTTATTCATATTTTTTCTTCTATGATTTGAAACCGCAATTAAGTCAAGGGGGGGGACAGGCAAGGCGCCAGCACCCGGCTAACCCGGGCAAGTGCCGGGGCCCAGAGGTCCAAATGTTCCACTGTTGCTTTAAGACTGGTACAAATGATCACTTCTTGTTTACCGTGACGAGCGACAGCCTAGAGACTCCAAAACTCACCTTTCCTCGCTCCCCCGAAGCTGCGCTCCACACTGTACGCACTGGTTCTGAAGCTGGCACACATTATGATGTCATACATGTGCTGATTCAGAGCTGGCGCAAAGAAGAAGAAGGCAGCTGCTTCAGGGGAGCGAGAAAAGGAGAGCAAATGTTTTTTATCCCAAGGGGAAGGTTGAATGAGGACACTGTGGCTACCGGGGGGAAGGGGGGCTTATGAGGACACTGTGGCTTATGGGGGGCTTATGAGGACACTATGGTTACTGGGGGGGGTGAGGAGACTGTGGCCTATGGGGGTTATGAGGGCACTGTGGCTACTGGGGGGGGCGGCACTGTGCCTTATGGGGACTTATGAGGACACTATGGCTACTGGGGGGAGTGTGGCTACTGGATGAGGATAGTGTGGCTACCTTGACAGTGTGTCTACTGGAAGGGAGGGACAGTGTGGCTTCTGGGGGGAGGCAGTGTGGACCGGGATGTGAGTTTACTGAGAAGGGGCCCAGGGCCTACTTAAACCTAGAGCCGACCCTGGGGGAGAAGGTAGAGGCCGGCTATCAATGTTTGACAGCCCCTCATGTACAACTGTACATGCATTTAAAGAAAATTAGGAAAGTGGATGCAGGCCTCACAAAAAGTCTTGCAAAGCCTTTTGGTTAGAAATTTCTGGTTGACAATCTATACACTGAGTTCACAGAAAAAAGATGACCATACACAGATGGTCAAACAACAGATAAAATACAGACATGCGAAATAAGACAGAGCTAAGTCAGATCCAAGATAGCAGGGGAAGCACAGAATCAAATGACAAGATGGCTAAATAACGAAGCAGAGGTCAGATACACAGTATAGCAAAATAAATTGCAAGAGCAAATGAGGAGACTAGTAAAATCAGAAAGGTGTAAAGGAACTGGGCAGATATACTGTATAAAGGAGTTCCTGGATGCTAGGTAGGCCGTTCATCACTCAAGTCACAAGTGATACACAGCTCAGCTCTAACATAACAGCACCCAGCTTTCCTAAGCAAAAGCCTCTACAAGGCAGTTGTCAATCAAGGCTTCCAGCAAACAGCCCTGGGTGTAGCTTAAACTCAGAACATTACAGCAAGCATTAGCGAGTTCTGACACAATTGCTAACAGACTTTTCCATATGACTGAACTGAACGGTGTCTTGCATTGAAACAATGCAAAACACCGGGTGCTTGTTGCTAATTGTTTGCGTTTCCATGGAAATACATATTGAATTAGTCCAGGATGATTGCATTGTGTTTGTAAATAAAATGCATGCATGTGTGACCGCACCGTCAGGGACACCATCCCAGAAATTGAGCGACTTTGCAGGCAGTAGAATGGAGTATTGTTATCACAGAAAGTGTAACAACTTTTATATATTATGGAATGGATACTGGTTAATGATAGTAATAATAACAGTAAGGATATGGAAGTTTTTTTTTCATTTTTCTTAGCTCCCCAGATTACTCCAATAGGATATATTACACAATATTAAAATATATATTACTCTATTTAACCCCTTACTGCATTGGCCCAGATATACCATTATGTCTTTGCACTAAAAAGAACATATTTGGAGCTTGCACGTGTATTTATTTATTTGCACCACTTTTGTGTCACAGCTACACTTTACCTGGGCACCACCATCTTGGATTGGGTCATTTTACATTTTATGTATCATCACGTCCCAAAAGTCCTGATCTATCAAAACATAAAAGTGGTTATTCCCCATAAAAGAAAATAGCACCCATATGTCCGAAACGGCAGTTTTCAACAAATTTTATAAAAAGTAATTAAAAGTTTATACAGTCCCCAAAATGATAGCAATGAAAACGTGTTCACGTCCTGCAAAAAATAACACCTTACAAAGCTCCGTACACTGAAGTATGAAAACGTTATAATAATAGGGCAAATGAAGAAAATGTTTTTGTACAAAAGGTTAACATTTGCTTACATCTATTTAAACATAATAAAACCTTTGTAAATTTAGTTTCCCCATGATACTATTGACCCATTTGGAGCATACAGTGAAAGTCATAAAAATTGTGTCCACAAGAAATTGGCACAAATGTGGTTTTTCTACAATTTCATAACATTTGGATTTTTTTCAACTTCCTAATAACCGTCATTCTAGTAGCTAAAATTATTTCCCTCACATCCCCATAAAATCAACTTTGTAATTTTGCCTTTCATATAGTCAGAGTCAAGGGTGGGTGGCCTCTTTGAGCGGAATCCAGCGGCTCCTTTCCATGCCTTCTCATCATTAATGTCATGTGACCAGGGTGACATCAGCTAAGGTCCTTGGTCCATGGAGGATGGGGAGGAGTAGAAGTCCATGGAGGCAAGCTGTGATTCCTTGCTATCTGCAAGGCAAGATTACAATTTTTTTATGGGGCAGTGAGCTAAAAGAAGGGTGGCATTTAGTTAATAAGACTCTATAGGAACCTACCACTAGCTGTATTTGTAAAAAATGTGGTGACAGTTTAAAGGGTTAAATAAAGTTAGTTTATCTTTAATTCTGAAGTGATGGGTGCGTCTGGGAACATTTGCCTTAGGCGCCAAAACACTTTACCTGACTACAGCTACACCTTACTGAACTACAAAAACAAAGTATAAATAATAACTAATAATAGTCTGATGTAAAATGAAGAAATAATTATTCATTACAGAAAATCCATCAAATTTTTCATACTTTGAATGAGGTTTTCTAATGGGGATATTTTTATGGACTTAAACAATCTATCCTTGATAGATCTATCTAAGGCTGTATTCACACACACTGAAATACAGATAGGGCCTGATTGCAGATGTGCTACTACCGAAACACTTGTGATCGGCTACAAGCACCATTGGGAACATTTATCTTAAAGGGAACCTCTCACCAGGAATGTGATTTTAGCTGATCTAAGGTTTGGCTCGCATCCATGGACCACGCACGGACCCATCCATGTTCTTAATCACTCACATTAATAGTGTATGAAGTAATGTTTTTCATCTTCACCATTTCAATTTTAGTTATACAGGGATTCTCTATATTTTACTGTTCATGGCTTAGTTTTGCACGTGGTAACTTTTGTTTTGTTTTTCACAAGATACCATCAATTGTGTCAATTAGTGTCTTTTTGTATAACCTGGGTCTATTGGTTCCTTGAATCCCGCTGCACTGACAATATCATTATGGACCTATCATATTTTCATATGTGGAAAACACCACTCGATGTCTACATTTGATGTCTATACCTTCACCTATGTATAAGAATGGACATTTCTGACTTACCTTTAAACTTTGGACCTTCTTTTATAAAACTGATTTCGTTCTCGCTATCCTGGATCTCAAAAGGTTCCTCTCTTTTGCTATGTGAAAGTTATATTAGACAATTTTACTTGCATCACCTCAACGTTACTGGATCTATATATTTATCTTATTTTTTTATCTTCACAATCATTGATACCCAGACTATTGTTATTCTTGCTCTCAGAGTATGCACTATTTATCCTCACCCCTAATTTTCATATAACTCTCATACTTTTATATTTATAATCTATGGGATCGGACCCCAGTAGTATCCTCCCCAGTAGTATATAGCCAGCCCCCATGTAGTATACAGCCAGCAGCCCTATGTAGTATACAGCCTGCCAGCCTGGACATAAAGCAAGCACATAAAAAAACAAACTTACATACTTACCTTTGGGTGGTCCGGATGCCCGGCGCAGCTCGATGTTTCGGTCCCCTCGGCTCCGCCTCTTTCTTCTCCTTGCTGTATTAGCCAGCAGAGACGCACACAATGAAGTCATCAGCGGTGACACTGCCGCATCATAGTGTGCGCAGTACGGTAGATCACATGGACACATCTCTGCCTGCTAATACAGCAAGGAGGAGAAAGAAAAGGAGCCGAGCATCAGGGATCCCAGAGGATGAGTATGTAAGTTTATTTTTTTTATTGACTTGTGTATACGCCGAGGTGAGGTTTTTCAGCACGTTTTTTGTGCTGAAAAACTCGGCTTATACACAAGTGTATACGGTATTGGTTTTGTCCTATGACTACTATTTGAGTATGTCACTGAAGTTATTTGTATTGCACTATTGCATTTCGGCACTTTAAACTTAGTATATGAAATGTATTAACGCGAGTTGATTTTAAAAGGAAGTAGGCCATAGATAGCAAATATAAGAAGATTACCAGAGTCACGGTGCCTGCATCTAAGAATAAGTGTTCCTGGTTTATCTATGCTTGATTTTGATGGTAGATTAATATGGTGCATTTTCTCTCCTCTTTTATTCTATGCACTGGCCAGGCTACACATTTGTCCATACAAACCACATAGCATGCCAGCAGCAGTGGAAATACTATGGAGACAGTTTAGTCTCAAGCACATCCCCTGAAGTCAGCAAAAACATGAATGACATATCTGGAAACACCTGACTGTCTGGGTTGCAACCAGGTTTCTCTCTAAGGTTTCTCTCTAAGCCATGTAAGGTAAAGGGCTTGTTGAGGTCAGGTTTCTACGGAGGTGTTTACATCGGCATTGAAGGTTTTTTCCTGCGACATGTGATATGTGATAGATACGTCATCATTTTTGTTGCTCAGCTCCATAGGCAATAAAAAATGTAACTATGAGATTTTCCAAAGCTTTACGGCAGGTCGGATCACTGAAACTAAATATTGTACATGCTTCTGCAGCCTAGTGTGCCAAAATAATAGGAAGGTTACTGCATGATGAGCAATTACTGGTATCATAGAGAAAATTGTTAAATCAGTTGTCCAGTTTTAGCAAATAAATGTTAATATTTAAATATTTTGGCTTTTACCAACAGGGCTTAAGGGCAAAGACCTATTGAAGGAGGCCAGCTCTGGGGTGGATGATGCCACCATAATGGAACTTAAGAATCTTTTGTTCTACCAGAGATAGAGCTAAGTAAGGAGGTTGCTGAGCCTTGGAATGAGCCCTAATTATAGAGTTTTAAACATCACATATTAACTCTTCAGTAGTACAGTCATGGCCAAAAATTTTGAGAATGACACAAATATTATATTTGCACATGATCTGTTGCCTTCTGGTTTTTATGTGATTGTCAGATGTTTTTATCACATACAGAAATACAAGTGCAATCATATTATGAGTAACAAAAGCTTTTATTGACAGTTAGAATGAGTTAATGCAGCAAGTCAATATTTGCAGTGTTGACCCTTCTTCTTCAGGACTTCTGCAATTCTCCCTGGCAGCTCTCAATCAACTTCTGGACCAAATCCTGACTGATAGCAGTCCATTCTTGCACAATTTGTTGTTTTTTGTTTGTCCCCCGTCTCCCACAAGTTCTCACTGGGATTAAGATCTGGGGAGTTTCCAGGCCATGGACCCAAAATCTCTATGTTTTGTTCCCTAAACCATTTAGTTATCACCTTTGCTTTATGGCAAGGTGCTCCATCATGCTGGAAAAGGCATTGTTGATCACCAAACTGCTCTTGGACGGTTGGGAGAAGTTGCTCTTGGAGGACATTCTGGTACCATTCTTTATTCATGGATGTGTTTTTAGGCAAGACTTCTCCGAACAAGCTGTTTTCCAGATGTTCCCAATCGGAAAGGGGATTCATCAGAGAAAATGACTTTACCCCAGTCCTCAGCAGTCCACTCCCTGTATCTTTTGCAGAATATCAGTTTGTCCCTGATGTTTTTTTCTGGAGAGAAGTGGCTTCTTTGCTGCCCTCTTTGACACCAGACTTTTCTCCAAGAGTCTCCGCCTCACAGTGCGTGCAGATGCACTCACACCTGCCTGCTGCCATTCCTGATCAAGCTCAGCACTGCTGGTAGCCGGATCCCGAAAAACCTTTAAGAGACGCTCCTGGCGCTTGCTGGTCCTTCTTGGGTGCCCTGGAGCCTTTTTGGCAACAATGGAAACTCTCTCCTTGAATTCCTTGATGATGCGATAGATTGCACCTCAGTCAACAATCTTTCTAGCTGTTCATACTCTTCCCTGTTAGGCCAGTTTTGTGCAGTGCAATGAGGACTGCACATGTTTCTTTAGAGATAACCATGGTTAACAGAAGAGAGCTTGATGCCAAGCACCAGCCTCCTTTTAAAGTGTCCAGTGGTGTGATTCTTACTTAATCATGACAGATTGATCTCCGGCCCTGTCCTCCTCAACACCCACACCTGTGTTAATGGAGCAATCACTGAAACAAGGTTAGCTGCTCCTTTTAAGGCCGGCCTGCAATGAAGTTGAAATGTGTTTTGGGGGAAAAAGTTCATTTTCTAGGCAAATATTGACTTTGCAATTAATTGCTGTTAAGCTGATCACTCTTTATAAAATTCTGGAGTTTATGCAAATTGCCATTATAAAACCTGATGCAGTAGACTTTATAAAAATTTACATTTGTATCATTCTCAAAACTTTTGACCATGACTGTAGTCATGATTAGAGATGAGCGAGCACTAAAATGCTCGGGTGCTCGTTATTCGAGACAAACTTTTCCCGATGCTCGAGTGCTCATCTCGAATAACGAACCCCATTGAAGTCAATGGGAGACTCGAGCATTTTTCAAGGGGACCAAGGGTCTGCACAGGGAAGCTTGGCCAAACACCTGGGAACCTCAGAAAATGATGGAAACACCACGGAAATGGACAGGAAACAGCAGGGGTAGCATGCATGGATGCCTCTGAGGCTGCTTAATCGCACCATTATGCCAAAATTATGGGCAACAACATGGCGATGACAGAGTGGCCGAATGAGGCTAGATAGCATCTAAAACATCCAATAATTGACCCTGACACTATAGAAGACGGCATGCAGAGGCAGCGGCAGCAGGGGCAGGCTAGAGAGTGGCATGGCAACATACCCCAAATGGACTCAGGCTTCAAACCAATGGGTGGCAGAGAGGAACCAAAGGAAGTGAGCAAGAAGCGCTGAAATGATTTCCTATGTGAACAAAAGGTTGACAGTACATTTAGTCGATAACACAGCATGGTGGCGACATAGTGACCAAGTTCCATAACGTATCTGGTGAAACACCCGAAAAATGAGCCTGACACAGCTCGTTTGATAAGGGGACGACATGTGGAGGCAGCCATGGAGACGACTTCCATGATTAAGAGTGACAGTATGGGGCATCCATATTGCGCTGCTATGCTTGAAACTTCAGGTCTCCAGCATGGCGGCGACAGATGCGCCGAGTTCCATTATGTATCTAGTGAAACACCTGAAAATTCTGCCTGACACAGCTCGTTTGATAAGGGGATGATGTGATGTATATCCTCTCGCGCTCCAGCGTCTTGGGTATAAACAGTTGAAAGTTGCGCATGGAGACATTGGTGGACGCTGTGGAGGATCGTGGAGGCGAAATGGACAGGAAACAGCAGGGGCAGTATGCATGGATGCCTCTGAGACTGCCTAATCTTGGGATGGAGCTGGCGGTCCGCTGCCAGGCGAGCTTTCGCCTGTCCAAGCACCTGTCTCTTGGCTCCTCCCCACCCAAAATGGGCCTGGGGGCCAGAAGCGTTTCCTTTGAGAAAAGTATAATTTTCAAAGCAGGCAGGCACTACAAACAGCACTTCTAAGAACCTTTTGTATAAGATCAAGTGTAGTACTGTTCTTATAAGTTTTGGTTATAGCGGGTGAGGGGAATGTAAACAGATGCGCAGGAAGCGCTGAAATAATATCGGTAAATGATAAAAGTTTGCAAGTATATTTTGTGGACAACACAGCAGGGTGGCGACAAAGTTAACAAGTTTGATGTGGAAGCCATGAAAACAACCTAAAATTCTGCCTGACACAGCTCGTTTGCTAAGGGGATGATGTATCGAGGCAGCTATATGGACGACTTTGGGAGGCAGCTATGGAGATGATGTGTGGAGGTAGCAATGGAGACAACATGTGGAGGCAGCTATAAAGATGACGTGTGGAGGCTGCTATGGAGACAATTAAATTTGGATAGTGCCTGTATGTGGCGGTCCAAAAAAGTTTTCATACCAGAGGAGCAGGTAGGTGGTCCTCCAGAAAAATTAAATACATAGAGTACTATGCCTAGAGCCAGTTGGCCCTGGGAAAAAATAGCCAGTTTCCTCTGCTTTAGTGTACAAAAAGGAGGAGAAGGAGGAAAATAAGGAGGAGGAGTGCATACATTATTCAGGTTGAGCTTCTTTCACCTGGTGGAGAATGGAAATCCTGAGAAATCCAGGCTTTATTCATCTTGATAAGCGTCAGCCTGTCAGCGCTGTCAAGAAACCTCCAAGGCGTACAGCGCCAGTTCGTGCCGCATGTCCAGCTATGAAACCTAGTAGTTGTAGGGAGCTGCGTGATCATTTAGGACGATGATATGGTCAGCTAAGTACTCCCTCACCATCTTTCTGTAAAGATCAGCCCTACTCTGCCGAGACTGGGGACAGGTGACAGTGTCTTGCTGGGGTGACATAAAGCTGGCAAAAGCCTTGTAAAGCGTACCCTTGCCAGTGCTGGACAAGCTGCCTGCTCGCCTACTCTCCCTCGCTACTTGTCCCGCAGAACTACGCCCTCTGCCGCTAGCGCTGTCAGAAGGGAAATACTGTTTCAGCTTGTGCACCAGGGCTGGTATTCATGCATTCTCACACTCCTTTCCTCTCCAGGGATGAGAGTGGAAAGAATTTGCTTGTACAGTGGTTCCAGGAGAGTGAATACCCAGTAATCGGTGCTGGAATAAATTCTTTGAACGCGAGGGTCATGGGATAGGCAGCCTAGCATGAAATCTGCCATATGCACCAGAGTCCCAACGCGCAAGAATTCACTCCCCTCACTGGCCTGACTGTCTCAGTGAAGGACTGAGCAATGCTCCCCTCTTCTGTCTCGCCAACATTCTCCTCCTCTTCCTCCTCATCCAACTCCTCCCCCTTCTCCGATATGCGCTGAGAAACAGACTTGAGGGTGGTTTGGCTATAAACAAGGGAATATTCTTCCCCGTCTCTTGTGACGAGCGCAAAGCTTCTGACTTCATGCTGACCAGAGAGTTTTTCAACAGGCCAAGCAGCGGGATGGTGAGGCTGATGATGGCGGCATCGCCACTGACCATCTGTGTTGACTCCTCAAAGTTACTCAGCACCTGACAGATATCAGACATCCACGTCCACTCCTCATTGTAGACTTGAGGAAGCTGACTGACCTGACTACCAGTTCTGGTGGAAGTTGACATCTGGCAGTCTACAATCGCTCTGCGCTGCTGGTAAACTCTGGATAACATGGTTAATGTTGAATTCCACATCGTGGGCACGTCGCACAACAGTCGGTGAGCGGGCAGTTGGAGGCGGCGCTGCGCTGCCCTGAGAGTGGCAGCATCTGTGCTGGACTTCCTGAAATGCGCACAGATGCGGCGCACCTTCGTGAGCAAATCAGACAGATTGGGGTATGTCTTGAGGAAACGCTGAACTATCAGATTTAACACATGGGCCAGGCATGGCACATGTGTCAGTCTGCCGAGTTGCAGAGCCGCCACCAGGTTACGGCCGTTGTCACACACAACCATCCTGTGGCGGTCCTGGTATCCTGTGGCGGTCCTGGTATCCTGTGGCGCTCCGGTAATCCAGCAGCCATCCGAGGTCCTGCCAGCCATCCGAGGCCCTGCCAGCCATCCGAGGTCCTGCCGTGGCCCTGCCTGCCACCCGTGGTCCCTGTGTCCCTACCTTGGCAGCCACCGCAGGCCTAGTCGCACCCGCGGAACGACCTGGTGACTCCCGCCGCAGTAAAACAACCCCGCTTTGCGGCGGGCTCTGGCGAAGACCAGGAGATCACTTAGGCTTTTGGGTGCGGCTAAGGTAGTTATCTCCCGCGGTGGTCCAGGGAGTCCATTGTTTAAACCCCGAGATTGTGACAGTGTTGAGGGGGCAGTGATTGCTGTTGGAGTCCAAGGGAGGAGGCTGGCATCGGCACACTGTACGGGCGGGATAATCAGGGACAGCGATCTTGAAAGTTACAGTTAGAATCTACCAAGGCACCACTGTCCTATTCTATGTTGTTTGTTTGATGACCACAAAATACTCTTGGACAGAATACGCTAACGTCCCATGGGGATTAATTGAAGCAAGCAACAGACTGGTTATAAGTGGTCACAGACTTTCACTGTGAGACGCAAACAGAAAGAAAAAAAAGCAGTGCAAGAACAGTTCTATAACATGCCCAGGGTGCAGATAGACTTTGATGTTGGCTATTTCAGAAAACTTTCGTTGTCTCTTCAGTTACCACACCCCAATACTATGCAGATGCTTAGCTAAGAGAGCTAGAGAAAGATCAAAGTTGCTGCTGCGAAGAGAACTTTAAGAAAAAGAGTTTTTTACATATTTTTCTCCCTGAAACAAATAAGGGAAGGTGGAACTTGGCATCTAAAGCAGCATCCTGTTAGGCCCCACCCCCTTATCCCATATGACCGGAGGGGTTGGATTTATGGATTCAGGAGAGACTTGTTATAATTGTGGTGCCTTCAGAATATCTCAAATCCAGGCAAGACAGCAGGCTGTGGGACAAGTAAATTTAATATAAAATATATTCACTATTCCTCTGTGTTACTTTGTATTACTTTTGGGACCTCTACTTCAAAACCAGGAGGGAGTCACGGAGCTGAGTCGTAATTTTGTGATAAGAAAGGGATGACAGCATTTCAGCCCAGTACTTAAAGCACAGTGTTGTACTGTGGTTTTAAGGTCGTAGGGGGGGAGGGGGGGGGGAATCAAGGGATTCTCTTCTTCTCCAATGAAGCAGGAAATAGAAAGATTATAGGAAAACTTTTTACAAAGCTAATTACGATTTCTCACGTTACCAGTGATTAGAACTGGTATACAGTGAAATCATAAAACTATTTCAGTTGACCCGTTAGAAGTTCATTTGTTTTACTTTGTGGGGAAGTGTTGAGCACTAAAAGATTGTGTTTTATTGTTTTCACTTATTAGTCCTGTGGAGTTTTGTTCCTGAGAAAATATTCAGTAGTAAAGTTCATATGTTCATATTCAAAGGTGTAGGTATATTTCCAGATTTATTTGTAGAATTTGAACTCAGACTAGGACATCCATTGCCCCAAAAATAAAGTGTACCTATTAAGATTGAGTATAGAAAAATTTGCTGTCATTTAAAATTATTCAGGATTTTCTACAGAAGCAGTGTCCCATGACTCTAGAGCAAGCAGTTGCTGCTAATGTTGATAAAATACAATTGTTGGCTCAAATGCTGTTTTTTTCATCCAGATTATTGGATTTTTCACAGATTAAGGGAATCAATATGTGTGGAAAGTCCTGCCAAAAGGTGGTCAGGATTCTTCAAGCATGCATATAGTAGTTATGCTCTCAAAAAGTAGAAGATAGGCCCAGGTTTTATATGTTAATGACGTTTTGTTTTAAACTTATATTCTCCTTTTGTGTTTTGTAGCTCTGAGAGCTTATGCATATTCAAGATGAAAGTTCTAAATTTTTAATGTATAAACAATTATTTCCGCTAGGGCAATGTCTATCTGTGCAGCCCAAACACTGATTAATAACCAGGTACGTATTTATTTTTGAAATCTCTAACTGATGAAGAATTATTTGGAATTGAGCATGAACATGACTGTAATGCCCTAACCCAACAACAAACTTGTGGTTTTTCACATGTTACTGATGAAATATCTAATCCAGAGTTTTCTTTTTTTTTTTTTATAGATGGCTCCAGAAGCATGGGAGAAGATGGACGGTTCTACACTGGATATGCTGTGGTCAGTGGCACACACAAGGTTATAAAAAGTTGAGCTGAAGGCACTCATTGGAACACTGACCGATCTAGAGTCAGTGTCAACATCTACACCGACTCTAGGTATGCTTTTGGGGTGGAACATGACTATGGTCCGATATGGTGGGCTAGGGATTTTCTTATCTTTGCAGGTACTACAGTAAGATAAGGCAAGTTGATTAGGGAACTGATGAACTCCTATTACCCAAAGTAGTAGGAATTATAAAAGCTAAAGCTCACACAATGGCATCAACTATGGAGGCAAAGGGAAACAATGCTGCGGACAGAAGCATCAAAGAGGTGGAAAGGAGAAAAGAACCCCAGAAGGTTCAGGTCGCCTTGGCGCGTAAATTCAGTTTGATACACAGATGTTCCCGACTTTGGTGAAACAAGTGCCATAGGAGGAAAGACGTCGTGGGAGAGAGCTGGTGCCCGGATGCAAACGGAGGGCTCCTAGATGGTAGAGAACCAAGTATGCCTCCCAAGATCATGGTTCCATCCATAACTCCAAGAACGCAACGACAGAGATCATAAGGAGACAGTGGTTTGACCCAGATACTACTACACCCATCAAGCCCCTAATACAAAACAATTCTGGGCAGGTGGTAAAACCCCCTCAGAAGGCTACCCCCAGGCCACTGTATCCATTTCACTGAGTGCAGATAGATCTAATTCAGCTACCAAAAAGTAGCACATATAAGTTATATGTGTTGGTGTGCATTGATTTCTTTCTAGGTTGGCTGGAAGCTCTTGCCACGATCAAGGCTACTGCATGATCCAGAGCCTAAGTATAGGGAAGTATAGGTGTTATTGTTCAGTGCAAGTCACATTTAAGGGGAATTAGTTATCTACAGGTTATGTACAGGAATGGACACAAATTAATAATTACATAGCACCGGGCCCGTGCCACAACCCTAGCAAAGCCCCTGCCTACCAGTGAAAAACATCCAAGTGCTCCAGTATTTGGTGTGGTGCCCTCTTTTTTTTGGACCTTTCCCAGAAAGACTACATATTGAATATCAGTTGCCAAAGGTGGTAGTATATGGGTATATTTTGGAGCACACATATTTTTTTCAGGTTGGCTAAAAATTATAATAAAGCAATCCTTGTCAAAAGTGGTCTACAGGTATGAGTAACCAAACATTTCCGCTCCTCAAGTTAAGTTTAGGGATAAATTAGGTAGCTCACATCCCATACCATTCACAAAGTAACATGAAGATTGAGAGTTGGACTCAAACTACAGATCCAAAGGGCAATGGTGGAGACGGAGAAACCAAAAACCGAGGGACTACCATTAGCCATTCTAGTAAGATATAGGCCAATAAAAAGACATGGTTGAGTCCCAATAAGATTGCTCGAAATGCAGTTGGATGCTGTACAAAAGTATACTAGTTTCCTAGTTTTCTCTTCCATCTTGATGATCTTTTAGGATCTCAATAGTTTCAACCTGGAGATTGGTTGGCGATAAAGAAGCATGGGAGAAGGAACTTTGAGCCTTCCAAGTTCTGTTGACAATAAGCACCTCAATAAAGCTAGAAGTTAATGGTGAATGAAAAACCCCCCTCTAGTTTTGGGATTTGGGTGGCTAAGTCATTTGCAGTCGACCCTGAAATTATTGGAATTGTTTCTTTTCTGTGTCCTTATTATTCTTTCTATTATTCTGTCCTTCATTGCATTTTGGTCATATGGTCATTTTTTGTTAAGAGGTTAACCTTTTAAGACTAGTGAGAATGTATACAGATGTTACATCACAAAAGGACAAAGAAGAAGACGGAGTCAAAAGCCAAAGATGAGGTCTATAACACCATCCAATCAATCCAATGTATGTGAACCACTGGAGGTAATGATGAACTTGACTTCCCTTTGTGCAAGTCCAAGTTAGAAGGAAAGTGGACACCCACATTAATTGTGTACCCACATTACAGACAACACTGGCCCCACAGGTAAAATCAAAATAGCCATCAAGAAGCTTACAAATCAATTAAGGAGCTCATTAAGAACTCAAGTAACTCAGATCCCCCGGGATAGCCACTTTGGATGACTATCCCAGGTGACTGATGAGTTGGCAAAAGTGGCTCACCCAGAAAGGGATCCTTATCTTAGTCCTCCTTTTAGTCATGCTATTACTTTTTGCTTTTATTGTTTGCTATTTAGTTACCTGAAATAGAAAAGGAGACTTCATGCTGAAGGTAAGGATTTTTGTAAGTCTTGTGTGTCTCTCAAACCTTTACGAAATATCAGTCCCCTAAAGTGCACCAAAGATCAAGACAGGAAGGGACAACACCCATCCCTCAAGTGTAGGGAACCTTGTCTAACTGACCGACAAAAGAGTGCAGGACAGATAAGAAGGTTAAGAAATGTATTTAGGGAGGACTCAAGATTATGCTTAGTAGGTTGCTACTGTGCACAAAATACATTTATTAGCCTTTTTTCTATGAGAACTGTCAATCTGTGGAATAGCCTGTCTCAAGCGCTGGTCACAGCAGGGGCAGCAGAGAGCTTCAAGAAGGGTCTAGATGCCTTTTCCCACCTAAATAACATCCTCATCCAATCCCTTCATCATCATTTTGGACAGGAGCAACAACGCATTTAAAAGGGGATCTACTCAAAGGTTTTCTAATAAACCCTTAGGTCTACAGCAAAGATACAAGTACCTGATTGGGAAGCCTGCTGCACTGATATGAATGGTTTCCACAATGCCACATGCTTCAAGTTGATTGAGTACCTAAAACATACAAATAAATTGCATAAGAAACAATACCTCTACATAGTAATTTAAAAAAAAGTTACCCATCACATGTGTTTCACTGGAAATGAAAATATGCGACCGGGAAGAGTCCCCACATACACACACTAGAGTTATGATAGTAAACACAATACTAGCGGAATGTGTGACCTAAAAAGTATTTCACAAAAAGTAAAAAAATAAAATGAGCATGCAAAAGTAGTATTGCATAAAAAAACTATGCATATTTGGTATTGCAGGAACCAAACTGACCCATAGAATAAAATCTATTGCATTTAAACATTACTGAATATTACATTACTGATGCTATGGCATAAATGCGGAAAAGAGAGTTAAAAATTCAATATCTAAAATATTTTTGCTAAGAAAGAGTACATAAAAGTGGATTAATGAAGTATATGTGCCCAAAGAAGGTACAAGAAAAAAATACTGGAAAAAAAAAAAAAGTTGTTGCAAAAAAAAAAAAAAAAAAAAACGTCTTTCAGCTACGTTGACAGGAAAATAAAAAAAGTTACATCTCTCAGCATGTGGTATTACAATGCATTTACATGACCTTAACATTCCTCTATCATGAAATTTACAAACTACAGATGTTAGCGTAATGTTAACACATGTTAACATCACATTAACATTGTGTTTTGTAAATGAAAAAGTTAACAGCAACGCAATAAAGGCATATCTCTTCTTGCATTTCAACCCAATGTAAATGCCATGTGAGAACGAAGACTTATAATAAACCAACTTACCTCCTTTTTTTTAAATACCTTTGCCTTGCAGTCCATATTTGGTTTAATACATCGTATATAGTGCGGTGTAGTTTTATGTAAAATAGTCATCAAACTATCTAAAGAACCCTTTTAAGAAATGAAAAAAAGATATTGTTATAGTTCCTAGTCACAGTACTGTGTGATCACACTATGCCATCAACTCAACAATTACTGCATGCACAAGAATGGTCTAGCCATTCTTTATAATTTCTATATAAAAATCCTGGAGACAAGATTGAAAGGCTCGAATTAAATAAGAGATTAATCTAAGATCATTGGCAGATCGAAGTGCACGGGTTGGGCGATAGACCCAGATGAGAAGTAGGGAGATTCAGCATTTTCCAGAGGTTTGTGCATGAGGGTAATTATATTAAGCTGTATTTGGAAGGAGATGAGCAACCAGTGCAGTGACTAGCACAGTCCAGAGGAATCTGTGGTGCTTACCGTAGGAACGGGCCGATTCAACGGCGCAGCAACTAAGCTGCATCTTCGTGCCAGTCACGGTGTGCTGTGAGCCGGAAAATGAGGGGACACTGGTCCATGAGAGGGGCTGCAATGGAGTGAGCCAGGACAGGGATCTCCTGTCGCTGCAGTGTCAGTGGATGTTGGCTGTTCGAAACAGTGGAGGGTCATCGTTGATAACTATTGCTGGAGAAGTACACACCAGAAGTCGGCAAGAGTAAGAGACCAATGTTGAAGATGGGTGGAGCCAGAAGACCCGGATGGGTGAAACTAGTCATAATATACTGAGCTCTACCACCTGCTTTCTCTGCAACAAGAAATCAGCGGACGCATAGTCTGGGTGAGATAATTCCAGTTATGCTAAATGCTATATATGGTGTAACCACTTTCATAGCTGGGGAATTGGCTTTAATTGACATTCTTTGGCAGGGTTACTGCTAAGAGATAAAACCTCTCTTTAGCTCAGTGCTGCTATTTTTGCCCTTATATTGAGCAGTTTGAATATGTCAAATTAAAAGTTTATATCATGAACTACTTACTGTATTTACTCAACATGTATTTATTCCATAAAAAATGTACAATATATGGACTCTGCCATTAAAACATGAGCAATATTTCTGTATACAATTTTGTCGTATCAACACCATTAGTAACACTCAATAGGTGATATACGATGTTGCAATATACTCTATTACAATGTAGTCTAATAACATCCCATTAAAAGTGCTTGGTTGCAACTTTCACCACTGCTAGCAGTGGAGCAGGCTATGATATAGCCAAAGAAATATGGTTGATAGCCGGATAGATGTGATGGTATTAAAAAATGGGATCAACAGAACCGATAGGTGGCATAAATTCTAAATAATAGGGAAAATTGTGCTGTGAATTAAGGAGGAGGGAAATGGGGGGTCACAGTGTTAGGCTAAATTCACACTGCCGTGAGCCCGCCGCACCGTAGTACGGCGGGCACACGGCAGCGCGGGGAGAGGAGGAGGAGGTGAGCGCAGCTCACCCCCGCCCCTCTCCATAGGAATTAATGGCGCACGGCGCCGTAATACGGGGAAAGATAGGACGTGTCCTATCTTTCCCCGGGCTACGGAGCGGTACGGTGCCGCACGTGTGCTGCACCGTACCGCTCCCGTACAGGGCCGTGAGCCCATAGAAGTGTATGGGGGACGTATATCGGCCGTATATACGTCGGCCGTACTGTATATACGTCCCCCATACTGTAGTGTGAATGTAGCCTTAGAGTATAGAGACTGACATAGACCAGTTGAGGTCTATTGTGGGCTATTTGGAGGGTATTAGTTGGGTTACAGCCAGGGTCCCATATGTGCTTTTACCTTTTTTGTTTTGTTTCCCCTTCCCATCTTTGGAATAAATGGAGGTGAAAATTATTGTTTGGAATGTTACAGGTCTTAACCCTAATCGGGTTAAAAGAAGAGCTATAAAGCATTGCATTCAGAGGCACTCACCTTCCATTGTGGTATTGATCAAAACTCACGTGATTAAAGAAACTATACATTAAATTGAGAGAAACGGTTTGGAAATTCATTAAACTTTTTCTTCTATGGATTATGGGGTGAGTTTACTGGTGCATAATAGAATCAACTTGAAAATATAAGAACTGCGGTTGGACAAACTGGGAAGATATATATTCATGAATTGTGTATTGGAAGGTATTTGCTGTGTATTATCATATCCAACCCCCATAAACTCGTGAAATTATGAAGTGTTTACTACAATTTTTAGAAAATAAGCCGCAATGCCCCATATTATCATGTGGAGATTACAATTGTGTAATGGACGAAAAACAGGACAGGGCTTATATTTCAATGAAAAGAATAATAGAAGGAAACTTTAAAAATTTATGTATAGAGATTGGTCTAATTGATATTTGGCGCCATAAATATGGGTGAAAAAAGCCTTTTCCTGTTTTAGTAGTTCATACAAATCATTGTCTAGAATAAATTTGGCTCTATGCAATGACAGATGTGTCCGATATGTTGAAAAAAATGGTATATGAAGTAAATTTTCTAGCTGATTATTTGCTGCTGACTGTGGATCTCTGTATGACCAATGCTAGTTTAAGAATATCAGCCCCCTTTAGAATCAACTCGAATTGGCTATCAATAATTGATGAGGGTGCAGTAATAATACAGGTTTTTTAAACTGTTTATTGAGCTGTACAACATAATACAGTATATTAATAAAGAATGACCATGTCACATATATACTCATGATAACATACTATACAAGTCATAATACAACAAATAATACAGTAGTACCTATGCGCTAGACAGAGTAATCCAACAGACATGGAGGTTTGAGTCAGTACAGATCATTGGTCTTACATAAACCAGAAGAAAACAAAACCAATAAATGAAGAACAAGTAAACTAACATGCCCGTGTGATAGTTTCTTTAGGCGGTTTGGTCCAAGAGAGTGCAGTATTTACTCGCCTAGCTCAGATTTAGGATGAGCATCAAGTACTTGACAATATCGCCATTTTGGACTTCACAATTTATCTGATATTGTGTCACAATTCAGTTATGGTATAAACTGTCAGAGAGGAGTCACACCATGTGCCCCATACTTTATTAAACCTCCCTGGGCGTCCCCTATTTTTATACACTATTTTCTTATAAGGAACAATTTTGTTAACCAGTTTCTTCCATTGTGCGATAGGCAATAGATTTCCTAGCCATAAATAAAGTTTCCTTGATTAAGGTTTGCTTAGAGTGAGACCAATTTTCCTCATCTCGGATGCCCAAGAGACATATTAAAGGAGTGATGGCAATGGTTTGCAGAGCACTTTAGAAAGTGTTTCGGCAACAGCTGTCCAGAACGAGGAGATGGAACTACATGCCCAAATCATGTGCCAAAAATCTGCTGGATAGGTAGACATTTCGAGGATGTCAGCCTCCCCATTTTATATAAACGGAGGGGCGTCAAATAGCTTTGGTGGATGATATATAATTGATTTAATTTATTGTTTACCGATGGGGAGACATATATTGTGAAGCTCACAGTATACAGACGGTCCCCTACTTAAGAACACTCGACTTACATACGACCCATAGTTACAAACGGACCTCTGGATATTGGTAATTTATTGTACTTTACTCCTAGGCTACAATAAATAGCTGAAACAGTTATCAAAGGTGTCTGTAATGAAGCTTTAGTGTTAATATTGATTCTTATGACAACCCAACATTTTTAAAATCCAATTGTCACAGAGACCAAAAAAGTTCTGGCTGGGATTACAATGATAAAATATACAGTTACGACTTACATACAAACTCAACTTAAGAACAAACCTACAGACCCTATCTTGTATGTAACCCGGGGACTGCCTGTATATGGTTATTAACATTCACCTGTGGAGTATAAATACCCCCTTTTAATACATTGTTTATGAATTGTATATTTAATTAATCACGTATTACATCACAAAGGAAATGATGTCACGGAGCATTTTTTGTATATATACGTACTGGCGTTCGCCACTTTTATGCTTGATAAAGATTCATTCGAAACGTCGCGCTTATCATGTTTGGATGCACATGGAAATAAACCTTTTGGAATCCAATTTTTGGTGCTGTGGCTTTCTCCTTGGAGACATATAGGTGTGACTCCAGTATCTCTGACACTATCTCCTCATTTACTTCAGGGATAAGTTCAGTCCAAGAGGCTATAGCCTTTAGGGTTGCACCTTGTACTTTAGCATTAATAAGGAAGGAATAGATTGTGCATATTATACCTCCAGGTTCTTGGGATTTCACTATCAAAGGATACAGCTGGTCTGGGTTCTGGAAACTGGGTTTGAATGGCGTGTCTCAATTGAAGAAATTTGTAAAAATGTGTACGCTGTAGCTGGAATTGGGCTTGTAATTGACCATACGATACGAATATGTTTTCTCTAAAAGCATCTCCCATCGTGCGCAATCCTAAGGTATGCCACATGTCAACATCAAGTAATTGTTGTAATTGGGGTAATACCACAGTGGGGTTTCCAAGGGAATCTCATTAAACGGGCACAGGGCTTTTGTATCTTTCCATACCACCCTAGCCACTCTATGTACAGGAAGTAATTCTTTCATGCACCCCACTCAATCGTGCAATATAGACCAGAGACATTTAACATCTAAATATTCAGCTAGTGTACGCTCGGGGCGTGGGGGCAAGATGGGGGTTAACCATCCAGAAAGGTATTTAAGTTGGCCTGCTAGATAGTATAAGAACAAGTTCGGCAGTGCCATACCCCCTAGCGATTTAGGGCGTTGCAATTTAGCAAATTGAAGTTTAGAACGAGATGAGCCCCATATAAACGGGACAATCATAGAGTCCAAGTTCTTGAAAAATACTTTGGAGACGGCGTCTGGAGGCTGCTATGGAGACGATGTGTGGAGGCAATGGGGACGGTTATGGCACCTGAGGTAAACGTAAGGAGGTGAGAAAAGAGGAGTGAAAAGATAGATTTTAGAGGTAAAAGGTTATAGGTTGAAGGTTTCTGCAGTTCAAACGATGTTAGTTGGATCTTGGGTGGAGCTGGCGGTCCGCATTATTCATCTAGGAATAATGATGTAGCATAGCGGTTCTATTTTTAATTTTTTTCGGAAATGGTTCCATGATTAAGAGCGACTGTATGGGGCATCCACATTGCGCTGCTATGATTGAAACTTCAGGTCTCCAGCATGGCGGCAACAGATGGGCCGAGTTACATTATGTATTGGGTGAAACACCCGAAAATTCTGCCTGACACAGCTTGTTTGCTAAGGGGACTATGTATGGAGGCAGTAAGGTAGTAGTAGATTAAAGGTGCTTCAGTTAAAACAATGTTAGTTGGATCTTGGGATGGAGCTGGCGGTCCGCTGCCAGGTGAGCTTTCGCCTGTCCAAGCCTCTTCCTCTCGGCTCCTCCACACCCAAAATGGGCCTGGGGGCCAGAAGCGTTTAATTTGAAATAATTATAATTCTCAAAGCAGGCGGGGTCGTTTGAATATTTCATCTAGGAATAATGGAATAGCATAGCGGTTCTATTTTTTTATTTTTTTCGGAAATGGTTCCATGATTAAGAACGACAGTATGGGGCATCCATATTGCGCTGCTATGATTGAAACTTCAGGTCTCCAGCATCTCGGCAACAGATGGGCCGAGTTCCATTATGTATCTGGTGAAACACCCAAAATTCTGCCTGACACAGCTTGTTTGCTAAGGGGATGATGTATGGAGGCAGTAAGGTAGTAGTAGATTAAAGGTGCTGAAGAAATTGGCCTGGTTATGGCGGGGGAGGGGAACGTAAACAGATGCGCAAGTAGTGCTGAAATTATATCGGTAAATGATAAAAGTTTGGCGGTATATTTTGTGGATAACACAGCAGGGTGGCGACAAAGTTAACAAGTTTGATGTGGAAGCCGTTAAAACAACCCAAAATATTGCCCAACACAGCTCGTTTGATAAGGGGACGATGTATGGAGGTAGCTATGTGGACGACTTTTGGCGGCAGCTATGGAGACGATGTGTTGAGGTAGCAATGGAGACAACGTGTGAAGGCAGCTATAAAGACGACGTGTGGAGGCTGCTATAAAGACGACGTGTGGAGGCTGCTATGGAGACAATTAAATTTGGATAGTGCCTGTATGTGGCAGTCCAAAAAAAGTTTTCAAAACAGAGGAGCGGGTAGGTGGCCCTCCAAAAAAATTAAATAGATAGAGTACAATAGCTAGAGCCAGTTGGCCCTGGCAAAAAATAGCCAGTTTGCTCTGCTTTAGTGTACAAAGAGGAGAAGAAGGAGTGGAATGAGGAGGAGGAGCGCATACATGAGAATTATTCAGGTTGAGCTGCTTTCACCTGGTGGAGAATGGAAATTATGAGAAATCCAGGCTTGATTCATCTTAATAAGCATCAGCCTGTCAGCGCTGTCAGTCGATTTGTAGATACACATTATAACATATTGGGAGCAGTTTATGTAGGCATGTGCAAAAATATATCGCCCATCAGGGTCTTTTTTAACTAAACTTGGTTCACATCTGACTGACCTGTGTACCGGGTCAATTTTACTAAATAGTAAACCACATAAGAAGACCTTCATACCGTCACCTCTCAAATTACCTGGGTTTCTATAACTAGAGACACACCACGGGAGTGTGTGTTATGGGTAGAGTGAGGCGACCACTGTAACCATGCTTTGTTAAGATACCTTGTTGTATCAGGGGTCAAATGTGTCTCCTGGAGACATGTAATAGAACAGGTATGATGTCTGATTAGATCAAAAACTAAGTTGCGTTACCGCGCCTCTCCTAGACTTCTTACATTCCATGAAAGAACAGCAAACGCCATCACCTCCCTTATAACTGGGCATGTCGGTAAAAACAGAACAAAAAACAAAAGATCAATAAATCCTTAAAATGCGGTGCGGTTGCCCACAGGCACTATCCTTGCACACATGGCAACACTCGGAACAAACCGCAGCCCACTAGCACTCAGAGGGTTCTGATATTACGCCGTATCAGTTTCAATAATACAGGTTTTATTTGATTTTTGGAATAGTTATATAAACCCAGGTAATTTGAGAGGGGACTGTATGAAGGTCTTCTTATGTGGTTTACTATTTAGTAAAATTGTCTGGGTTAAAAAGGTTGCCAGGAGGAAAAAAAGAGTTTAAAAGACGTAGTGCAGAAGAGTATAAAAGATATAAACATTTTAATTAAGCAATGAGAACAGCAGACTAATATCAGAAATGGAAGTACCGATAACCAAGAGGAAATAAAGGACATCTTTGTAAAAATCTAAGAAGTTATATAAAGTTGTATACTGGTGGGGACTGGCGGGCTGTATAATGGGTGGCTGGCTATATACTGGTGGGGCAGGCTGGCTATTTACTGGGGAGGGCTGGCTGGGTATATACTGAGGGGGCTGGCTGGCTGTATACTAGGGGGGCAGGCTGGCTATATACCGGGGAGGGCTGGCTGGCTATATACCGGGGACTGTCGGCTGGCTGTACAGTGGCTGTACCTGCACTTTGTCATAAGAGAATCTCTAGGAACTCATTACTTTCAGTTCACGTGTCTCCCCTTCGGAATTTCAACGGCTCCGAGATTGTTCACCAAGTTGATAATAGTTCTCACGTCAATCCTGAGACTACAGGGAATAAGCGTCATGCCATACCTAGACTATTGTCTACTAAAAGCCTCATCTTAAGCTCTTCTGGAATCTCACCTTCAGCGCACTCTCTTGACCACGGTTTCCTCATAAACCATCAAAAATCGCATCTGACACCCTCTCACAACATAATTTTTCTAGGGTTTGTTACAGATTCTCTCAACTAGAAGATCACTCTATCTCCAGAAAGAGTAAAATCCATCCAGGAAATGAGGTTCAAGCTCCAGAGTCAACGTACAGATCAGCCATGAAGGTTCTAGGGAAGATGAACTCACCAATTGATGCGATGCCATGGACCAGGGCAAGAATGAGGTCCCTCCAAAGAAATCTTTTGAAGGCTTGGTGTCATGGCATGGAAAATCTGCAGTCATATCTGACGGTCTCTCCACAAACGTTCAGGGATCTCTCCTGGTGGCGGACACCGTCCTCTTTCCTCGAGGGGGTGTGCTTGGTTCCCAAGCCCCAGAAGGTCCTCACTACGGATGCGTACTCCTGGGGCTGGGGTGCCCATGTAGATCATCTTTGGTTTTATACCAAATGGAAGAAGAAGGATTCTCACCTGCCATTGAATCGCAAGGAGCTGAAGGCAGTCATATTAGCTCTGTTACACTTTCAACCAATATGACGCGGCTTCAGAATTCTTGTACAATGAGACAATCTAGACACGGTTTATTATATAGACAAACAAGGCGGCACCAAAAGCAATTGTATGATGACAGAATGCAACCTTCTCATGAACTTGGCTCAACGCAACGTTCCCTCCATCTCAGCAGTCCATATCAGGACTGCCTCAGCAGGCTAACCCCAGCATCTAGCGAACAGCCTCAGCAGGAATATTCTTCTACAGTCAGAATGATCACTGAATCATCAGATTTTTTTCTCTACTGACGAACAAATGGGGTATTCCACTAATAGATGTGATGGCAACGGAGGAAAACTAGAAATGTGCTCACTTCTGCACACTATGTTGCTACCAGAAAGCCCTAGCCCTGGATGGCCTATCAATCAACTGGTCACATCATTTGATATATGTTTTTCCCTCAATAGCCCTCATCCCGAGAGTACTGATGAAGATCAAGTCATCGCCATTCTTCCCTTTCGCCCGTGCAGGGCTTGGTTCTCACTCGCATGATCGCTTTTGAAAGAAGATCCTATCAAACTTCCAGTGTCCCACAACTAGCTCTCTCACAAAGAGATAATTTTCACCCGAATCCAGCTCCTGTCAGTCTCTTCAGCTAAAGGCCTGGAGACTGACAGGGGAAATTTTAAGAAGTTAGGTCTATCAAAAGAAGTTATAAACAGCCTCTCCGGTAAAAGTTTACAATACAGTTTGGTCCCTGTTTAAATCTTGGTGTTGTCTCTCAAGATTGGATCCAAATCCTCATCCTCCAGCTCCCTCGTGGGACTTGCCTACAGTTCTGGAACAACTCATTGGCTCACCTTTCGAATCTTTGGAGAAGGCTCCTATCTAGGGGGTTATCGGTAAAAACTCTCTTTTTAGTAGCCATTTCTTCCGCAAGGCATGTTAGCGAGTTACAAGCCTTATCCCATAGGGATCCATACTTAAGGGACTTCGTAGAATGCCTTATCCTTAGAACCATGCCAGGATTCATTAGCGGCAGAGGGGTCTAAATGTGGCGTGCTTGTCCCACCCTTCATCATAGGTATTGCTGGTAAGTCTTATTGTTCCTTGTGCTGCCTGTAGGATGATCAGGAATGAAAAAATTTACTCAAGAAATTTTATTTTCCTGGAGTCCAAAGGAAAGAGAAGGCACCCTCCCTTCTTAATATGGTTTTAAAAATTAATGCTGTTTTTAATATACAAGGTGTCCATGCTACCAGGGAGCTTATATGGGTGGGATTAACCACACTTTGTGGTGATTGCTCATTGCTGTTCTAACTATTCTCTATGTGATTATATCTAGGGATCATAATCTTATTGCTCCTTGTGCTGCCTTTGGACTCCAGAAAAAGAAAATTTTGTAAATTTTTTCAATTCTTAGACCGTCTAAAAACAGTTTGTGTGGAGTTTAGTAACTCCACCGACATCACATGGTCAGACCTACTTGTTTTGACGCCGCCCACAGTATGGGCCCACTTTTACAATTTTTCCAGGGCCACTTTAAATTCCCAGACCGCCTCAGCATCTCATTCTGTCCCAGACAGCAACTTTACACTTTTGAACTTAATATGAACCTTCTGCATTTCTACAGAACCATAAGCCTCAAGACCTATTTTCCGGACAAACCCCCAGGTGCACCTTCTACCGAGAAGAGTACCTCAAGTGCGTCAAGAATTAACCTTAAATACTTAGTACTTTATACCAAGAGTATGTTTATGCCACAGAAGTTATCACCCATTGTTGAGGCATTTATTCAATTGATGAACGGAGGTCAAGGCTTCCTTAAAACAACAAGTAATGTGGGCACAATAGATTAACAGGCTCTGAAATCTTAGCCGTGACAAACATGTAAGAGAGGGCCGATCATTGATGGAATTCTATTCTGATTTTATCTGGTCTTTGAGGAGAATTATTTTCTTTTCCAAAACAAGTTCTTCATACAACTACAAGGGAAGGCCAAGGGATCCAACATGCCTCCATCCTATGCCAATTGCTACACGTCAGGCATTGAAGACTGATATATCAATCCTAACACACAATTTCAGCAACATCATGGAAATGATTCATAGAGGACATATTCTTTATTCCAAACTCAAATTCACCATCAATTAAAACTGTGAGCTTTCTAGATACACTAGTCATGAAAATTATCTTGGTCATTTATCCACCGACATCTATAGAAATCCAACGTATAGAAACAGCTTATTACATTTCAGAAGCAATCACCCAACAGCCCTCAAAAAGGCAATTCCTTTGATCACAATTTACAAGATTTAATCAATTAGTCACCGATCCACAAATTAGAAAAACTAAGGATCAACAAAATGCCCCAATGCTTTAGGAATCAAGGCTATCCGGAGGAAATTGTCCAACAAAGCCTCCAACCACACACAAGAACATACATGAGCAACACAAAGAGGATCACCTTTATTCATATGTACCACCCTGCCGCAAAGTGATACTCTAGGGTTGAGGAATTCCACAGCCCAGTTCTACCATGTACCAAATGACAACAAAACCTCAGTGATATGTTTATCAGAGCAGATAATGATAATTAACATTGCTTCTGTTTTACAGAAACGTTAAAGGTTAAATCGTTTTAAGGTGCATCCGGCAAAAACAAACAACAGATTGCATATACAGTGCAAGGGACAGGTCGGAGTAGAGCACAACCCCAAATACAGTGGGCCTGCTGCCTCAGGGTTATTATGACATCACAGACAGAAATGGAGAAATCAGGGTTAGGTCGATTAGTAGACGGTGGAAAGACTAGAAGTTCCATTTTGGAAGGATTAAGTTTCAAGAAGAAAGAGGATATGATTTAAGAGACGGCAGAGAGACAGTCATTGGCTGGAGTAATATTACGTGCAGACTTTTTTCCACAGGGAAACTCCCAGATGATGCCCCTACACGTGTTTTTGCTCCCAAGTCTTCATTTGGTGGACTGAGTGTGTGAGCACTGACAAACTCAACTCTGCCTCATTTTGTGAGCAGTAACATGACTACAGCCAGATAATCTGCACACAGACACTTAGGGGCATATTTATCATATCACTCATGCATCGGCGTATGATTGCCCTGCCGATGCATTATCGCAGCGACATAGATCAAGAGGCTTCTGCCTCTTGCACAACGTTTAGAAAAAGACGCACCCGGCGTGGGGACAGTAACGCCCCGCACCGGCCCATGCCTAGCCTGCCCCGCCACCACCCCCTCACGCCCCACTGCAGTGAAGGTGGCAAAGAGTGCAAAATAATCGCAAGTGCTCTGCCGTGGCGCAGAGGTCCTGATACATATGCCCCTTATACTCCATTGGCTATCTTTCTTAACCACCTCCCACAGGGGTATGTTCATTAAACAGTACTTAAAACTGCTGCCTAGTGCTCTATACACACAACTTCTACTGCTGATTTACGGCTACTCCTGGCGTGGCCTTTTCTTTTTCGCCCTGAGCTCAGTTGGGTGAGTGCAATCAAATAGCACATTAGTGCATCAATGTTTAGCTACATTTAGCATCTTTCTAAAAACTTTCTTTTTGTTACGTTGTTACATTGTTTGACAAAGGCTGAGGTTTCAGCCAAAACATCATGAAGTTGTACAGTGCCGCAATAAAATTTTCAAAGTCAATTGCACGGCAGCACTCCACCAGTCGGGGTTCTACGTCATAGTGTGCCGACGGAAGGCTCTCCTTGTTGCAAGACATATGAAAGCTTGCATACATGCAAAAAAATAAAAAAACACATGGAGGACTCCCAGAGTATGAGAAATAAGATTCTCCGATCTGATGAGACAAAGATTGAAATTTTTCGTGTTAATTCTAAGCAGTATGTGTAGAGAAAGCCAGGCACTGCTCATCATCTGTCAAATACAATCCCAACAGTGAAACATGGTGGTGGCAGCATTACGCTATGTGGGTGTTTTTCAGCTGCAGGTACAGGACGACTGGTTGCAATTGAAGGAAAGATGAATGCCGCCAAGTACAGAGATTTCCTGGATGAAAACCTTTTCCAGAGTGCTCTGGACCTCAGACTGGGCCGAAGGTTCACCTTCCATGGAAACAATGTGTACAATAGCTTTGTCTCTCTGTGGTGAATTGTTGAGACATTTGGCAGCTCTTTTTTGCGCCTTGTGCATGATCATGTCTTCTTACTTGCGATGCATGTTCAGTTTTGCCTATCCTGGCAGGCACAAATTTTGGTTTCTTTTTGAGATTTTTTGTTCCAAATGTCTCAAACCCACATGGACACAAGCCATGTGAGGGGGTTATATGCAAGAGAGGACAGTACTGTTAATTTGGAATTTGAGGCTGTGTCCTGCATTTTTAAGCACTCCTGTCACACCCCAGGGAGATAATGACATATGAGGCTGCGGTCACAGGTGGTGTTAAGGGTGAGGTCACACATTGCGTTTTGATTACATTTTGAAACCTATTGCAACATCTGAGGCAATGTGATTTGCCTAATTACATTACTGTTAACATTTGCATTTACAAAACGCATAGTAAACGTGATGCGTTAACGTCACGTTTATACTGCATCTTGTAAATGCAAATGTTAACAGTAATGTAATTAGGCAAATCAACTCTCCTCAGCTGTTATAATAGGTTTCAAAATGCAATTAAAGCACAATTAAAACGCTACGTATGAGCTCACCCTTAGAAGTAACCAATAATTTTTTTTTTAAATGTAAATGCAAAAATTTCTGAATTTTCAAAAAAAAACAAAAAAAAAACAGGCTACTGTGCAAAATTATAAACATTTAAAGCATGTGAAATAATTCCAATTTACATGTAAAAATAGGGTCCATGAAAAAAATCCTTCCTCTGCACCTGCCCGGGACCAGTTGAAGATTTGCACCTAAAAAGTCGCAAAAATAAGCAAAAAAAAAGTGATACATAAGTAAAAAGTCGCACGGAACATCTGTGAAACTATAGGCACACTGCACAAGGTGCAGACCACGGAGTACTTGAAAAACAACAAAAAAAGTCGCAAATACGACAAAAGTCGCAAAAATGAGACAGTTTGACTAGCAGAAATACAGATACATGTCCCCCAATGACTCTAAGCACACAGATAATCTAATAAAGCAGTGGCCTCAGAACAACTCTGTAATCATTTTGACTGACCCTGACAGAGCCCTGACATAAACCTAATTGAGCATCTGTGTTCACCATCAAACCTGAGGGAACTGGAGAGGGTCTGCAAGGAAGAATGGCGGAAGATGAATGGCGTTAGATCCCTAAGTCCAGGTGTGCATCATTCCCAAGAAGACTTATGGCTGTAATAACTCAAAAGGTACTGAACAATACTGAGCAAAGGGTTGTGAGTATGTGAGATTTCAGTTTTTCTTGATTAATAAATTAGCAAAACTATTTACCTTTCTGGGGTTATTTTTTGCTTAAGATGGGGCGCCGAGTGTACATTAACGAGTGAAAAAAATAAAACTTTTTTGATCCTACCAATTGTCTGCAATGAAACCATACCCATTGTACATTTTATGGAGATATATATATATATATATATATACTACAAGTAGTATTCAACCCCCTGCAGATTTAGCAGGTTTGATAAGAAGCAAATAAGTTAGAGCCTTCAAACAAGAGCAGGATTTATTAACAAATGCATAAATCTTACAAACCAAAAAGTTATGTTGCTCAGTTAAATTTTGATAAGTTTTAAACATAAAAGTATGGGTCAATTATTATTCAACCCCTCAAACCACCAGAATTCTGTTTGGTTCCCCTAAAGTATTAAGAAGTAGTTCAGGCACAAAGAACAAGAGCTTCACATGTTTGGATTAATTATCTGTTTTTCCAGCCTTTTCTGACTATTTAAAACCCTCCCCAAACTTGTGAACAGCACTCATACATGAACAACATGGGAAAGACAAAGGAGCATTCCAAGGTCATTAGAGACAAGATCGTGGAGGGTCACAAGGCTGGCAAGGGGTACAAAACCCTTTCCAAGGAGTTGGGCCTACCTGTCTCCACTGTTGGGAGCATCATCCGGAAGTGGAAGGCTTATGGAACTACTGTTAGCCTTCCACGGCCTGGACAGCCTTTGAAAGTTTCCTCCCGTGCTGAGGCCAGGCTTGTCCGAAGAGTCAAGGCTAACCCAAGGACAAGGAGCTCCGAGAAGATCTCATGGCAGTGGGGACATTGGTTTCAGTCAATACCATAAGTAACGTACTCCACCACAATGGTCTCCTCTCCAGATAAGCACGTAATGTACCTTTACTTTCAAAGTGTCATGTCAAGGCTCGTTTACAGTTTGCTCATGATCACTTGGAGGACTCTGAGACAGACTGGTTCAAGGTTCTCTGGTCTGATGAGACCAAGATCGAGATCTTTGGTGCCAACCACACACGTGACGTTTGGAAACTGGATGGCACTGCATACGACCCCAAGAAAAGCATCCCTACAGTCAAGCATGGCAGTGGCAGCATCATGCTGTGGGGCTGCTTCTCAGCCAAGGGACCTGGCCATCTGGTCCGCATCCATGGGAAGATGGATAGCACGGTCTACTTGGAGATTTTGGCCAAGAACCTCTGCTCCTCCATCAATTATCTTAAGATGCGTCGTCATTTCATCTTCCAACAAGACAACGACCCAAAGCACACAGCCAAGAAAACCAAGGCCTGGTTCAAGAGGGAAAAAATTTAGTTGTTGCAGTGGCCTAGTCAGTCTCCTGACCTTAACCCAATTGAAAGGTTCTATTTTTAATAGTTTTTTTCGGAAATGGTTCCATGATTAAGAACGACAGTATGGGGCATCCATATTGCGCTGCTATGATTGCAACTTCAGGTCTCCAGCATGGCGGCGACAGATGGGCTGAGTTCCATTATGTATCTGGTAAAACACCCGAAAATTCTGCCTGACACAGCTCGTTTGATAAGGGCACGATGTATTAGTAGTAGTAGATTAAAGGTGCTGCAGTTAAAACTATGTTAGTTGGATCTTGGGAAGGAGCTGGCGGTCCGCTGCCAGGCGAGCTTTTGCATGTCCAAGCAACTGTCTCTCGGCTCCTCCCCACCCAAAATGGGCCTGGGCGCCAGAAGCGTTTACTTTGAAAAAAATTATAATTTTCAAAGCAGGCGGGAGCTACAAACAGCACTTCTAAGAACCTTTTGTATAAGATCAAATGTAGTACTGTTCTTATAAGTTTTGGTTATGGTGGGTGAGGGGAATGTAAACAGATGCGCAAGAAGCGCTGAAATAATATCAGTAAATTATAAAAGTTTGACAATATATTTTGTGGATAACTTTGTCGCCACCCTGCTGTGTTAACAAGTTTGATGTGGAAGCCATGAAAACAACCCAAAATTCTGCCTGACACAGCTCGTGGAGATGATGTGTGGAGGTAGCAATGGAGACAACGTGTGGAGGCAGCTATAAAGACGACGTGTGGAGGCTGCTATGGAGACAATTAAATTTGGATAGTGCCTGTATGTAGCAGTTCAAAAAAGTTTTCAAACCAGAGGAGCAAGTAGGTGGTCCTCCAGAAAAATTAAATAGATTGAGTGCCTGTATGTGGCACTCCGAAAAATTGTTTAAAATAGAGGACTGGGTAGGTGGCCCTCCAGAAAAATTAAATACATAGAGTACTATAGCTAGAGCCAGTTGGCCCTGGCAAAAAATAGCCAGTTTCCTCTGCTTTAGTGTACATAGAGAAGGAGAAGGAGGAAAATGAGGAGAAGGAGTGCATAAATTATTCAGGTTGAGCTTCTTTCACCTGGTGGAGAATGGAAATCCAGAGAAATCTAGGCTTTATTCATCTTGATAAGCGTCAGCCTGTTAGCGCTGTCAGTCGACAGGCGTGTACGCTTATCGGTGATGATGCCAGCAGCTGCACTGAAAACCCGCTCAGACAACATGCTAGGGGCAGGGCAGGCAAGAACCTCCAAGGGGTACAGCGCCAGTTCGTGCCACATGTCCTGCTTTGAAACCCAGTAGTTGTAGGGAGCTGTGTGATCATTTAGGACGATGGTATGATCAGCTACGTACTCCCTCACCATCTTTCTGTAAAGATCAGCCCTACTCTGCCGAGACAGGTGACATCCCAAGCAGGCGGAGCCTACAAACAGCACTTCTAAGAACCTTTTGTATAGATCAAATGTAGTACGGTTCTTATAGTTTTGGTTATGGTGGGTGAGGGGAATGTTAACAGATGCGCAAGAAGCGCTGAAATAATATCGTAAATTATAAAAGTTTGACAATATATTTGTGGATAACTTTGTCGCCACCCTGCTGTGTTAACAAGTTTGATGTGGAAGCCATGAAAACAACCAAAATTCTGCCTGACACAGCTCGTGGAGTGAGGGTGGAGGTAGCAATGGAGACAAAGTGTGGAGGCAGCTATAAAGACGACGTGTGGAGGCTGCTATAGAGACAATTAAATTTGGATAGTGCCTGTAGTAGGCAGTTCAAAAAAGTTTTCAACCAGAGGGCAAGTAGGTGGTCCTCCAGAAAAAAAAAATTAAATAGATTGAGTGCCTGTATGTGGCACTCCCAAAAATTGTTTAAAATAGAGGACTGGGTAGGTGGCCCTCCAGAAAAAGTAAATACATAGAGTACTATAGCTAGAGCCAGTTGGCCCTGGCAAAAAATAGCCAGTTTCCTCTTCTTTAGTGTACATAGAGAAGGAGAAGGAGGAAAATGAGGAGAAGGAGTGCATAAATTATTCAGGTTGAGCTTCTTTCACCTGGTGGAGAATGGAAATCCTGAGAAATCTAGGCTTTATTCATCTTGATAAGCGTCAGCCTGTTAGCGCTGTCAGTCGACAGGCGTGTACGCTTATCGGTGATGATGCCACCAGCTGCACTGAAAACCCGCTCAGACAACACGCTAGGGGCAGGGCAGGCAAGAACCTCCAAGGCGTACAGCGCCAGTTCGTGCCACATGTCCAGCTTTGAAACCCAGTAGTTGTAGGGAGCTGTGTGATCATTTAGGACGATGGTATGATCAGCTACGTACTCCCTCACCATCTTTCTGTAAAGATCAGCCCTACTCAGCCCAGACTGGTGACAGGTGACAGTGTCTTGCTGGGGTGACATAAAACTGGCAAAGGCCTTGTAAAGCTTACCCCTGCCAGTGCTGGACAAGCTGCCTGCTCGCCTACTCTCCTTCGCTACTTGTCCCGCAGAAGTACGCCCTCTGCCACTAGCGCTGTCAGAAGGGAAATACTGTTCCAGCTTGTGCACCAGGGCCTGCTGGTATTCATGCATTCTCACAATTCTCTCCTCTCCAGGGATGAGAGTGGAAAGATTTCGCTTGTACCGTGGGTCCAGGAGAGTGAATACCCAGTAATCAGTGCTGGAATAAATTCTTTGAACGCGAGGATAGGCAGCCTAGCATAAAATCTGCCATATGCGCCAGAAACCCAACGCGCAAGAATTCACTCCCCTCACTGGCCTGACTGTCCATTTCCTCCTCCTCCACTCCTCTTCTTCTGCCCATACACGCTGAACAGTGAAGGACTGAGCAATGCTCCCCTCTTCTGTCTCGCCAACATTCTCCTCCTCTTTATCCTCATCCTCCTCCACCTCCTCCGATATGCGCTGAGAAACAGACCTGAGGGTGCTTTGGCTATCAACAATGGAATCTTCTTCCCCTGTCTCTTGTGACTTGTGACTTCATGCTGACCAGAGAGTTTTTCAACAGGCCAAGCAGCGGGATGGTGAGGCTGATGATGGCGGCATCGCTACTGACCTTCTTTGTTGACTCCTCAAAGTTACTCAGCACCTGACAGATATCAGACATCCATGTCCACTCCTCATTGTAGATTTGAGGAAGCTGACTGACCTGCCTACCAGTTCTCGAGGAAGTTGACATCTGGCAGTCTACAATCGCTCTGTGCTGCTGGTAAACTCTGGATAACATGGTTAATGTTGAATTTCACCTCGTGGGCACGTCGCACAACAGTCGGTGAGCGGGCAGTTGGAGGCGGCGCTACGCTGCCCTGAGAGTGGCAGCATCTGTGCTGGACTTCCTGAAATGCGCACAGATGCGGCGCACCTTCGTGAGCAAATCAGACAGATTGGGGTATGTCTTGAGGAACCGCTGAACTATGAGATTTAACACATGTGCCAGGCATGGCACATGTGTCAGTCTGCCAAGTTGCAGAGCCGCCACCAGGTTACGGCCGTTGTCACTCACAACCATGCCTGGCTTCAGGTTCAGCGGTGCCAGCCACAGATCAGAGTGCCACGGCCCTTAACCTGGTGGGCGGCTCTGCAACTTGGCAGACTGACACATGTGCCATGCCTGGCCCATGTGTTAAATCTTAGTCAGCGGTTCCCAAGACATACCCCAATCTGTTGATTGCTCACGAAGGTGCGCCGCATCTGTCGCATTTCAGGAGTCCAGCACAGATGCTGCCCTCTCAGGGCAGCCAGCGCCGCCTCCAACTGCCCGCTCACCGACTGTTGTGCGACGTGCCCACATGTGAATTCAACATTACCATGTTATCCAGAGTTTACCACAGCACAGAGCGATTGTAGACGGCCAGATGTCAACTTCCTCAGAACTGGTAGGCATGTCAGTCAGCTTCCTCAAATCTACAATGAGAGTGGACATGGATGTCTGATATCTGTCAGGTGCTGAGTAACTTTGAGGAGTCAACAAAGAAGGTCAGTAGCGATGCCGCCATCATCAGCCTCACCATCCCGCTGCTGGCCTGTTGAAAAACTCTCTGGTCAGCATGAAGTCACAAGTCACAAGAGACAGGGGAAGAAGATTCCATTGTTGATAGCCAAAGCACCCTCAGGTCTGTTTCTCAGGCTATCGGAGGAGGTGGAGGGATGAGGATGAAGGAGGAGAATGTTGCGAGATAGAAGAGGAGCATTGCTCAGTCCTTCACTGTTCAGCGTGTATGGGCAGAGAGAGGAGTGAGGAGGAGGAAAGGACAGTCAGGCCAGTGAGGGGAGTGAATTCTTGCGCGTTGGGTTTCTGCCGCATATGGCGATTTTATGCTAGGCTGCCCTATCGCTCGCGTTCAAAGAATTTATTCCAGCACGATTACTGGGTATTCACTCTCCTGGACCCACGGTACAAGCGAAATCTTCCACTCTCATCCCTGGAGAGAAGATTGTGAGAATGCATGAATACCAGCAGGCCCTGGTGCACAGCTGGAACAGTATTTCCCTTCTGACAGCGCTAGTGGCAGAGGGCGTACTTCTGCGGGACAAGTAGCGAGGAGAGTAGGCGAGCAGGCAGCTTGTCCAGCACTGGCAGGGGTAAGCTTTACAAGGCCTTGCCAGTTTTATGTCCACCCAGCAAGACACTGTCACCTTTACCAGTCTGGCGAGTAGGGCTGATCTTTACAGAAAGATGGTGGGGAGTACGTAGCTGATCATACCATCGTCCTAAATGATCACCCACTCCCTACAACTACTGGGTTTCAAAGCTGGACATGTGGCACGAACTGGCGCTGTAGCCTTGGAGGTTCTTGCCTGCCCTGCCCTAGCGTGTTGTCTGAGCGGGTTTTCAGTGCAGCTGGTGGCATCATCACCGATAAGCGTACACGCCTTTCGACTGACAGCGCTAACAGGCTGCGCTTATCAAGATGAATAAACCTAGATTTCTCAGGATTTCCATTCTCCACCAGGTGAAAGAAGCTCAACCTGAATAATTTATGCACTCCTTCTCCTCATTTCCTCCTCTCCTTCTCTATTACCTAAGAAAAGGAAACTGGCTATTTTTTGCCAGGGCCAACTGGCCTACTATAGTACTCTATGTATTTAATTTTTCTGGAGGGCCACCTACCCAGTCCTCTATTTTAACATTTTTGGGAGTGCCACATACAGGCACTCATCTATTTATTTTTCTGGAGGACCACCTACTTGCTCCTCTGGTTGAAACTTTTTTGAACGCCTACATACAGGCACTATCCACAATTTAATTGTCTCTATAGCAGCCTCCACACGTGTCTTTATAGCTGCCTCCACACTTTGTCTCCATTGCTACCTCCACCCTCACTCCACGAGCTGTGTCAGGCAGAATTTTGGGTTGTTTTCATGGCTTCCACATCAAATTGTTAACACAGCAGGGTGGCGACAAAGTTATCCACAAATATATTGTCAAACTTTTATAATTTACTGATATTATTTCAGCGCTTCTTGCGCATCTGTTACATTCCCCTCACCCACATAACCAAAACTATAAGAACCGTACTACATTTGATCTATACAAAAGGTTCTTAGAAGTGCTGTTTGTAGGCTCCGCCTGCTTGGGAAAGACTTCTGTGCATTTTCAATACACATTCATTTATCAGACAGATAGTGAGCAGAATACCAAAAAGCTAAATTCCTGCTTTAATCAGTTAAATGGATATTGAATGCTGTGCCAAGTTGATGTCATTGTCATTACAGCAGGCTGTTAGCTCATGAAAGCCATTCACTTTCTCGCTGTTCCTCTGCACAGGCCCAAATCAGCCACCTGCTTATGTATTGCGTATGTATTAGGAGGATTCATCATAGTAATTTTGCTCTAGTTAAAGCATGATAATGAAATTGTAATGTTAACAAAACATCTGACTGCTCAGTTAATCTGAAGCCATTTTTCAATTCAGACATTTATGAGAATTGCAAGATGCAAAAGGTAGACAGAGTTATTTATGTAAAATTTATCATTCGTTTGCAAGCCATTAAGAAATATCAGTTTGCAACTATCAGTTTTTCTCCTATCTGAATAAGGAACACAATTTATATGCTAAAAATTAGATAATCACATATTTATTTGAAAGCCTTTATTTATATTGCTGTTGTATTGTGTATATTACAGCCAATAACATGGAAAATTACAAAATAATATAATGTAACTACATCACACTCAAGATAATTCTATACGGCAGAGGGGGTAACAACAGTGGTAAAAGACATAGCAACTTCCATGGGGCCCGCAGTGTCTGGGGGCCCAGCCACCCAACTGCCACACTAAAGAATGGAGGATGTGTAGCATTATATTCATATTATACTGCACATTGTACAGCATAGTATGTATATAACAGCGCACATCTTCCACAGTACACAGCTGAGCCATCAGCTCAGACAATAAATGTTGGGGGATGATGAGGGGGCAGCAGAACGGCAGGACTAGAAATTTCTAATCTCTACGTCCTGCCCTTTACTTCCACCTTGTAGTCAGCAGTTACTGTGCTGAATGAAGTAATATCTGTGGCCACTGACATCCTCACTTGAGAAAAGAATATATACATGAGTGTATGAGTGTATATATCTGTGTTTATGTGTGCAGTACTTTGTGTGTGTATAAGTTTCTAAATGTGTATACATGAGTTAAATGTGAATGATTGTGTAAACATGTATACACAAATATGATTATATTTTAAGGGGAAGGGGGACCGATACAAATGTTTGCTATAGGGCCCAGCCTCTCCTAGTTAGGCCACTGCTTTACAGTGCTGATTTTCTTCCAATCTCATAGACTTTAACCCCCTACCGACGTGAGCCGTAATAGTATGTCATGTGCGTCGGGTGGTGGGTCGCAGGTGTTATCTCGTTGATCGCCACCAGCAAAGCTGTGGGCGGCTTTAAAAAGATGGCAGCGCATCGTCGCTCCCCATGACATCATTGGGGAGCGGTGACCTGTTGCTATGACAGCCTCGGATCTTCCGAAGACCTCAGGCGGTCTCGTTTTAACTCATTGATTACAATGTACTAATTGCACATTGTAATGTATAAGGATTAAAATCCCCATACACTGCCATACGTCAGTATTCTTTAAAACGTGAGGTTTGTGATGTGAGCACTTAACAGTACCTAATTGAGCTACATCCAAATTTAAGGCCAAAATAGTATTAAAATCCCCTATCAGCAACATGTAGGCGCCACCAACCTTAAAATAGTAAGCATAAAATTCTAACAAAATACCTGCAGAAA